>VZRW01013806.1:190830-240139 GCA_013398125.1 Aegotheles bennettii | reverse complement strand
ATTCTGTGATTCTGTGAAACAATCCAATATATACAGAATTATCCTAGTTTAATTTAGGAGTGAAGACTCTAATATTAAGCTATAAATTGAAAAGAAAGGAGGACAATACTTTAGCGTAAATTCCAAAACATGGTGATGTGAAAATCCAATATTGTTGTGGTGAAATACACAGCAAGTGTATTCCATACTTACACACGGAGAAAACCTGTCTCAGGCTTTCCTCAAGTTTGTGACCATTTGCTTGGTTGTAAGTCTCTGTGAAAGGAACTAAGGTTCTATGCAGAGAGTCAATAGTAGCACCAGAATGCACCATATAGAAATACATACTTGTGCGACCAAGTTGTAATGAAAGTGTCTTGTAGTAGTATTTTGTGTAGGAAAATACATATTTCCCAAGTCCAAATATAGAGATTGAATAAATAAAAGATATGTTTGAAATATATTTCCAGCTGTATTAAACTAGATATTCCGCACAAATTGTAGCTAAGTATGGTATCAAATGACATAGTGTGCTGAGTGTATATTAGAATAAGTAAAGACTAAACAATATACATATACAAAGGAGAAAATATTTCCATATCCATGCTTAACTTACCTAATAGACTGCCAGGGCCAGCTTTAGTTCCTTCCTTTCAGGGGTTCCAGAATGGTTGAGGAGCTTCTACATGGAGGTCTTCTATTGCTGTACGCGAAGATATTTGGTGTGCCTTCTTGGAAGAGATGGGTTGAAGGTCCTGTACAATAGCATAGCTCTCACCACTTTACTTTGGCCCCTCACCCTGTGTACTTTGCAATCAGAAGTAGTTGTGCCAGGCCAAAATGCAACTTCTTGTGATTCTTTTGCCATTCCCTTTGCAACACATGTACTTGAAGAGCATGCTGATTCTTTTGCCATGAGGTAGTCACATATCTAACAGAGAGAAAATACGTCAGTGATATAGTAGTTGATGCAATCTGTTGTCAGAGAATTTAGAACTAAAAATTAAGAAACCCTGCATTTGGCAGGCTCCTTCTTTCCCCTATTTTATGTCCATCCACTCTTCTGTGGTTGAAATCTGGAGTAGAGAGTCAGGGCCATTTCTGCTCAGAAAACTGAATCTGTGGCTTGATCTGTAAGAAGTTACTGAGTTTGTACTTACTAAAAGTTATGGAAAGAATAAAAAAGAATATTGAGCATCTGTGTTTTCTTATGTGATGTTTACAGTTTGTGGGGGCTTGGCCCCAACAAACAGCCAACCAACCAGCTGCACAGCTGCTGATAACTTCCCTCCCCTTTAAGACATGGGAGAAAAAGGGAAAAGACAGAGCAATAGGAGGTGCTCCATGCTAGCAGATGTATACCTCAGAAGGGACTGTGGTCTGTGGATAGCCCATGCAGAAACAGCTACTTCCCTGAAGGGAGTGTGGCTTGTGGATAGTCCACACCAGAGCAGCAGAGAAGAGGAAATTAGTATGAAGGGAGGAGCAGTAGAAGAAAAGAGTGAGAAACAAAGAGAGGGTGAAAGAAACCACTGCACCCTCATCCCAACCTCCTACACTACTTGTTGCCTCACCAAAGGAACAGCGTAACCTGTGGCAGTAACATGGAGGAGATGAGCAAGTGAGAAGAAGGGGAGGTGTGTGTAGTGAAGCTGAGCCTGGAAAAGAGGGAGGAAAGATATTTTTCCCAAAGTATTTAAATGTTTATTGTCTTTGTTTCCCAATATCTGAATCAGTAATCAAATATTTTAAATTAACTTAAATTCTCTAAGTCTCTTTTTACCCGTGACAGTACTTGGTGGGTGATTTCCCTGTCTTTTTTTCAACCCATGAGTTTTTTCTCTCCTGTTATTTTTATTTTCTCCTCTGCTCCTCTGGGTGAGGGGAGCGAGTGAGCGGCTATGTGGGTGCTTGGCTGCTAGCTGGAACCAACTCACCACAAGTTCCAGAATCCAAAATTAGATTATGGTTTTTATATTCTATTGTAGTTGTGCATGTTAGGGACAGTATGGCAAATCTTTTGCTTTTCATTTTCAGTTGTTTGAAGTAACTGGGAAGGTTCATTTTTGTCATTAAAACATTGTAAGTTCTCTGTACATACTTGGAACTTCACACATTGCAACCATAGCAGCAAAGGGAGGCATTTTTTCAGGTAGACTAATTCAGCTACATTAGTTCTGTTACCAAGAGAGGACTGTAGTCATTCAGGAGAGATAAGATTTAGGTCTAAAATTCTAAAATCTGCTATATCACATAATCCTGAAATGGAGATTAGCTCCGAAAATATGCATACTTTTGGAATCTTGATTATATTTTTTTCTGTGTTGCCTTCTGCTACAAATGATTTATTTGCAGATTCAGTAACCCAGGACACCCAACTCTGCTGTTTTTCTCTGTAGACTAAAGAGTTTTGCCCTTTTATACATATCTGCAGGGAACCTTAAGAAACACTGTGCTTTTTTTTCTGTGTGTATTGTTTTTAATAGTGGCAGACTAAAGGCTCAGGGAGACGAGATTTTTATGGAATCAGAATGTGATTTACATGTTGTATAGGAAGTAGCTCTGCAGTAAAACATTTCCGTTGTCTTTGTTTCTCTGATTTCTCTCATAATTTGGATTATCCAAATACAGATGGCTCAGACTTGCTTACAAGAATTCTGAACAAATAATTCCACAAGATCATAGAAAAGCTTTTCTCTTTATTTAACTTCTTTAAATGTCTGTATTTTTTCTATTTATTTTTTTTCCTTTTCCTTATGTACTCTCTGTACATCTACATTTTAGTTTCTTGACTAATGAATGTTTCTATTACACCATAAAGTTATCTGTGTCAGAGCGATCTGAATTCTTGATGGGGTACTGGCAGATGTTAAGAAGATTTCCATATTTGTAAGTCAATGTAAGAAGGGAGGGTGTCAAGGATGAACAGAGGGCAGTTATGATAGCTGTGCCTGTCAAACTGAGTCCAGGGATTGAGACAATTTCTGTTACCATCAGCCAGGATGACAGTCAGTTTGGCTATTTTGGCTAAAAAGTCAGAATAATTTTTCCACCCAAGTCACTATTCTCAGAAAGTTATTTTATTGAATTGAGAAGTTTCAACTTGTATTTTGGCAATTGCATCAGAGGTTTGGGATTATTTTATTAATTTCCTGTTGAAGTCCTGTAAATGGATAAATAAATAATAATTATAAAAAAAAAGCTAAAGAATGTTAATTCTTGGCTGCTCTATTTGGGGAAATAAATTATAATTTGGAAGCTACATAAAATCTTTAGATTGTTCATTAATTTGTCATTCAAACTCCTGTAATCATCTTCTACTGCAAAACTCTTTATGGTGATTCTAATTTGCTTGCATAGTCACTTGGGATCTCAGTTATTCTTAAAACAAATACATTAAGTAGCTTGGAAGAGAAGAGGCATTATTGTCACGAGCAAGTCAAGTCATTAAATCAACATCAGGTTGTAAGGAAGGTGTGATGTTTATGATGCCAATAAGGTGAGAAGGAAAGTAATGATAATCTGAACAGTGATTGCATAAACAATTCATATTGTATACACTGTACTTAGAAAACCAATATAAATTTAATGTAATCAGTGATAAAAATGGGAAAAAAAAGCAAATACTAAAAAAACTCATATGTACTTCTACAGAAACAGAAAATGAATGCTGAAGCAAAGATGTGTGAACAGTATGCCACTGGTGCCCTATTCAGTAAGATTAATATTGTTTTCTTTAAATAGAGCTCTCTAGAATAATTCTAGATATTTTATGTAGTAACTCTTTCAACAGATTTCACCTTTACAAATTTCCACACATCACAGAATCATAGAATGGTTTGGGTTCGAAGGGACCTTAAAGATCACCTAGTTCCACCCCCCTGCCGTGGGCAGGGACGCCTCCCATTAGACCAGGTTGCTCAAAGCCCCACCCAACCCAACCTCGAACACAGACAGGGAGGGGACATTCACAACCACTCTGGGCAACCTGTGCCAGTGTCTCACCACCCTCACAGGAAAGAATTTAATCCTAATATACAATCAAAATCCTACCCTCTTCCAGTTTGAACCCATTTTCCCTCATGCTATTACTACATGCTCTCGTAAAAAGTCCCTCTCAAGCTTTCCTGTAGCCCCTTCAGGTACTGAAAGGCTGCTATAAGGTCTTCCCAGAGCCTTCCCTTCTTCAAGCTGAACAATCCTAACTCCTTCAGCCTGTCTTCACAGGAGAGGTGCTCCAGCCCTCTGATCATCCTTGTGGCCCTCCTCTGGACTTTGTCCAACAGCTCCATGTCCTTCTTAC
This sequence comes from Aegotheles bennettii, assembly GCA_013398125.1. NCBI lineage: Eukaryota > Metazoa > Chordata > Aves > Caprimulgiformes > Aegothelidae > Aegotheles > Aegotheles bennettii. The sequence continues at coordinate 235,857 of VZRW01013806.1, read as the reverse complement.
GCTGGGAGCCCCAGAAGTGGACACAAGTACTCCAGGTGGGTTCTTGCTAGAGTGGAGTAACATGGTAAAGGAATTTGACAATTTTAAGGTGTGTAGAGGTTGACCAGAGGGCTACCTGACTGTTGATTGGCAGAGCAGCCCTCCTGGTCATCACACTCAGGTGCTAATTGTTTAATAATAATAAAGCTAAATGCCTAACAAGGGGGGTGGACCTTAAAAGGCAGGGCTCAAGGCACTAGGTTACCTTCAGTGCCTGAGCACCGGGGGAAGGAGTAGGATGTGCTCTGTGTTGGACGTTGAGAAACTACTCAACCTACAATACCAGCAAGAACATCAAGTGCTGGGAAGGGAGGCTGGCTCTGCGCACCCAGCACTCCGGGGCAGCTTGCTGCCAGCTTGGGAATATATCGCCTAGCTTTGCCTGGATCCTGGACACATCGCCTTGCCTGGATCCCCAACAAGGTGAAAGTATGTAGATGAATGATTAGAAGAGTGGTCCCAAGAAACTGAATTTTTGAGTTTAATCTTTCTCTGCTATAAGTTTGCTCTTGGGCAAATCATGGAGGAACATAATACAGAGCTTCAAGGTACTGAGTTTTTAAGCAGCACAGATTATAAACTCCTATTGATTTTAGTGAGCGTTTGGTGCTAGAATTGTTGGGTCTGATATTATCTGGTAAACCACACTTGACTGGAAAAGGCAGGTTCTTAGAATATTGCTGGAAATATTAAACATACAGTGGATGGCAATGCTGGATAAATATCCTTCTTCTACCTCTGTTGACCCAACCATAAAATATTTACATGGAGTCAGAACTCTTGAAAGGTGACTACAATGCTCAAATTGACTCATGTGCTCAGGCACTAGAATGTAGTGGTGATTTCAGCTGACTTCTAACATAAACTAGAGGAAAAAATAGTTCCTGATAGACTTACAGTAATGTAAAACTGTTCAAAAGATACAATTGTTTGGGAATTTTCTGACAGTATTTCCCAGTGTTTGAAATGGCAATTTATTGGAAGTGATTGGGAGTTTTTTGTAATTTTTTTGTATATTAACATAACAGTTGCGAAGAAACTTTCACTTCAGAGGTGTTCAGGCCAAATGTATTTTCTAGTCAAAACCTCAGATATGCTGAGTGTACATATTTAAATGCTATGATTAGATGTTGATAGTCTAAATTCTACTCCTTTTGTTGTATTTGGAACAGGTAAAATTTGTAATTAGGTCCCCTATAGAATGAGTGATTGCCCTAATCATTTACATATACAATCTGTTACTTCTATTGAAATTTATTCTTTTTTTGTACAGAATAAATAGTATGGTTCAGGTGTCTATTTTAACAGAATAGAGTAACCTTTTGGTTGAGATTCTCTTTCTTTTGAGTGTTTAATAGCTTACATAAAATAGAAAAGTGACAAGATGTAAGGCATTCTACAGAATAGTTGGGTTGTTAGCCAAACCAGATTCAACTGGTCTAATGTGTAGGAAAAGCTCTATCATATCCCAAATGAATGTCTTAACAACTATTAAGGCAATATGATCTTGTTTAAAAAAAAGTTCACACATTACAGTTTGACAAAAATATAATTACCCAAAACACATCAGAAGTTAGGAGAAAGACTTAGCCCAAATGGTAAAATAATCTTATTTACCTCTTTTTGTTTTGAAATTTACCAGTGAAGAGATTATATTTTCTTTGCTCAGTTTTTCTCACAACTAGGCTGTCAATCTTTTCTTAAAAGTCTTTCACTCTGATCATCTCTTTTCAATCTTTGACAGTTTGTAAGTCAAGAAAAAAACTTTAAGGTGAACTACCATGAAGTGTACACCTGTACAGGTGAAATTTCCACCAGTGTAATTAGTAACATCACTGCAACCTCCCAGTGTAAATGTTCTGTGCAGTTGTAATGTGGGACTTCAGTTGCTTATTTAATCTTAATCGACATTGATACGACCATTCTATCACAAATTCTCCTAATGCAGACATGCCTTAAATTTGTTGAATCAGTCAGCAGTTTCTGCAGGTTGAAAAGACATCCTTGGGAAATGATGGTTTGAAAAAGGAAAAGTAATCATTTGCCAAGCCTTAATGGCTATTCTAGTGGCCCAGATCAAGGTGACAAAACAAATGTTCTGAGAACAGTCTTTTACTTAAAGTTGAAGGTAAAAGCAAATGTTCTGAAGCAGTAATTTTGCAGTTAAGAGCCAGCTCATTCTATGGTCTTTCACTCTAGGATGGAGTGCCTTTTTTTTAAGAATAAAATCTGAATATTAGGTCCACACTATTCAGAGCTCAAGGACTTGTCATTTGAAGTAGATTTGATTGATCTGCCCAAAACAAATACACTTTTCTGACAAAGTGCTAATAAACCCCTCCTGGAAGTCACAGAGTGCTTCTTTCAAGATCTTACTGTTTGCTTTTTGAAGTGGTGAAAATTATAGAGAACTGTTATAAGGTTCTAATTGAATTTCACAGGAGTAGCCTTGGTGTGACCCAAAATGAGGGGAAAAAAAATCCTCAAAGCTAGTCTCTGTGGAACCAATGATTAAAAAAAACTAAATGGGAAAGAGAAGTCCAAGCTAGAAATAATCAGTGTGAGACTTAATGAAGATTTTTGAGATAAGTTAAGGTTGATAATGTCTAGAAGATATAAGGTGGATGAAAAGATTCACAACAACAGAAAAGTGTTTATTAAAACACCTTTTAAGAAACCTTGGGAAATAACAAAAGCTGCCTTTAAGGTTTCCTGTTAAAGACTGGGTGAATTAGATAATTTTGCCACCTGCAGCTCTAATAGAACTTTTTGCTTAGCTCTTATTGCAAGGTTTAGTTGACTTTGAAGAACTTTAACAATCATTGTCATAGGCTTTTTATTAAGTTGCTGACTAAAGAGCTACATAAATCCTATTTTCAATAACTTTAAACAGAACTGAAGTGAGCTAGCAAACTCTTCTGGTTGTGCCAGAGCAATTTATGAGTCTCAGATAAGCGTTCTGATCAAACTAGAAAAAGGTATGAAAGCTAACTGAAACATCCCGGGCTATATGTAGACTTTTTCTAGTTTTTGGAGTTCTATCATTTCAGTTCACAGTCCATGATATAACCCTTGTTATATTGTAAGTCCATGATGGAGTACGATCTGAACACAGGATAACTTTGTCTTTTCCTCTTGCCTCTCTTGAGCACATAGTCACACAACCGACTTTACTAGCTCAAAGAATAGGTGAGAGACAGAAGATCTTTGCACACCTAGTAAAGATTTTAACTTTGTATTGGAACTGGAAAGCATTGGTAGGTAAGACAAAGTTGATGCTGAAATCTGGAATGATTATAAGTTATTAGAACAATGATGGTGTCTGGGAGTCACAGCCTCCAGGGGGGTGTCTACTACACTAGAAGTTGGGACAATGGGCAAACAGCCTAAGCGATGCATTTCCTTGTGACTGGTACGAAATTCTTTAATCCTCTGATGTAATTTCAATATACAAAATGCTTTATTCCCACTCTTCATTTTGGTTAACAAAGAGGGCACAGTGGAAGGTATTTCCTTGCACCCAGTGCTGGCTGAAATATGAGGTATTACAAAGAATTAGCTGTATGCACAGTTGAGTAACATGGCTAATGTAGCCTGGGAAAACAAGTAAACAAGGTGAGAGGTTTTGTGCATTGGTGCCACTTTTCACTAAGCTGACAGGAGTGGAGCTAGCTTTGAGCCTGAATGGCAGGAACTAGGGTAGGTACAATTCTCACTAGTATACTTAAACAGCTTCCGGGAACGAGCTGGCTTGTGCCCCACTAGTTCAGGGTATGACTAAAGCTGGTACTACTCTGTGCCACTAAGTATGCCTAAAAAAGTCATTAGTTATCTTGTTAGGTATCAACTTTGTAAGACAATTATATTAAAAAATAACATTTCTATCAACCTCTGCTCAGCTGTACGTTTTTGTTGCAGTCTTTACAGCTGTCATTCAGCCCTTGACTTAAGGGTTCAACAGCTGCATTAATCTGATTTTAAGTCTACCTCTTAAATTAGTTGGAAATTCTTACTGGTGTAGGGATGGTGTCTGACTTTCTGAGCTACAATGAGAGACATATGTTCTTTTAGGTCTGCAGGTTTTGCCTGGTAGCTTCTGACAGTAGACTGACAAATTTGGTTTTCATCTGCAACATCCTCACATTTCTTGGGCCATAAAATAGGGCTTGCTGGTTTGAAAAACTGATTTTGGATTTTGTTCTCAAGATTGGCAAAGGAAATATATTCTGTATGCTGACCTCTATGGCAGCCTGTGAAGCCTCTGTGTTTGAGCTGAAGCCTGAGAAAAGCTAAGGTGAAGAGATGTCACAGGAACAGATTTTTTGCTCTGAGAAAGTAAGCTTTGTGTGTGAGAAAGTGGGAAAAGTATGCTTTTGAGCAGAGAATGTCTGTTCATTTTCTTTTTTATGCTTCTGTTAGGCTTCAGTGTAGTTACTTTGTCAAGGACATCTAGACCCATCTAGACCTTCATCCTAATGATTGTTAGGCTGATATAAATAAAACAAACAACTACACCATTTTGTTAATGCTGTATTCTCTCAAGATTTCTCATGTCTCAAAGTTTTCTGCTTCAGCAGCCACAGACTACCACCACTTATCTCAATTTACATCGTGCCTACTGAAGCCAGGCGATTTGGGGAGGCTAAAGGGTTAAGCCTGCTGTACTTGCAGCATCCCTCACCTTCATTTGCTGCTATATGTAGCTGTCCTCCACTCTTCTCCTGACAATGTAGCATCAGTGAAGATAAATATCTGACTAGATGAACATTATTGGTGATTTAAATGTTTAACAATTACACTACATTTTGTGAGTTTTATGGAAAACCTATAGTTTTTTTAAGTCAAATGTAGTATACCATTTCTGTGTGTGTTTTAGCAGATAGCAATATAAATCACAATCCAGTGCTGCTAAATTGAGATGCATAAATATTGTGGGTATAGCTGTGCTTCCATTACTCACACTGTAAAGATAAAAACCTTCTTTAACAACTTGGTTATCTCATAAACCAAGAAAGTAAATCTGATTTGAAGTAATTAATGAAAGACTAATTTAAATTTTTTTTTACATTAAGGAAATATGGTAATTGATGACTAGTTTTCTCTATATATTTTTTCATGTCAGTTGGATACCTGCATTTCATTGTTAGTAATATATTAATTTTTGATGCAATTTTGGGGATCATATGATAGCAACAGAATTTTCCTGTTAATGGATTAAATCACAAAAAGAGTCCTCGTAGCACTCAATTAATTCTTACTGTACAATAAATGGTTGTTAACCAAAGTGCAAATTAAATACTTACTTGCAACTCATAATACAAAACATTAAATATAAAAAAAAGGGCTGCATTGTAGACTCACAATGTGGAACCAAAAATAGGCAGCTTCAGAGCATGTTAAATATCCTTAGCAACCTGCTAAAATATGACATGGGAAACAGTTTATACTTGAGCAATTATCTGATAAGAACCAGTGCTCACAGTGAACCTATTGCAGTATGTGTACACGGATAGTGTATATATACTTGACCACGTGTACAGACCCACAGAAGGGCACAGTATGTCTGTTTCCATATGTACATAATAAAGCAAAAGTTCATAATATGTATGAAAATTTAGTAGGCTTGTAAAAAATAGAGATGGCAGATAATAGAGGATTTGAATAAAGAGTGTTTTAGTCTACCTTTATAGTTATGTAGGTTTCCTGTAAAGTCAATGGAAGTATACTGAAATGCAGCTGAAGGAATACAGTGGTGAATTAAGTCAAAGCTTTATTGATGATTGGGATTTATTTCTTCCCATTCACTTAATGCAAATAAAATAAATATAAAATAGATTTTTATACATTATGATTTATTCAGCCTGTTTTGTCTATCTTTTCAAACTCAAAGATTATTTTCTGTTCCTTTGGCACATTGGGATAAAGGGTGTATGACTTCCTTTTGAGATGTGTTGAAAATTAAGTGAAAAGCGCATCTGCAGCAATTATTTGTCAGGTAGTAAAAGACTATACAGATGAAGGAGTTGAATGAAAAATCTTCTAAGACCCCTTAGATTGCATAAACTGCCATTTAAAGGAAAGTTTCCAAAGTAGACGGACATCTTTGATTATCCATCTTTTGAGCCAGGCCAAGTTCTCAGCTGGCATAAATCAGCATAGCCTGTCTGAAACACAGTGCAGTGTTCACTTTCTTCAGCTGCAGTTCCGGACCTGTGAGATCCATAGATTTCTGCTTTTTCTTTTTTTGTTGTTGTTGTTCCAGCTGCTAAATTAAGGGGGTAAAATGCATCTTTTCTTGTTCTGTTTGTCTGACTGATTCTTTGTCTCCAAGTAAATGAAAAGAAGATCTTGCAATAGAAAGTAGGTAGTCATAACTAAAGGTAGTGCTACCCACTTTCCTGCCACAGTATTGAATATAATTAATTGAAAGGGTGAAAAGGATAGCCACTGAACATTTGCTAAGAAGTAATCAGAAATTCTGGATGAGGGGATTATATTTGGGTGGAGATAACAGTCTTTTATGAAAAAATTAGAGCTGATGTTAGCTGCCAAAACTCCGCAGGGAAGTCCTTTCACTACATCTGTGCAGTCAGAAAAATGAGAATTGGAATGGGAGCTGTTACTCTGGTTCAACATCACTTTATACTGAGACAAACCTCTTGTGATTACTCATGAAGTTTGAGAACAAGCTGGATGGGAAACAGTTCTCTCTTCCCAGTTATAGTTTAAAGACATAGAGAAATGTTGTCACACTTGGATGAGAATTTTAAAATCTAGAAATATCAAATTGGAGTAGAATTGCAGCAGTCTTTTAAGCAAAGCTAAAGCAATGACCCTAATTAATTTCTGTGTGAGTATAAAAATATTAATTTACAACTGACAGTATTGGTAGGTATTAATGACCAACACTTTTCTCTCCAAAATTACATATTGCATTTTCATTAAATGTCCAAAAGCTTATAAAAGCAAAGTCAGATGAAGAAATCTTTCATTATCATTGTTAAATTCAAGATTTCCTCTGTCTCCATTTAGTACTGAAACGCAGGAGGACGTGAGTTTAAAACAGGCAGCATGCAGGCCAAATTAGCAGGGCTCCAAGTTCTCCAGGTACTTGAGATGGGGAATAACCCAGTTTGTATTCAGATCATGTTTATTAAGTCCTGACACAATACAGAAAATCTGGGAGAGTGGCTATTAAAACGTAACATACTGAGAATAATTTCTTTCTGAAAATAAAAGAAAAATTAACTAGAAAATACTGTTTTAAAACATAAAACTTGCTTGTTGTATTGACAGCTCTCTAATGTGTGATGTTTGTTTGAAATTTCTATATTCTGTCTTTGGAAGGCATCAGGGAATTTACATTGACTTTATCTTCAGAAACAAACAAATAGACTATCTTCAGGTTGAATTTATCTCACAGATTGCATATGTCCTACCTATGCATTTGTTCTTTCCTAACTTAAATAAAATTGTTTTATTTTGTAGGAAAATTTTCATAAAAAATTACATTTACTCTTTCTGGTTTAGGTATATGCATTAGGATTAACCTTTGGAATTCTCTAATTCAATGCCATGCACCATTTTCTCAGTGAATGCTGCAATGATTACATCTTTATTTGCAATTGTATAAACATCCTTTCACCTTGTGAAAGTTATCTGGAAGGAAAAGAATGACAATATGTTCCCTTTGCCATTTTTGATTTAGGAAAAATGAAATGAACCATTTTTATTCTAAGAACATAAAACAAAAGTGTATTTTGGATATCAGTTGTAGGTTTAACAGCAGCTAATCTCACCCATGAGGTTATCAGCTTCTGGGTGATCCTATTTAAATCACCTTTGATTCCACAGCAGGCTTTATGAAGCATATGCTGTGTCTAGCATTGCCAGTGAGAATTAGTATTATTCACAGCTATCAAATACATGCTAAAACAATATAGCTCTGTTCTTCTTATTTCTGAGAGGAATTTATGTTTTAACAGTGCAAGGACCTAAGACCAGTGATGCGCTAATTTGTAAAGGTTGAATGTTTTAATCCTTGCTCATGAGAGTAATCCATACTTGAATGTTTCAACAGCTTCACTCAGTACAATTACCTGAGTTAAATCAAGAGATAGAGTACTTCAATAAACTAATAAGTAACTGAAACATATTCAAGCAGTAATGGCTGTAAAGTTTGAAGTACATTTTGTTTGCAAATGAAATTTTCAGACTGAAAAAACAGAATTTAGAAACCTACTGGTTGAGTTCAGTTCTATTTGTAATAAACACCCATTGCAAGAGGATTTATACAGCTAGTTAAAATATGGTGCCACATGTCCTGATCTTTCTTTGCATAACTAATAAATGCAACAAGTGTATGTGAATGCTGTGCATCTGATCACAGCTCTTCCCCAGGGAAACGATGATAAGGAGTAAGCAGAGCTACTATGCCTGTAGCAGCAGTCACAGGCAGGATAAAAAGAATGCTGCCAGAAGGATAAAAAGAATGCTGCCAGAAGGTTGTTACAAAAAGGACAGTAGGGGTGCAACTCTGCTACCACAATGAAAATTTGGTATGGGAATTTGTCCGTTGGAAAGTAATATTTTGTTTTCATAGTTTCAAAATGAATTAATCATTATCTTGGCTTTGCATTTATTATTTATTTATTGGTGAAATTTTATCTATGCAGGTCATTTTTAATGAAAAATTATAATCATAGAGTCATAGAATCATAGAATATGCTGAGTTGGAAGGGACCCATCAGGATCATCGAGTCTAACTCCTGTACGTGTGTAGGACACCTCAAAAATGTCCAGACTCTTCTTGAGCTCAGGCAGGCTTGGTGCTGTGACCACTTCTTGGGGAGAGACTGTTCCAGTGCTCAACAACCCTCTGGATGAAAAACCTTTTCAGGATATCTAACTTAAACCTCCCTTGACTCAGCTTCATTCCATATATAGCATATCGTTCTTGAAAAGTCATTGAAATTGTCATTGCTAAATGATAATTTTGTGGAAAAAATACAAAATAATATTAAGTAGAGACATCTATTTTTTTTCTTGAAATAGAATTTCAAGAAACATTTCACTTCAAACACAAATGACACCTTTAATTTTTGTTTTGACATTTTAATTTTATGCTTAAATTCAAATAAAAGTATTTAAGTAAACAACTTAAATTGAAAAAATGCTTTTAGAAAAAACAATTTGAGTGCTGACCATCAGAAGGTGTTGTTCCAGTCATTGTAAAGATAGAAAGTTGTTAGAATTGTAACTTCTCATGAATATTTTTATTTCATGAGCATTTCCTACCAACAAAACCCACAAACCTATGAAAAGGTTTGAATAAGTGCTTAAGATGTTGGGCAAAAGAGAAGACAAGCTGCCCAGCTTGACTATTGAAACTGCAAAGCAATATGACCTTGCCCACACTGTCAAAATAAGTCTTCATTGAATCTCATCCTCTAACTAGGTCTTGTTTCACCATGAGAGATGATGGATACTTTTTCAAGTCACATATTTCTGGAACATTTGCTTCTCTGACAACTATAGAAAATGAATGTATTGCCTAAAAATCCCTGTGCTCAGAAGCAGTCACATCTCATTTCACTCCTCTTTCCTCTTTTTCATTTACAGATGTAGACAAACATTTCTTTTATTGTTTAAGACACTTGCTTTCCAGTTTTACAAATTTAAGGAGTGTTTGTATTACTTTCTGTTAGGAAAATGTTTGATTCTTTCTATGCAGAAAAAAAGAAATCATTCTCTTCGTTATTTCATAACCCACTCTCCCATCAACGTTTTCATAAAAACATGAAAAATTATCAGTACATATACACAAATATATATACATATACCCAAATGTTGTGTTATGATCTTCACCAGATTTGTGTACAAACACAAGGAAGACTAATTGTGTAGCTGTACACAACATCTTGAGTGAACTATTGCAGCCATAGCTTAGTGTGTAGTCAGGACTGCCATTTAATTTTAGTATTTCTAAACATAATTTGTGTCAGGCCTATGTGTAGTGTATAAATGAACTGTGAAGGAAAATGTTCTCAGTATGGAAATCTTGTCTGGGATGTTATCCTGGGATGGTCTAATATTTAGGCCATTAAAAAGCACATGTACAGTTTTCTAATAGTGTCTCCCTTCCTTTCTAATAGTGTCTCACTTCCTTTCTAATTTTTTGCAGTTTGTTTGGGACTACTTTTTCACTTGGGTAGTGCCCTCTATGGTTTTAAGGGATATGTTAACATAGATATATAAGTAAAATATACAAGCCAACAATAAAGTAATAAACACCAGTCTGAGGTGTATCTAAAAGCCTCAAAAAAATGTGATTAGGATAAGGAGTTGTAAGCAGGCATTTTGTTCCCTGATTTATCAAACTCAAAATTGTCATGCAAGAAGTGCCATAAAATGATAAATTGATAGAAATAATATATTTGCTAACAGTAATCTCACATTTTTTTTGTGGTCTTTTAGTGCTTTTGATTAGGTAGGTTTTCATTGCTGAGCTTGCTGTCAACATCTGCTTCCATCTAATGAAAAAGTCTTGATGTAAAATTCTGACACATTTATGTTAGAATATAAATTCACTTTTATTTACTTTTAATTGTGAGACAGTGATAAATTACTGTGCAATTACCACATTTAAAATGGCAAGCTGAAGCAATGACAAGTCTTTTTCGATTTTTCTTTTCACTTCTACTAATAAGTGAACATGCAATGGTTCAAAAACACTGCTTCATTTTGTCACTGTCACAACACTATTTGTACATTTGTTTTCTTTCTAGTTTCTGAATAGTTTCCTCAGTCTTTTGCCCCTGAACTGTTTTTTTTTCATTCTTTGAGTTTCGGTCTTTGTCTGCATAGTTACACTTAAGAAAACTGATCTGAACTACTGCAACCAGATTATGCCCTTCTGCAGACTCATTCAGAAAGATTAGCAATGTTTAACTTGTTGCTAAAGTAAATAATTTCATATTTCTAACTTTAGTTGCAATAGCTGTGCTGAGTGTCCTCACATTTACAAGCTCTTAGACTGGGCCTTGAGCTGAATTATATTACATTTTACTATATAAGATAGCTACATTGCTCAAACCATCTGGCCCAGGTTCTATGCACAACTGCACATAAGAGATGCCTAAAAAAACTTCAATGTAAAATTTTCAGTTTCTACAACTTCCTGGGGTGAGGTTGTCTGCAATCTGACAGTGCTGAGTGAAGTCATCTTTTTGTTTCATCCTAAGCTCCTGCTGCCTCTTTCCCGCTTACACTTAATAGAGAACTGTATGTAGGAATTTTTAAAAAAAGTAAAAATCTAGGTAAAAATATGCCTGAACAGAACATGTTGAACATATACTAAAAGATCAGCATGTGCACGAAATGTTGTTCTACGCCCTTTTAAAACCTGTCTGCTAGCTGAGACCATAGTGGGCATGCTTCCTTCTTTCCCCCTTTAAATAAGATGACTAGTCCTTAAAGCACTTGTTCAGAAATTAGGAAACAAGCAGACTTCAGAACCTACTGGTTTCAAACCCCTAGGAGATAATCAGAGTATCTCTGGAGCAAAATATTAGTTAATCTTCACCCTTTTTGCTGAAGTGATACCAATGTGTAGCACACCATTAATAGCAGAGAGAAAACAAACTGTGATTCTGTAGTCTAGGGACTCATCTGAGAAGAAGCATCCTGACTGATTTCTGGTTGCAGGACATCCACACTATCTAATGGCTGTTACTGAAAAATACGTAAACAGAATTGTGTTTTAAATAACAAGAAAACTAGATATAAGTCTGTTTTCTTTAAAGATACAACATTCAGATTTAAATTCTTCAGATTTTGACTTAACTGTTTTCCCAAGCAATTGACAACTGGTCCTGAGAGTGCTCCTTTAAAATAGACCACAGGACATCTCTTGATCTGCCATTCCTTAACAACACTGAAATTTTCTGTCAGACAATGCTTATCTTGGTTTACATCTAAAAGCTTTATTAAATGTAAAATTATCACAATATTAAGTATATGCAGAATTTATTTATAAATTGTAGGAGTATGCATAAATGCACAGTATTTAGAACACATTTATAAGACTTTGCAAATTTCTAAAACAGAAACAAAGGGCCAAATCCAGCATCAATAGCTCCCTGCCAAGTCATGGGAACTCTTGCTCTTCCAGCTGCTAGGTGCTTGTTTCAAGCAGGAATTGATTTCAAGGAGAAAGTCCCATTAATGGCAAACAACTTTTGTTGCAGATCTTGAAAATCCATTGCTAGGAAAAGTCATCTGTACTTTGAAAATGTGCAGCACTTCTAGGACTAAGCTGTAGTATTAGCAATAGGACATGAAATAGTAGACACTAGTAAACACAGTCAAGTCCATGTATGTTATTGAAAAACATTTCCAGTACTTACTCCCTCACACAAACTTTAGTTCTATTATTGCAGTCCTCATATCCACAGAGAATGAGTAACACCTGCTCATGTTGATAATCTAAGCATAAATAAGAAAAGATTGCTGTGCCTATGGGACATGGGATAAACTTTCCTGAACAGTTTCCCTCTCCCACAGGAAGTGTCATAAATTCTCTAATATAGTCTAAAAAAATCACCAGCCTCTAAGTTTCATATTCAAGGTTACGCCTCATTTACTCAGCAATGTGGAAGGCTGTCAAATTATTTTTTATGCTGATTGCACTCAGTCTGTATTATAACACTTTTAAATTAAGAATCCTTTCTTTAAATATTTGAAGTAACTGAAGTGATGATAAAATATATGGATATATCTTTTAATAAAAGAACTCATGATTTGTGTAGGAATTTCAAGACATGCTGGATGCTTTAAAAAACTTTCATTTAAGTGCCGAGGGAACATAAACTGTTGTTTGTATCAATTAACAGCTCTGTAAAACAGTTGATTACCCAAGACTTTTTCCATTGGTGAAAGAGAAAAGAAAATTACACATCTGTGTTACTTTTAGCAAGTAACTTGAAATGTCTACATTTTTTGAATCAAACCTAAATGCTCTATAATAAAATGACCTAATGCTTAATCTGCAAGCATTTCCTGTCAAGCAAAAGCCTCGTATTATTTTTTCTCTCACTTTTGTTATGTCTGTAAAGACTTTCCTGAAGTCAGTGGACTTACACGAGTATACAATTAGTCTGAGAAGAATGTCAGGCCTCTTGATAAGAATAAATTTAAATACAGTTCAAGCACTAGTTCTGGTTTTCTGAATGTTTAGGATCAGTTACAAGGATTTAATTCATATCATATACCATTATTTATAAATTAATCTTATTAAGTCAGTGACTAACTAGAGAGATTATTGATTTATTTCCATTATAGAGGCCTGAAAATTGAGGTTTCAGACATCTCAGAAGTGAAAAGAATATCTCAAGGAAAAATAACAGCTGGATTAAGCATAGTAATTTTATAATGTGCTCTGGCTGTTATCACCAAAGCATCTGTTTTGGAAGGTGAAATATAGAGAGGTTACAATGAACTTGCTATGAGTGAATATTTTTAATGGGAAAATGTGTGAAAATTAAAGGCATTAAGTGCTTGGGAAGACACCAACAACCCAAAATAGAATTTTAAAAGAATAAATGAGGAATACATAGAGATGAATTCTTGGATATTTTATGAATCTGAAAACAGCATGAGTGATTAAGGGTGGAAACTGAACCTTACCACTACAGTGAATGGAATATCTCTCTTGTAAAAGACACACCTGAAAGTCTAGCACTGAACTGCTTGCCGTAGGATCCCTTTATAGTCAACAGAGAAATCTAGGCATCTCTGGAGGGTGATTCATCTCTGACTAAAACAGACATTTGAGATAGGTCAAATGAATTGCCCTCTAAAGGTGCCTATTTCTCTCCAGTTCAGACTAAGATGTCTAACTTTTACATGTCTAGAGCTAGGTGAGATGAATCCCACTTCAAATCATCTTGATCTGACATTGTTCCTCCATTGAACAGCTGAACTGGCATTAGTAACAGAAAATCCATAAGTCATGTCACGATGTAGACATCCAATGCTGACCAAGAAATGAAGAATAATGCAGTCAATTGACTCAGCAATTAATGTTTTTAGCCAATGATTTTAGTGTAGAACTTGACCAACTCTCTGTGACTTGTAAAGCCTCTCGCATATCACTCACCATCTGGATGAAATGTGACCTTTGTGATGCCCATTAAAGTGGTGTGAGGTCCTGGATTAGCACTAAACAATCTGTGCTCCTCTTGCTCAGTATTTGAGATTTGACTATGTTGCCATATGCAGTGTCATGTTAGTAACTAAAACAAATTCAGTCAGGATTTCCTTTTTTGAATATTCCTAATTCTTCATTGTATATCCAGAGAGGCTGTAGAAATCCTACTTCCATGTTGTTCCCTGGTAGTTTTTGCCTCCTTTTCTGGAAAAGCGAAAGCAGAATCTTGTAAGTAAAGTGTTAAACTGCAACTTAGTTGAGGACTTAATTTTATCTTTCACTATAGTCAGAGTGTGAGACTTATAATTTGATTGTTCATTTCTTTGATCTCTGTATCTGGTCTAAAAGTAAGCTCTGTAGTACAGACTGTCTAGTATAAGGTGTATGCAAAACACTGTAGTCATGAGTTTGGGGAAAGCCTTTATTGTAACAAACAATATTTTATGGTAGCTAAGATTACACTCCTAGGACATAATAAATATCTGTAACCCATAAACCTGAGACACTGGAACAGGTTATCCAGACAGGTTGTGGATGCCCCCTCCCTGGAAGCATTCAAGACCAGGTTGGATGGGGCTTTGAGTAGCCTGGTCTAGTGGGAGGTGTCCCTGGCCATGGCAGAGGTGTTGGAACAAGGTGATCTTTAAGATCCTTTCCAACCCAAACCACTCTATGATTCTATGAAAAACTCAGCCCTTTTCTGCCTCTTTCTTACTTTTATAACTTCATGCGATTTTGTTTTCTAGCATACAGATTGGAGTGGAATTTCCTTCTGTTATTCACTATTTTATTTGTGGTTAATCCAATACAAAAACACCCTTTTTCATTCATTATCTTGGAGCATAGAACCAAAGATCTTTATGAGAC
Source organism: Aegotheles bennettii (assembly GCA_013398125.1). Classification (NCBI taxonomy): domain Eukaryota; kingdom Metazoa; phylum Chordata; class Aves; order Caprimulgiformes; family Aegothelidae; genus Aegotheles; species Aegotheles bennettii. Next base: position 220,742 of record VZRW01013806.1, on the reverse strand, counting down.
TGTAATACTTAACACAGTTTACTTAGAATGCCTTATATGCCTAATATAACTAACACAAAGATTGCTTTCTGTTCGTTTTCTAGCTCCCAGATGATTCTTTTTCATGATCACAACATGTCAAAGTTAAAAAGAGGATTTAAAAAGTTATAATATTTTGCAATTTTTCTTAGAAATCATAGTATATTTGTTTAGGTCTTTTTGGAAAATGACAAAATGAATTAAAAAAATAGTTGGTAGAACACTTACATAGAAGAAACTTCAGTAATTTTTAGTAAGTAGGAAGTTTGTCGTGTTTTACTGATCAGATGTTTTGGTCAATTCTCATTTTATGCCACCTGTTGGTAGTTATATGTACCCCTTTCTTTTTTATACCTCAGCTTTACTACTTTTCATATTTACTTGTATGTGAAGGATGAATTTTTAAATTTGAAACTTTGTTCTAGTCCCTAAGAAAAAGTCCATGTTTAACTGTACATTTAACTGTCATTCTTCTGTCTTTAATGTGCTGCATATCTCTTTGAATAGGAGCTTTACTGGCAAGAGTTGGACTTTCCTATATGAATGGAGAGTAGCTAGCACGCTGCAAATTTTTGCACTGGTAAAAGTTAAGAGGTGATAAAAATAAAAATAATAATTACATTGATTACAATAATGAAAGGACAAATCTTTTATTATAGATTGGTTATGTTGACATTTATATTTACATAAAATCTTATTATTATTTTGAAGGCCAAAATCAGCATCAAGTGACAGCTACTCATTATCTTGACACTAACATAAAATTGTACTGACTTAATGCAAGAATAAAAGGTATCTTGGGGCATACTGAAACTGGATGGGAAGAAGAAGGGCAGTGTTAAATTTGCCTGTGTCTCGTTGATTGAATGTCTCCCTTGTTTGTTAAAACCTGGAAAAATTCAGAGCAAGAATGAAGATTGCATTGTCATGCAATTTTCTACATCAGATCAAAATATTCAGAATTATATGCATAAAATGTATAGATGCTTTTGAAAGTTAGTTGTATTTTCAAGGGCCTAATAAAAATAGAATGGCAACTGAGCATGTATTTGAAAGGCTGTCATGATTAACATACTGCTGAACATCAAAAGAGTTAATGGGTTTTAACTACAGGTTAGATTAATTCAGTATAAATTTGGTTGTCTTAAAGTCAGGAGACTTGTCAATGAAGACAAGAGTCAGTAAAATAACCTAAAAGTATTAATTACATTTCAGTGGTACTGTCTTAGTCATCAAGCTTAGGCTGGAATAAGTGGCTGTAAACGAGATATCTATGTCACTGCAAATAGGGGAAAGTGAGATTAATCCACCTAAAAATGGTAAAAGAATAATTTTTCCAAATAATCTTAGATCTGTTTTTAGGTGATCACATTTGACCAAACAAATATTACAAATTGTTTTGTCAAAAAAGCATCCAGTGATTTCAAACTAGTTAAATTATGGAAGAAAAAAAATTATATGGGTTATGCTTTCATGTTTTCCTCAGTGATTATTGGCTGGACAAAGGGAGGATAATACTGTGAACTCATTAAGGCTGTTAGGTAAAATAAAAGGCAGTTTTAACTGAGTAGGTTGCAAAATGCTAAGAAGCCAGTAACGCTTCTAATACCTCATACTATGTCTGAAGCTTTTAAGGTGGATTTGGCAATATTTGTTAATTAAATCTTTCACTCATGAACTGGTGAAGCTGCTGAAATCTAAGGTAAACTTTTAATTGTGCTGAGTAAGAGCAATTAATAGCAATGTATCACGAAAAATTCTAAATCAGTGGTAATTGGAATGACAGGCAGGACTTTGCTCCAACACTTCATTAAACTTCTATTTTTATGGGGATTTCTTCATTTCCACTGGAATGAACAAGTCAGTATGCATGACTTAGTCTGCAATGAACTTTGATGAATTTTTCTAAGTACATTAAAATGAGCTGCATCTTCTGTTAATCCAAAGACCCCCCCCAACCATACATATAATGATAAACCCCCTGATGCATATGCAAGAAGGCAGGATAATGGGCATGAAGGAAAATCATATATGTATGTATATAAATGTATATTTTTGCTTGTCAGTAATAACTCTGAACTGCCTACAGCATTCACAGTGCCTCTTAAAAAGTCAGGTATTGTATTGAATTTAAAATTCTCTTATGCTGAGCAGGGAAGGAAAAAAAATCAAACACTTTCTGAATTGGGCCCAAATATCCAAGGTTAATTTTCTGAGAAAGCTGCAGCAGCTAGATAAGGCCATCCCCTGCAAATTAGTTTTGCCTGCCTGGATTACAGCTAAATTTATGCAGCTTGCCTTATCCTTTCAGAAGCGCCTCTGAAGTGTCGTAATTAACTGGCACACATAAAGTGAGCAAATTTTCTGCTTGGTGGCAGCCATTCCTCATTTCATCTCAGTTCTAACCCAAATGGAAAGGTACTTTCTTATTTTTACTGTCAAAAAAGCCCCATAACCCACCAATATTTGACAAGAAATCTTTGAAAACAAACATGAAACAGCTTCAGAACAGAGTTAAGGTTTTAAAGATCACAAATAATGTTGAGGGAGCAAAGTAGTGATTTTGCATACTAGTAAATAAAAAATAGAAGATGGAGATTGTGTATACATATAGATAAATATGTGTGTATAGTCACACACACATTTAACTTGCAAAATTTAACAGTTCACCAGAGAATTTCTATCTCTTTGCTTTCTGTTCACATCTACACCCAAGGTACAGGTGAGGAAGATATAAATATGATGTAATTCTATTTTAACATAATAGTAAATATTTCCCAGTTGTCTCTGAATCATGTTTGAATTCCTATGTCTTCTGTTAAGAAAAGTCAAGAGCATATGTAATATTTTTTCATGTAATGTTTTAATATTGTAAAAAGAAAATAATATAATTGAAATAAATCCCCATTGTCTATATTTCAAGTAAAATTGGCAAATATATGCAAGACTGATGAAAGCAGTATAAACTGGAGAAAATTTAATCCCAGACTAGGATAATTTCTTTTTCTGTACAGATTTTCAGCAATCTTGTTGTTGTTGTTGCTGTCATCCAGATTTTCTGCTGTCATTATAATATTTTATACTATCTTGTTCTATTTTTCACATATATATGTTTCCCCTTTGTCCCATTATTTACTCATTCACAAAACCTGTCAAATATTTTGACAACTTCCAATATGTTCTTGTAATAAAATATCAAGTAAGTGCCTTCTCCTCTCACCCCCTCTCAAATTCTTGTGTTATGAAAACCCGTGGAAGACTGAGAATAGCTGCTTGCTGGGAATTCTGATGGTAAATTGCTGCTGTGCACTATCCAACAGTGTTTGGATTTTTTCCTGTTTTCCCATTTAGAAAATGTAATTTTTAGGTTTCTATCAAATCTTCATGTTATCCATTTAGAGTGTTGCAGACAGAGTATTCAGCATATTACAAACTATTGTGCACTAAACTAACTCCATTTCAACTAGTCTAGCTTGGTGAAAAGCTGTATATTTTGCTTCCTGAAATTTGATATTAGAGCTCAGCTGGGAATATTCTACAATCTATTTTTACTCAGAAGTTTCAGCTATGTCAAATATAAAGCTCTTACTCTGCTGGTAAGCAGATCAACAAGTATGCTGCAGCATACTTGTACAGAGCATACCCCATACAGTAAATCTCCCAACAATTGGGTAACAGAAGCAGGAATCAAATGACCAGATTCTGCTTTCAACTAGGCTGGATTAAATCCAGAGCAAATCCACTGACTTCAGTGGAATTACTTGGGATTTAAGATCATGTAACAGTTAAGCAGAATTCATCCCTTCCTATTTAAACCATACCTGCTTATAGATTCCTAGGCAACAAAATGACTGTCAATGGACTTGCATGAGAAGAGATCATGACATGACCTCACAAAATTTTTATACACTTAATTTTCAAGTGATAAAGATGAACATTATCACTGTCTTGACCATAGTAAAATATCTTGCCTGTGAGGGCTGCCCTGTGGAGAAGGCTGTCGTGTAAAAAAAGGGGAAGGTAAAGAAATGCTAAAACCACAAGCAATTGGAAATCTCTGTAAAGGAGCTGCTTCAAGCTGAAGACATTTGGGTTTGAGCAGAATCTTAGATTTCATCAGCAAAAGCCTAGTGAATAGGAGCCTAATTATTCATAAGAATTTTACAGGCATTAATTGGTCTTTAACCAGGAAGTCCATCAGAAAACATCAGGAATTAATTTCTGTGCACTTCATGATTAGAAACAACTGACTCAGGGACAAGTTGTAGGAACCTAAGGAAAAGGAGAAGTAAAATCTGAGGTTTAACAGTGCTGGCATTTATCCCACGCTCTTGATAACTCAGTGAATTGATTGAGTAGACATCTAAAAGATCTCTCATTGCTATGAAAAAACATTTCAAAACTTTTTGAGTCACAGGTAACATATAGCCAAAACCATTGTGCAAAAACAAGAGTTAAAGGAAGGTGCAGCTTACAGTAGTCAAACAACGGTTTCCTTCCAACTAGTGCACTTGCAGGAGACATCTGTAGTGGGGAACAGATGATTAAAAAATAAAATTTGTACCTCTATCAGATGAAAACTGCATCATTTGTATAGGACACCAGTGAAAATTGTCTATTTATTTATATATATATTTATTATATATGTATATATTACCCTCCCTTGTTTACATGTTTTATCTCTCTTATTTTTACTCTTGCTACTTTACACCAAACTTTTTTCTTATTATCCAAGCCTGCATTTTTCTTATTTTTATTTTCTTTTTGTAATTTTCATGCGTCTGTTTATACTTTGCAATTAGCAGCATCGTTGTTGTCACTGCCATGAGATTTCTTTTCATTGCACATAGATATATATGGTAGACTGGAATCAGTATCATCTCAACATATTCACTCACAGATTTATTGGAAATGGAATATTTCTTTGTGTTGCTTAATTTCAGGAAAATTATGAGTGGGAATAGTTGGACAACCTATGTTGCTGATAATGCAATATAGCAAAACATATTTTCTGCTAATGCCTATGTGCTTTAACAAAAAGCACAGAGAGGGTACAACCAGAACATCTGTGATTACAGCCAGAGTCTTGCTAAAATAAACAGGAAGGTCTTAGGGTGTATAGAAGAGAGAGTGCCACCTGTGCTTTCACTGTCTCTCATTTTCCACTGTCCTGGGTTACAAATACAGTAAAGACAAACATGAAAAGCTTTCTAAAATAATAACAAAGTGGTGTTGCATTATCTGTGGGTTTTATGGAAATTTGTGGGCTCGGTTCGTAGTTCTCTAATAACAATATTTCTGGTGTAGGAAATTAACTGATACTTTGTGAATGATCATTGATTCCTAGTCAAAATTATTCTTTTAAGTCGCTGCAGTATTTAAACACTCTTTCATATTCTTTTGTAAAACTATGTGACTAGTTTACAGCAATACAATTATTTGTTTCTTACACCTTCATTTTTTAATATAAACACTATTTTTTTAATTGGTATGTTTCTTTTCTCAGATTTGTATGGAGTCTATATAAAACTTGATAAACATTAAATTAAAGGGCTCTTGCATTTCTTTTCATGATGCTATCAAAATCCATAGGATGGTCTCTTAGAAATGTGTATTTTAAATCATATGATTTCATATGTATATAAAAGTAATAAGATCTAATACTAGACATCTTTAAAAATACCAAAGTGGAGAAATTGCTGTGAGTTGTCAAGGTTTTTCATGGATATTTTTTTTTTTACAAGTCTCAGCCATCCAGTTGCTTACATTGAATTTAAATTAAACATTAAATGAGGAACTGATACATGTATAAAACTAATGAATAAAAATCCTGTTTACCAATTAGTTAAATCCAATTAAAGCTTAAGCCGATAATTGTATAAACCTCTTGTATGAAAAAGAAAAAAATGTGCTCAGAACTGTTGTCTACAGTATGTGTTGGAAGATATTTTTATTGGGAACTTGTACATCGAGTAAAATGCTAATTTAACTGTGGTAAATTGGTGATATTTAAGTCAGGACTAGTAGTTGCCTATTGTCGATACTGTGTTTTCCAACGAAAAACCTGGTGTTCAAAAAATCACCATGGGTGTATCTGTTATTGACTAACAGGTCTTACTATGAAAAATGTGTTATTTTCAGAAGCTACAATTCTGTGATAGTTATCAAGAAGATATCTCTCCTGAAAGGCAGACCAGATCTTGATAGTTTGGTGTGTTATAGTACAGTGCAAAATCCATATTTCCGCAGTTGTGATTTGATCCTTTCTCTCTTCCAGAATTTGTTTTGACAAAAGAAAAGTTCCCTTCTATTTTGAGAAAGCAAACACAGAGTCCAGGCAGCTAGTGGGCTTTTAACAGAGTAAATTTCGTAAGTGGTAGTTTACAGATGCAGCTATAAACTCTCAGCTGCTGAAGTTTAGACTGATTTTGAAGGCTTTTCTGAAATATGCTAAATTAACTCACGAAGACATATCATAGTTCTGTTGCTCCACAATATCTTTCACTGAGCAATAAATAGTATCTATGCTTGAATTTCTTCAGCATATTTGATATTTTTGAAAGTTAAAAAAAAAAATGAATCACAGTAATAGAATTATTACAATGGCATTAACGTAAAACAGGAGTAAAGTACTAAGTGCAATTATTCCTTATCTGCTACATCCTCTGTTAATTGAAGGATGATTGAGACTAAAATTAAATGCATTTTGTTACATCTGCACCATAATCACAGAGCTTCTCCTTTAGTTTAAATACTAAATGAAATAACTGCCTGAGAAACATTACTCAGAGTTATTGCTATTCCTATATAACAGAGTTCATACAGAATGATGTCACTTTACTGAATGCATGATATTCATACTGATAAAAAGAAAAGCTGAGTGAAAGAATATTGGACCTTAAGCCAGTGTTGCATTGGTTCCTTTTCCTTGGTGATTGCTCTCATTTTTATGACCTAAACTCCTGTGGACCGGGCTACAGGATCATGAATCAGGTGTTGTAGAAAAACTTTTTGCCCATTTTGGAGGAAAGGTAAGGATGTTCTTCTAATTCATGACAGTTCTTCAGAATTCATGGTAGGAAAAGAAAAGTTTCCTGGACCTACAATAGCTTTTCCTTTCCTTATTTCCCATGCCATGGAGTGAAGGATTTGGTTTCCTCCAATAATTTGCTGGTTAACACAGCTGATCCAAAACAGCAATTGCTGGAAATTGCTAACTTTTCATAGCTACATTTAGCATATAGCAAATAAAAAACCACAGTCCTCCTTCTCCACTGAAGGGGAAGGGGGGTTCACTGTGCTGTGGATTTGAATAGGCAGCAGGTCTTCAGAAGGGCCGGGGGTGTCAATAGTGGTGCAATTATTCTTTTTGTTCTCATTCTTGTAGGGAGCATAACTTGCTTGGTTACTTTATTCCTATCTCCTTTGTCTTTTCAACACATATGGACTTTTTATATGTTAGATTTATCCTTTATGTTATCTGCTAAAGACAATCCTATTCAGTTCTCAATGCTACATTATTTTAGTAACCTGCACTAGAGCATTTTGCATCTGTACTTATAAACCCCAGATATTGTCTTGTTTTACTTTCATGGCCTCTGCTATGATCTTGATCTTTATTTCGGGGATCGCTGCTACTAAGGGAAACAAATGATGGCATGGCTGTCTAACAGAAAATTGCTGGTCTGTTAGAAATTCTATACCCTGACTTATGGCTCAGGACTATCCACATAAGGTCTCATTTTACTATTATTTAGGCACTACAATTTGGACCAAAATATCACTATTTAAAAAATGGACAGTTCTCAAACAGTGGTTATGTCTTTTGCTAATTATAAACCCATGCCCTAATCCATTAGAGCCTAACATACCTGGCTGGCCAAGAGTTCATCTTTTAAACTTCACCCTGAGGGTCATGGGAAGGATTCTTCTTTCAGATCTCTAGGTATATGTAAGAAGATACATATATGTGAGCTAGTAGCTAAACTACTGTTATGGGTAGCCAAGAGAAACAGGCACTTGTAAAGTACAATTCATTTGACCTGTTTTAGATACCCACAAGAGTATAAGATTAATTACACCGAAAAGTGACTATTTATCTATAGAGACTATAAAGTAATTCAGATGCAGACTTCGATATGGTAAATGTCTAAAGTTCGGTGAGGTGAACCCTACTAAAGATTTGTTGGGGTATATTTAGAGGACGATGGCATGTAATGAACCGGCCATTTGATAGCCTTTGATTAAGCACGCAGCCACATACCAAAGGGCATCTTGAGGAGCAGGAAACAGGAAGAACAATTTGGGACACAGGAAGGGACACCGGAAGGGACACCAGGAAGTGAGGTGGCACAGCTTCCGGATGACGTGGAAGGTGCATTATGAGGAAGTAAATGGACCAATGGGAGTGTTGCCGAGGGGCATGACTGCCCTGTGTAAGAGGGACTTTAACCAATCAGAGAACATGTAATAGGTACGTGGTACAAATGTATATAAGGGATGGTTAAGTAAATAAAAGGGTCTTTTGCTTGATTCATATTGAACTGTGAGGAGTCCATCTTTGATCCCCCGCAAAGATTAAGCACCTAAATCCTACTAGAGAAAGTCCTTAAGTTCTGTACTTGTTATTCCATTATCATCTCTAGAATAAATGTCCAATGGTCAACCCCTTTTCATAAGCATTACACGATTACTGAATAATTTCTGGATATCTAAATCCACTGGAACTTCCAACATTTATAACAACTGTTATAAATGCATACCAACAGGCATATTGCTGAATTTTTTAAACAAATATCTCCAACAAACAGAAAATCAGTAGAAGATCACTATTGGGCCACAGAATAATTATTTTTGACCTGATAGACTTTATCTCTAAGCATGTAATTGAAGAAAAAAAGTCTGTGATAGCTCACTTTCTGTAGATTAATAATTGTGCAGTTCAAAAAGAAGGTCCTTGATGGCACAACGAATACACATATTTCCTTTATAACAAATATTTGGGCAGAGACAAGATGAAGCAGTAAACATAATTAAACAAACTGAGATTATCCACTCTACTTTTACTGTAGAGAAGACAAATGACCTTCCAAGCCAAAGACCTGGACCTTTAACTATTAAGTGAAAAAGGAGCTTCTCTTTTATAATTAAGCTACAGTGTCACAATCCATTGAGGGCAAAGGTACATTTATTACGCTTACTATAAAGCCAAACAGTAATTAGAGATGTGGAAATCACCAAAAAAAGGGGGGAAATGCTTTCATGATAATTAGAAATATGTTTTTTCACTCTCCTTTGTCAGTAACTCAATCTACTCAATCTATAGTTAAACAAAACCATCACACATTTGGAAGGAGCCTGCTCTAAAAAGATGGTATGCAACAAAAATATATTAGTTTGGTAGCTTTTCTTTTTTAAAAAATGCCTCTTACATATTTTTTGCTTTAGCTCTGATTTTTCTTTTCTACAGAAGTCATTAAATGAAAGTGTGAGTTGCAGCTAGCTTAAATGGGACAGTAGAAATTTTCAAAGTACTTTTATAACAACTGCAGGTCAAGATGAAAAATAAGCAAGCAATTCTGTCTGTCCAGGATTGTAACTGCTTTTTTACATTTCCATGATCTATATTTTTATTTCACACTGGGAAAGTAGTATTAGGAGAGGTTTTCAAGGTAATGAATAGGAATTAGGACTTACATGTCTCACTCTCCTTTGTGCTTCAGAAAATATCTGCCCCAGTGTATTTGAGGCTTGATCTAACTTCCATTGAGATCAGTGAGCTTCATATTGATTTTTAGGGAGTGCTGGATCAGGACCCTGTTTCATTAGCTAAATCCTGACTAGACTGATAGGTGGATGAACTGACAGCAATCACTTGAAGATGAAATGTTAGCTTTAAAAACCACTATGCTCTCTCTTCTGTGGCAGGAGGGAAAAACAAAAACATGTGCATGTGTAGGGGAGAAATAAGATGCTGCTGGCAGTTCTGATCCTGTACAATTAGAGTTTTGATCATCACTCCATGAGCAAAATGAAAATATAAATTCATACTTAGTATGTTTTTGCACATAATGAGATAAGTAAATAAGTTTTTAGTTAGCCACTCAGAGCAGACATTTCTACTGACCTCCTGCAGGAAATAGGTTCTTGATGTAATCTCATATTGATTGATCTGCCAGACATTAACTGATGGCAAGACTTTGAAGGATACTATTTTAAGAAACCTTGCAATGCTCTTTCACAATTCCTTGTCGTCTGCTTATATCTGAGATGAAGAAAAAATGATGGAAATCGAAGTAGTAACATACAAATTTCACATTCTATTTAGGATGATAATGAAACAAGTGGGATCAAGATGCTAACACAAGGCTTTGGGTTTTGAAAAGGGAGGCACTGGCTATGTATTAGGACAGGGAGACATTTATTGTACATTGATCTGCATCTGATCTGTGCTGTCTCTGGAGCAGGTTGGCCAGATGTCTGCTCTTATCTTTGGCTATCGACATTTTGCATCTTAAGGACCTAGAGAAGTTTTGAAATAGGTCTAAATGTTCTGTATGGAAAATATTGAAAACATAAGACATTCTAGTCAATATTCTTCATAGGAGTTAAAAAAATTAGGAAGTGGAAGAAATAAAAAGTGTGATAGCAAAGTATGATGTCAAAGCATATATGTCCCAAATACACATGCCTGCACTCCTACTGGTATTAGTGAAAAGACATCAGTAGAAATTATTTGGGATCTTGACTGGAAACTACTTATACAGATACATCACAGTACCCGGTGTTTCTTAGGATAGAAAGAAAAAAAATCTACCCAGTTTTTAATAGAATAAGGACTAGATTAGAAGAAAGAGATATGAAGTGATGTTTTCAAGGGCAACATTTCAGAGTTTTACCGGAGGAAGAATGAATAAGAAATAAAATATCATTCAAATTCCATTATGCTTTCACACAGAGATTTGTAGTAATTCTCTAAATGTGTTTAAATTTCCCAAACACTTTTATTTTTATTAAAAGGATGTAATTTCTGAGACATAAACCCCAGTAGATGGTAAAATCTAAGTGCAATTATCATGACAGTGGTGATTATAGAGATTAAAGCAGAACACAAACTTTAACCTTAAATTGAAATAGACTCCTTATAAGTATTTCAAATTGGTCAAAAGCTAAAAGAAAACCCCTACTACGCCTGAAAAAAGAATGCAGATTTTTTATTTCACTCTGACTCTCGGAATGACATTTTTTATTACTTACAAATATTTAGAAAGTCCCAGTAATATAATAGTAATTTCTCTCAAAATTTATTATTCTTGAAAAATTTCATAAATTGCAGTTTATATTAGTTATTTTAATTAATTAAAAATATATTTCCATTGCATTACCAGTGATTCATTACCCTTTTACATATCTTCCAAGGAGAGCAAAGTAGGAAGTGGATGCTGACCAATCCATTAACAGTTACATAGACAAATAGGATCTAGAAACCCCTGTATTTGAAGAAAAAAATTTGTGATAAAAATAAATGATGAATACATTAAAAGAATATATTAAACTATTTGTAGCTGATTTCTAACTGAGGAAGAGTCCTGATCCTACAGCCTCTTCAGTATGGATAGGTATTATGCACATATAGAACAGCTTGCAGTATCAGGTTAAATTAGTAAGACATATGATACACTTACCAGTTTGAGCAGGCAGCTCTGATTTGAGTATAGGCCAGAATGAGCAGCAAAACATGGTATCATTTTTTGATAGGTGGTGATATCAAACCACCATGTTGTGGTTTGATTAAATATCTTAAAAATGAGGACACTGGTAGAAACACTAGCAGCTCAGAAGTATCAAGAAAAGGCAATTTGTCCCATCCAATTGCATGCAGTTTCATTTTAAGTAGTTTTGCATTCTGTATTTTTGCAAGGAGCTATCTAGTGATTGTGCACCATCAGTTAGGATCATCTTCGTCATATTTGTTTGCAAGAGAGGGAAAACTAATTTTAGCTGTTTCTAGTTAATTTCTAGCTTGTTCTGTTTCACACTTTTGTTTTTAAAGTAAGCATGTGGTTCTATTGATGAGTTTGGTATCAGGATAGAGGCAGCTACAATCAGGAATTCTGCATCCTTTGTGTAATGTGGAGTAGTATTTGGTGGGTGAAACACAAATGACTGCTGCAGTTCTCTTCAAGACAGTGCAGGAGACAAGCAGGACCAATGGAGTGTGACTTTCTTGATGGACAGGCTATTCCACATCTTTATCTAACAGGTGGCTTTAATGGAGACCATTGTTAGAAAACAGCATAATGTAGCATCTGTTCGGTATCTTCAGATTTCTGAAATAATTCAGGTTTGGAATGAGGATGACCATTTGACTCAGATGATGAAGGACACAGTGGAACTTGCTGATCCCAAAAGCCAATGGCCTGATTAATTTCTGCTGTGAATTTGTTAGTTATTCACTATTTGGTTTAAATGTCATTTTCTGCCCACAATCTCAGACAGTGCCATCAAATATAATCCCATGGACTAAATCTGAAAGCCACCCAGTGTCCTCTGTGGCATGCAAATTCCTAAGCCTTTTACTTCCTACTATGCAAGCACTGAAAGCATGACAGAGCCATCTGGAGTGCTGAATCTCTTAAGAAAGATGAACAATGAAATCTTTCTCTGTTTAAAAAAACCCAAACCCCCACCAACATGAAATAAGAACGTTAGTATCAGCTTTCATCCATTAGCTCAAAACAAAGTGTCAGTAGAGAGGCATGAAATGGATTAACGGATTCAGAAGAAGACAACCCATTGGCATTGTCATATTCCTCATCTGCTGTGAAAGTAACACTCAGTATTAACTTCATTTCATAACAGTTAAATGGCATTTGTCACTGTTAGATGTGACAATCATCTGTTCTGCTCCTCTGCCTTTTTGAACTGTGAGTTCATTTGCTAGTACATGTCAGCAAATCAGTTATTTTATGACTACATTTTATATTTCCTTTTTATATGACATTACAAGCAGTGGGGAAGGAAAAGAAAAGCTGCTCCATAAATCATCTTGGCTAACCAACAGAGTGCCACGGTATACCTGCAGTGATCATATACTTGAACCACAGGCTGAACAGAAATGTGCTGTGGATTAAAAATAAGTAAACCAAAATGAAAAGCACTACCCAGAAAGAGTGGAATTTAGTTAGCAATGTAGCAAACATTCTTCTTTACAGCCAGGCATTTAATTACTGACACATGTACAGGACAGAACCCTCTCTGATCCCACCCCTTCATGCTGAATATGAGTCACAGTAGCAGGTGTCATGAAGTATCTGGAGAGTAGGAAAATGTGTCACTTGCAACATAGAATTCTTAAGAGGAGACCCAGCAGTCTGCCAAGGATGAGGAAAAGTCTTGACTGTTGGATTTTGTTTGGAGAAGTCTTACATGGTGATACTCTGTAGGGAAAGCAAAATTCCCTTAACAAGCTACAGTCATACAATATGCCTTATCTGCTGTTATAAAGACCATTGACTTCAGGTAGGTCAAGACAAGAAATCAAATTCTCATAGTTTTGAGGATGTAAATTCCCAGCAGTACAAAAATAAAAATGTCAGCTGAATTACTCCAGTCTTAATATAATAATAACTATTTTTTAAGGTAAGGTATTGGTCTTCATTCTAATAGTTTCCATAGGGACATAATGTCTTAGAATCATAGAATATATCGGGTTGGAAGGTGTCTTTAAATGTCATCTAGTCCAACCCACCCGCAGTGAGCAGGAACATCTTATACTAGATCAGGTTGCTCAGAGCACCGTTCAGCCTGACCGTGAACGTTTCCAGGGATGGGGCATCTACCACCTCTCTGGATAACCTGTTCCAGTGTTTCACCACCTTCATTGTAAAAAATTTCTTCCTTATATCTAGTCTAGATCTACCCTCTTTTAGTTTAAAATCATTAACCCTTGTCCTATTGCTACAGGCCCTGCTAAAAACATTTGTCCCCATCTTTCTTATAGGCCCCCTATAAGTACTGAAAGGCTGCAATAAGGTGTCCTCAGAACCTTCTCTTCTGGCTGAACAGCCCCAACTCTCTGAGCCTATCCTCACAGGAGAGGTGTTTCAGCCCTCTGATCATTTTTGTGGCCCTCCTCTGCACCTGCTCCAACAGGTTCATGACTCCATGAGCTCCATGCACCTGAGCGGAGTAGAGGGGGACAATCACCTCCCTTGACCTCCTGGTCATGCTTCCTTTGATGCAGCCCAGGATACAGTTTTCCTATGATATTTCTCTTGCAAAATTTTTGGCAAATATATATGTAAAAATATATATTAGTAGAATATGTGGTGATGAAGAATATGGTTCACTGAGTCAACAAAATAGCCATCAGGAAATAATTTTAATTTTTAATTTGAGAAAATGTACAACTGTATCTGTGTAGGTTGTGCTGTGTCATTCATTGGAGTAAGAACTTTACTCCTCAATGCTTTTTCTTGGAAGCATAAGTAAAGCACAAGAAAATGTGTTTGTGTGTGAAGGTAAACTAGAGTAACAATTCTTAAAAGCAGGAAGACAAAGCTAATTCCTTAACCGTTTTTTCACCACTCATTGATGAAGTAAAATGACCACAGAGACTTCATGATCATTACGTCTCCCTGGCTGCAAGATGAGAGTTTCCCTGACCTGCTTTTTTTCTGCACAACAGCAGTAGTCCACCTTCCATTGTCTCCTCATGAGGCTAAACAAAACCCAACTGCCTTGGGCCTTGTATGCCTGTGTGCTCTAGCCCTCCCACCATAGTAGTGGACTGTCCATTGACTCCGTCCTAGTTGTTGATAATGCACTTTCACTTACAGCACCCAAACCCATATACAGGTCTCCAGATATGACCTCCTGAGAGCAGAACAGAGGGAAATGATAACTTCCTTCAACCTGTTGATTATACTATTACTAATTAATGCAGGCCAATATGTGGTTAGTCTTCAGTGTTGCAACAGCACACTATGACTTGTGACTTTGTGAGGATGACCAGAACAAGGTGGATTTCCCACTGACTACTCTAGCATTACATGGAGCTGGCATGAGGCATTGTGATTAGCCTAAATAATGAAGAGGAGTCTGAAAATCAGCTTATTCAGAGGTACACAGGAGTAATAAGATCCCTCCTGCCCTTGCCATGACTTTTGCAAGCTCTGGGCAGAACTACTGTACGCGCAAGAAGGAAGTGATGGGAGTCATTTTAGTGATAAACTGTTTAAAGGGCTGAGGCAATAAACACTTTTGCTTGAAAAGATCAGATAGTACCAATGTCTTGCACAGAATAGAAGTGAGGCATCAGAGGAAACTTGAAAAAGGACTGCAATGTTAACATCCTAGTCTTATTAAAAAGATTACAGTGCAAAACCAATGTCATACTATGAATCCTTTCAATCAAATTAATAATACTAAATTATTTTTAATTTCTTCTGGACAGGTTGAATGTATTTTTAGAAAACACAGGAAATCAGCAAAACATCCAGAGCTGGTGAGTTGCTTTTCTCTTGTATTTTAACAGAGGAAATTAGTCTAATTTGTTAAAAGCAGCTCTTGGTGAGACTTTGCTGTCAAGACTGGAGTCTCATCAGCATGGTGATCTCATGATAGTGTGCATAATAGGTAGATTGCTAACTAATAAGTTTTGAAGATAAAAAGGTTAACATTCAAAAGTTAGAGGTGAGTGGACTGATGTCTAATGCAAATTTAATTAAAAGCCATTCATCCAAGCAGCTCAGGCTTTAGAGTATTCTAAACTGATAGTTCAAGACCTTCTGTCCTTACAGATATGCATCCAGCAGCAGTAAGAGCCAGCTGCTCCCCAAGGGAAGGGGAGCTGAGAGCCAAGGGTGACACCAAGGCAGGCAAGGCCAGAGACCTGACTTGTCAAGGGCACAGTCCCACCACACCCAAGCAAGAGGAACAGGGCAGGCCTGAGTATGTGAGCCACAGTCAGTTGTGAGTCCAGGATAGGCAGGCAAACCCCCACATTTGGTGTAGTGCAGGCAGGATCTTGACAACATGTTCCTAATATGACGGAAGAAAATCTGGAGCCACATAGTCTCCAGAAGTTTTTAGAAGATATATCTATATAAAAGATCTTAGAACATGACAAAAATTAGCTTCGTGTTGAAGGACAAAAAGAGCTGAGATTCTGATGGAGCTGGAAGTCTGGAATGAAAATAGGAGAGCTCAGGTAAATCACAGAAACCATTGTTTTTACTGGAAGGTCAGATAATTCTGATGTGTAAAATGCAGGATGAAGAAATTTTAAATATATTTGTGTATATTAATTTTATTTTTAAAATGTATTTGCTTCTACTGAATGTTTCTGGATGTTGGTGGATTATGGTCTTAGTCCTGCAAGGTACTGAATACCCTTAACTTTTGGCAGTGTGGCATGAAGCTGTTAGCTACAACATAGTCCAGCCTCCTCAGCACTGTAGCCCAATAGCCTTTGCTCAATTATTACCAATTAAAAAAAAGGTGAATCCTCTTCCTGCTTCCAATTTGGGAAATAAATTGAGCTCACGAACTGCAGAACAAGCACCTTGTTTTCTCCTTGCAATCTGGTTTACTCAGATATTTAAAAATGAAACCTATTCCAAAAAAAGGTGAATCCTCTTCCTGCTTCCAATTTGGGAAATAAATTGAGCTCACGAACTGCAGAACAAGCACCTTGTTTTCTCCTTGCAATCTGGTTTACTCAGATATTTAAAAATGAAACCTATTCCACACACAATCAAATTGCAAGCTGCAATTCACCCATGTCACTTTGTCGATTCTTCCATTCTAATCTCAGCCAAATGTACTCAGAGATTTATACAGTATATGGACACACAGAAGTAAACAAACATAATGCTGATAAGGTGTGCTCTCTGACTTACATTGTCTGTCAGGCAATTGAGTGAGATAAGAACCTGGTCCGCTGTTACACAGGCATGGAAATGTTGAATAATCCTTACTGCAGAACTAGATCCCACTATGTGAGGAAGAAGAACCTACCCTCATACAAAGCATGTGTATCTGTGTCTGCCAATCTGGGAAGATATGCTGTCAGAGGAAAAATATTTCAGACATAAGTATTAGGACAGTTTTAGAGAAAGCAGACTTAAACATTAATGTAATTTTCCTTATAACTTAGCATCACATCGGGTTCAACTCTCCCTAACCTATAAATCCATGTACTTCACAGCCTGGTACAAAGTCAGGGGATATTACTATTAAACGTGGTACTTGCTACTGCAGCTGAAGGAACTTGGCAAAAAAGTTCACCAAGAATTTTTGGCTGTCAGCAGTACAACTGTCTGCCTTGCAAGGACTCAGAGGGATGCAAACACACAAGGATATGGAATTTACAAGTACAGCTGCAAAACAATATGTGGTGAAGGTGTTCGGCATCACAGAAACTTGTCAAGATCTACATCCAGTCTCATTATCTGTCTCCAGATCTGTTAGAGAACCTGAATGTCACGAACACAAACAATTTGCATAAGAAATGTCCAAGCTATGAATTGGAAACAAGATTAAATGAAGAAACAGCTGTGTGTAATTGTCCATCCCCTGTGGAGATTAATATCACACATTACATGAAAAATCAGATTTGGAAATGAGGTTAACAGAAGAATTAACCAAAAGAGGGAGTGAGCAATACCTCCTACATAGTACCCTGTTCATAGTCACGTCTTTACTGCCTTTCAGAGCCTATTCTGTCTTGAAAAATCATCCTTGAGAGGGCTGCAGGATTTGTTACCTTGATACATTTAGCACACTTACTAATGACAACAAATTGGTTTTTATTTATCTGGCAAAGCAAACCTGGGTCTTTCTTCCTAATATTTAATCCTCTTCAGCAATGTAAATAATGAGAAGGACACTTGCAGATCTGATTAACCTGACACTTCCTTTTTAAGCAATGAGCAATCGATATCAGTACCAACTCCATTAAACAACCCTTATCACTG
The DNA here is from genome assembly GCA_013398125.1 of Aegotheles bennettii. Lineage (NCBI taxonomy): Eukaryota > Metazoa > Chordata > Aves > Caprimulgiformes > Aegothelidae > Aegotheles > Aegotheles bennettii. The sequence goes on along the minus strand of VZRW01013806.1, from coordinate 202,743 downwards.
CTTGAGTCTGTGGATGCAAGAACACAAGTATGTGCTTGTTTTTATTATAGTGATTTAATAGTAGTCTAGTTCTAAAAAAAAAAAAAAAGTTAAAAAAAACAAAATCAAAAAACCCCAAAAGAATAAAAATCCAGATTCTATCCAGATAGACTATAAGAATTCTTTATTAGTCCAGCCATTCCTTAGGTGAGAACTTTTCCTCTCCTGACAACCCAAGGGACTTGTTTTGCTGTTACCACCGCACTCATAATGTAAATCACATTTTTAAAGTGTATCTGTAGAACATGGTGTTCTCACAAAGTGCTGAAATGTAAGCTTCCATCAGATGAAAGTCTTATAATTATCTGCAGAAGAGGGGGTGAAAGCATGCCATGCTGACCTATCATTGTTTAAAACCCAATCTGAAAAGAAGTATTTATAGAGTATATGTCAGCTCAGTTTCCAAGCTACTGGTTTCTTGACTGGAACTATCGGTGAGAAGCTATGGATCATTGTCAGCCCTTGAAACTGTTGTGAATTCTTAGTTATCAAAATTTTAATTACATATTATAGTAGCAGCACAGGAATGGACTATTTGTGGACTTCTTAGCATACTATTGCAAGCCACAGTCTGACAACCACTCCTAATGTACCTTTAAACATTGGTTTCTCTAATGAATTTGGAAAACAAAGTAGGTAAGTTATGATGATACATACTTTCAAATCAGTAAATGGCCACAAAGTCTACAATTTTGGGTTATTCTGGAGTGTATTATACTCTTCCATTCTAATCTGAAGTTAGCCATGCAAGAATCGAAGATTGTGTTCCCATAACAACTCCAGTATCTTCCTATGGAAGCATTGTTTGGATAATATCCCTTAGAAGCTTTGCTAAAGACACTTACCTTCTTGTGGTACAGACAAGTGATGGCTTGGGCATACTGTCTACATGCCTTTTGATGTGCTCATATTTAGTAAATACGATGTGTCATCTATGTAGCATAAATTCACAGTGTAATTAGTTGTACAGATTTGGACAGAGTCTCACTGTGTTTACTTGTCTGAGATTTGCATACTCATGGTAGACTGGACTGCTGGTCATTTGGAAACTGATAGATTAATAATACTCTGTGTGAAAAGGCTGGTAAATTTGTGTCACATGTTGTGGGAGATGATACCAAACTAGGAAACAGGCCACTGAGCTCCTGAAGAAAGCTACCACTAAACAGAATACCTACACAGAAGTTGTTGGAATATCTCCTAGCTTGCAAGGACAGCAGTTGTCTTGTGTTCCTGATGACTCAATTCAAGGGTGAGGAGTTCTGTGGTATTCATAGCACATGGATGAGATCTTTTGTTCTCTTAAAGCTACTGTATAACCTGTCTTAGAAAACAAAATTTTAAATGGGTCATATAGTGCATCTAGATGACGGGTACTCAAAGCTGATGAAATAAAATTCTTCCCTGCTCATCCCTGTGTAGCATATTTAACTTAGGCTACTCACAGAAGCTTAGTAGCTTCTAGTAAGTATGATTGGGACTGACATACTAGGATATTGAAGCCCCAACATTCACATTGTTTTGTTTTAATCAGAACACCATGCCATACTTTGCACATACAGAATAGTTAAACTCTGTAGAATAAATATCATCTTACTTCTGTGGAATGTAAACAAATAAGCAGGCAAATATGCCACGTTTGGCCTGATTATTCTACAACATGTATGCTCATCTTTGTTCAGTTATCTGCCCATTTCCCACATATCTGAGTACAGTCTGAAAGCTTTCTAATGGTAGAACTCTTTAGATCTAGGCTGGGAAGAAAACTGTAAAGGTGATGACAGCAAACATCCTCTGCCAGCCCTCTTCCTCTTAAATTTAACTCACTTCTTATTACTCCTACTCCTTTCAACTGCATCATATTGATTCCTATTCCTTATAAATCTTCTTGCTTTAGGATCTGAATCACTCATTGACTATTTGCAATTTGAGAGAACTGTCTTTGATTGCTGTGCAGAGCCTTATTCGACTTTTCTGAAGTAATGTTTTTAAAATGACATAAAAATCTGCTTTTTGGCTCAATGAAGAGGTCATGGGTTTTCAACAGTATAAAACTTTGGAAGAAGATCTAGAAGACAGAAAGAATATACTAGGAGTTAAGTAGATTCATAGAATAGAATCATAGAATTATTATAGTTGGAAGGGACCTCCGGGGTCATCAAGTCCAACCTTTATCCTATCATATTCCTAACCATTAGGCCATTAGACTATGGCCTCAAGTGCCTCATCAACCCGTTTTTTGAACATAAGCAAGTAGCAAGATGTAGTAATGATATTAATCCACAGATGGTCAAACTTAGATTTTTAGAATTTGACTGTTTAGCCAGTCCTTTGAAAAGATATAAAAGTCTTTACTTTTCATCAATAACTTTGACTTTACCATTTCCAAGAATCATGCAAGTGCTTGGCCACTTATAACCTCTATAACTGAATAAGTTTAAAGGATTATGTAGTGGGGGGACACTTTCATAGTCAGGTTGTACTGAAAGAAGAAAAACATCCTCAGTTTCATATAAAAAATGTAAATTTAAGTGATTATATGAACCAGCCATCTAGGCCTCTCAACATTCATTGGGTTGCTTTCTGGTAGAAAGTTACTATTGCTTACAACAATCTTCATCCCTAATCCCAAACAGAAAGCCCTGGAATAATATATATCAATTTAAATGAAATACTTTCAGTAATTTGAATCAGAACTGTTCTGCTTTTTTGATAATTAATACAAGCAGATTTCAGAAAAGGAGTTTCAGCTGCTGCTTAGTTGAATATTCAGAGGAACAACAAAAATTACTTTACACAAGGGACAAACTAATCTTCAGCTTAGACCCCATAAACTTTAGTTAAATTGAAAGTTTAAAATTAGCCCTGCCTAGCTTGAGGCTTTTGACCATTGTCAGATGCTCAGAGAAAGCAAACTGAAAAATTAAGGAAAATTTCCCCCACTGTGATCTTTTCAATTGTCTACACAGACATAGATTATGTTCATCTTGTTGAACATGCTAAAAAGCTTTAGTCTTACATTCAGGAAAGGTACAGGTAGAGAGACCTCTCTTGTATGCTTTTGACCATTACCTTCCAGCAGTAATTGTTCTCCCAGAAGAAAGAAATGTATATTTACTGTTCATTGTAGCATATAACATTTCATGTTGCTATAAAGGGCAGAGAAAGCAGAATTCTGTCTAAAACTTGAAAGAAGACATTACAAATAATGAAGCATGAAATGTACCTGTGCCCAATGTGTGTGCAAAAGTGAGACCTTGATACATGTCTGTCCCTGGGGTTTCATTTGCTCATGTTCAAAGATCTACTTAATGTTGGTACAAGGTTATCACTGTGGCCTTTCTCAACCATAAATTCTAAAGTCTGCAATTCTGATTAAGCAATGGTATTGAGGCACCTTGAAGCGCTGAGAACCCCGGTATTTCCAGACTTCATGCCATGAAGCTGTGAAAGGCTTAGTCAATTCTGAAATTATCAAGTCTTTAGTCTTGCATGATGCTGGGAATCTAGGCACCCTGAGATGAATTCAATATAATCCATTTAGGTGGGTTCACACTCAGTTCATCTCACCTAGAAAGTATATTTTCATGTTTCCAGCATCCCACTTTTGTTCCGCTTGAATGAGTGGTTAGTGGTTAGTTTGGAGATGAAGTAAAATAACGAGAAGAAAATCAGCTACTTATTTCATCAATGGGCCTGTTTGGAAATGAGAAACAAATCTGTATTAATTTCTAGACAAATAAAAATATTAGTTTCCCCTTGAAAAATTATTTAGCACATAAAGAATACTCACATACATGTAACTTTTTTCAGCTTCCAGTAAACTTTCTTCTCTCCTCCTTTTTAACCAGAAAGATGCTTTGAAACACTTGCACGAGTTCGATCAGGCTTGAGATAATAATTGTGTGTGTCTGCAGCACCAACTGGGACTTCCCCTGGTTTCGGGGAAGTTGCTAGGCTACTATCTTAAAAAGACAACTCACTTGATTAATTGCAAATACAGATTGCTTTATGAAAAAGTTAATACATTTATAACAACAAAGTCTGAGTGAAATAGCAGGCTGATTATCAGAACTTGCAGTATTCCCTGAATACAGGATTAAGGAACAAAAGTACAGCTTTTAAAAACAGATGTGGTCTGCACTGACTCCAGTCCTGCTTTCAGTGGCGAGGTATTACTGTGCCATTGGTAAACTGTCATATAATGAACATCACAAAACATTTGCTTTAAGAGTGTGATATTAAAAATAAATATTACCTCACTCACTATCTATTAATGTAACTGGCAAAGAACTGCCGTAATATTGTAAGGTCCCTCTAACCCAAATCAGCCTTGGAGGAGAGTGTATGTCTGACGTTTTTACGCTGGATGTCAGACTGCTGATACTTTGTTTTTTCATTAAATATCTTATAACATGAAAGACTTCAAAAGGCTAATTAGCTTTCATCCCTCAGATCATGCAGTGATTTTATGAATAAATGTAATATGGTATTATATACTGATAATTACAAATATATATTAAAACCAAAACATGTAAACACCTGGTTTCTTATGAGTAGACATTTTTGGAAATTACAAAACAAAACAACCAAAACCTAAACCCTCTTGGTGTTTCAGTTTTGCTTAGAAATCTGAGGACGTTTTAAAAATACTTCCTGGATTTTTTTAAAAGCTGCTTCAGTCAAATCAAATATTTTCAAGCAGCTTTACAGTAAATCTTTACTTAAACAACAGGCATCTGCTCAACCTGCTTATGATTGTTCTGAAACCTTCATTAATAACTTGTATTTCACTTTAAAACCCCAAATAAAGTGTCTTTGTATGAATTGGAAGCAGTTTGGCTTGCCTTTTGTGGTCACAAGAACGTGAATGCATTAGACTCTCACTAGTAGACCCTAGTTTATCTAGGAGATGTTAAAAAATGAGCAACTTGCAATGAACTGAAAGAGCAGGTGAGGGAGTAACAGCACAGCGCAAAGCTTTAGTGGGCAAACTACAGAGTAGAAAACACTGAAAAAACTCTGGAAGGGATATGACTTTTAAAAATCAAACCCACAGAGCTTGAAATCACTGAGAAGATTCAGAGATTGAAAAAAGGAGAGTATGATTAATCAGTAGTGTAAGGATGACTTAAGGATTTCTGTAAATTGTGTATGTTTATATGTGTTTGGAATAGATGATGGGGCACCTATGAACTCCAGTTTATTAATATTCTGCTTGTGAAACCAAAGGAATTAAGATGTAGGTCTTCTGGGGCTGAAAGACAGTGGGGAGTGGAGACCCAGTGTTTTGCAGCAGGCTCATATCAGATCAAGTTTGTGAGGGACACGTGTCATCTTTATGTGTAATTTATTAATGAAATGAGATGATCCTACATCTTAGCATTCCACTCCCATTTCACTCTCAAACATAAAATTGGGGGAAGTTTGTTCATATTCTGTAAATACTAGCAAATATAGTATAGATTGAGAGCTATCTCACTTAGCCTTATACTGAAAATTTCCTTAGGGTGTAATATATTCTCACAATCCTAAAAAACAGGTGAGCAAAACATTCTGTGCAACAGGTTGTTATGACGTAATGAGACCAGGAAAAGGATGCCAAAGGTGGAGCAGAAAGACTCTACTCTTATTTCATACCCTGTGAATGTAAAGAGCTTCTTAGTAGTCTTCTTCTTGGCCTTATGACTGTGAAGATGTTTGGGAAACATAGCATATGTTGTCTGTTTTAGTGAAACTAAAACTGCACAGAGACGTGATTGGAGCTTGAGGATTCTAGTGAAAAGTAGCAAAGTTTTGTTGAAGGATTAAGACTAGCTTTCAATATCAAAAAGAATATATTTTGACAAAGTCCTAAAATGGGTTTTAAATGCTCTGACCGACCACACATTTTGTGTAACAACTAAGATTATATTCTAAGTGAATTTTATTCTAAAATATAATTTATTTTAAAAGTTAGGATTCACTGGTATGGAAAAGAACACTTGGATTGGTTAGGAGTATTACTTTGAGTAGATGAAGGGAGAAATTAGTTTCATATTTTCAGATATATTATTTTTTCATGCTATACTGGGTTAACCTTTTTTAATGGGACAATAAAATCCATTGTCTGCTATTCATGTAATAAAAGACTCAGCAAAAGTACGAGTCCATGAACACTTGGTTTCTGCATATATCAAACAGGTGTTTGCATCTAGTTAATTTAGGATAAACCTGTCACATAGAGCTATCAGATGCAACTGTAACACTTCTGCTTACTCACTGAATAGTCAGTAATGCAAAATTTTTTTCAGGTGCTAAGAATAACGCTATACAATAAAAATGCCCTTGCTACTAGTACTCTTTTTGTTTTCAGTTTTCATATATTATTTTTCCTATAAATTTTAAGAATTTCACAATTCTTATTTTAAATTGTATTTTGTTTTACTTTTTAAGGAATTTATGGTCTGTTTTCTACTGGCTCCTCTATTCTGGTTTAGAGTGTGAAAAAAAAGAGTTTTGATTCAGGACTGGAAACCATTTATTGGACTTAATTTCAGCCCTTTTTATGCTCTAAGGTGTGAACTGATTATTCCTTCAGCTGTTGTCAGTCTTCTACTAACAGATCTGAGAATTAAGGAAGAATCATAGGGGAAGAAGTAATTGCAAACACTTCTCCCAGTCTTCCAACTGTTTTGTTTGGAATTCTTGGGTCAATGACCACTGTCAACTTTGATTACAAGTTATAATGACAATGTGAACAACTTACGTAAAAGTCTATCAAGTCAATTCCTGCATTCACAAGATAGCATATCTGGTATTCATGAAGCTAGGTTTTCCAGTTACTGTTGTTTTAATATATTTGACTACAATTTTAAACAGCCTGAAGGAGGTAAGTTTTGGATTCCTACTGAAAATAGTATGACTTTAAGATCTACTTAAAAATGACAGCATGAATTTCTTGTTTGTGTACTATAGGAGAAAGACAAGAATAAGCTAACAGAGCTCTATAACCTTAATTTTGAGTAATAGGATTTTTTTTTCTTTTTATTCTAAGTGCATGGACAGTCAAGTGTTGAAAGGAGGTGTACCAGATAAGCAGTGGAAATCTTTGGGCATTTTCCAAAAGCAGGTTAGACAAGCATAGATCAGAAGTGGTAGAGCTAGTACTGCCTCAGCACAAGGAGATGGAGTAGGTGACTTTTTAAGTTTCCTATATTCATTTTTTTTATTTCAGTACATGATGTTAAGAGGATACAACTTAAGGCAACCTCATCTAACTTTGAACTTCCATCTAACTTCCAAGCTTTGAGTGGAAGAGCTGGACCAGTTGACCTTATGATGTCTAATTCAACTGAAGTTGTTATATGATTCTGTGAGATTTTGTGGATTTGTGCTTATGGGTCCAGATGTGTAATGCAACATGAATTTTCTTCCTGATTGCTTTACATTGTTTTGGTATCTTATTTACCACAATTATCATATTACATCTAGTCAGATGTTTTCTGTGTGTACATATATATATACATACATGCACACAGATACATATCAAACTCATGTACGCATATGTTGCATATATGACAAAGTGATTTTATAACCTAATTCAAATGGGAAACAAAGAAATCTATTCCTGTAGAAATTTTCAGGTGTTTCAAAAGGTTTGGGGATTTCATTTTCTGAAAACTGAAAATAACTCAGTTAGGGGAAGTCACATTTTATAATGGAAACGCAAGTATAAAAATTTTCAAGAAACCCCAAAATATTAATCTTACAGTATTTGGGTCACAATGAGGTAGATGAAGGGATGAAAAAGCATTTTCTTAATCACTTCAAGTCTGTAAAGAGATATATTCAACAACTGCTTCTGTCACACTATGTCACAGCATAGCCACTGTTCACTTTGTCCTTATTGCATCTTCACTGAGGTGCAATCAGGATAGCAGCACTAAACAAGTCCTAAGAAAAACATCAAAGTCTACCTTTATTTTTTTAAAAAAAAAAAAGACTCACCAAAAATCCCTGATGTGCTAGAAAATTCAGGCCACTAATCCATGTGGTACTTTCTAGATTTCAAATTTACATCTATAACAATTGTTAAAGTCTAAATTACTTTATTGTAGGTTGGGATAAATCAATGTAACCACACAAAGTCAAATTTTAATGGAAACAGAAGGGAGTAGCTGTTCTATTGAATAATGAGATATATTGCCAATATCCTACTTATTTTTCTGCATACTGCTTGTCACACAGAAAAAATCCACAGTAAAAATTGTAGCATTTCAGATTACTTGCTTCTGTGTGAACCTCAAATGAATAACTGTTACAATTGTCCTGACCTGATGCTTATATTCTTTGTATACTCTGGCAGTATTTCATCCTCTTCAAGTAGTCAGAATTTCCCACAAAAGCATTTGTAGTCACTGTGGAAAAGCCCCTGTAAGTGAGAGATTTAAATAATGTCTCCACCAAATAAATGTAAAAAACTTATTATTGTATTGAATGAATGCTTACTGTGCTGCTTCACTGATGCCAGTAAACCATATCAAGTCAATTTACTCTGTCCATTCAGTAGTCTCAAGGTATCAAACCTGCAGTTTCAGTGCTGGTTTCACTGTTAGGCTGAAAAAGTGGAAGCTGCTGCAATAAGGGAAAAACACTTTCCTTTTCTGAACAGTTGCAGTAAATATTTCCTTCTGAATCTCTCTGAAGAAAAGGGACAAAATCTTGTCATCAGATTGACAAAATGAAAATAATCTTTTGACAGTCCTTTGCATTATCTGTATTTGTATCTCATTAGATAGTACCTACAAATGAAAAATATAGTCCTTCCTTAATTTTATATTGTACAAGAAATATGTATTTTATCTGGAAGACAAATAGCAAAACTGATGCCTGAAAAGAAAATAGTGGTGTCTGAGTGTTCAGGATATTTTCAGTTATAACTTTTTCATAGGCATATGTTATCTGCAGCATAAGTAGTCTGCAACTAGAATATGAATCTAGTTGTTTTATGTCTTTAGTGACATCACTACCTGATGCAACTTGAAATTCCAAGTGATGTATGAATTATTCCAGCTACCCCACTGTTTTGTCACAGGGTGGTTTTAGGACTCTTGTTACAAAAGTTATATATTTGCTGAAATTCACTTGGAATTGTTCCACTTCATACTGAAAAAATTACTACAGGCTGTTTAAAAATATTTTGAACTACCTTTCTTTACTCTTACTCTATTATAATTACAACTGTATTATAATTAATGCATTTTATTATCAACTATATATTTATATTGTATTTTCAGCTTTTGTGCAACTTTTTACTACCAAATCTAAGCTGAATATGGATGAAGCCATTAGCTTCAACTGCACTGGGGAGGATGGTGTGTGACAAAATAATTCAATATGATTTGCACTTAGAAAACAAATACCTTGTCCAACAATTCAGCATTAAGGAGTAGGACAAGAAACAGCAAAAAGTCTCTGCAGACTCCAGCTCATTAATTCAAGGATTACTTAAGTTATTAATGATCTTTTCAAGTTTAAACCATTAACGCATATTGGCTTTGTTTCATATTACAGCTTTAGAATGTCACTTACATTGAATTATCAGTGAAGGTGAAATCTGCCAAGAAGAAAACACCAGCTTCTATTTACTGTAGGAAATAACAGCAGCAACAACAAAATATGTTCAAGTAGCCCCAAAACTGATTGCAATCTCTACTATTTTACCTCACGGCTTCCTTCAGCTTCTGGCCATATGCTAAAAATTCAATCTCTGATGAGCCTTTGAGCTGTCAGTCTGTCTCCTCTCATTTTATTCTCCATATAAATAACTATTTGCTGGAAATTATTTTACATCTTGCCTGGCCATTTGGCTGCAGGACATAGTTACTTCTCATGTCTTCTATTAGAGGGACAGTGGACACAGCAGGCAAGCTAGGCCAATTAATTGGCCGCTACCGTTAACATTAATCTTTTTAAAAGTGTGAGCATAAAAGTGAAGTACTAAGCCAGTACCTCAGGGCCAGAAAAGTGCAAGTGAATCACCATTTTTCCACATTTTTGCCTCTGTATAAGGATGAGGGCAGAGCTGTTTTGAATGGCACAGTCATTGCCTTTTGGGTCAGTGACCCCTCTATATCAAATGCATAGGAAAAAGTTTAAAAAATGCCTGATTTGACTGCCAAAAGTACAGCTTATTAACTGTTGTATTCTTCTGAAAAATCTGATGATGCTTTATATTGACATCAATTTTCTAAATGTTTGGAGTTTTGGGATAAATTTCCACAATTTTAAATATGTATCTGAATATCCAATCCCTTCCTCTATTAATTCATCTTCCCAATAGTCCTGCTTTGAGTATAGTATGTTCATTTTTCACTTTCTCCTCTTGTCACATGCCACTTCATTTGGAGGAAAAAGCATGGCAAGGTTAGCATTCCTATTTCTGTATTTCTCCAGATGGTACCCTGTGCCATATTGTTTAATTCTTATTATCCTTACCTTATAATCTTATTCCATGCAGAGAAATAAGTTACCTTTCTGGTGAGTTCTCACTGATACCTTACTGCTTCCATCCTCAATTAATTTCCATTCATCCCTACACGTTTAGCAAGAAACACTGGAAGAAAAGAATCACTTGTAGTCTTATTTGCTGCAATAGAGCAAACAGCAGCAGAACTAGCAGGATGGGTTTCCTCTGGGTTTTGTCTGTGTCTTGGTTCCCTGGGTGCATCTCTGCATGCACTGTTAGATCAGGAGCTCCTGAAGCTAATTTCACTCACCATGTTTTGGTTTGCATTGTGGAGTCTGTGAACTTGATTCTTTTTGGGTGAAACAAAACCAAAATTGCTTCTAATAGACATTCTATTCACAGGACCAAATTAGAGCTGGTTCAAAATCCTGCCACCTCTCTATACACTATATGGCTATCTGATCACCAGCACAAGTTCTTTGCTCCTATTGAACTATACTACCAGTTGTCACAGATGTAGTCTTTGATGCTTAATGAGATGTAGTTCTTTATTGGAGCTTTTTTGACTGGGACTTTGTGAAGAATTTTCATGTCTACCCGTTTTTTATAAAACTGATCATTAAAACTTTCATTTGGTGATTTGTTTTACCAATTTGCTGGAGGTTAATCAATGGGTTCTGAAGGTATTGAGAGACAGCTGAAAACCTGACAATCTCGTATGAAATGACATACTGTATGGATATACCTTCTTTTCAAGAGACCAGGTTGAACACTTGGCATGTAATTCTAATAAAAATTGTACTTACAATTGTGACAAGATCAGCAGGGAACACCCTGAAAGTAGGAATGGGGAAATGACTGGATGTTTGCCCACTGAAGATAGTAAGACTAAAATTTAAATGGAAAGCTTATTCTACCTCAAGAATTTATTCTACCAGAGACTTATGTCTTTGTCTAATTAGACTGTGTTGAACATGACACTTTTTTTTGAAGAGTAATGACTTCCTGGGGGAGAAAAAAACCTTTTTTCAAAAAAACATATTTTTGTGGACCACTTATCAGATTGCCTTTCAAAAGCTAATATCTTCTATTTTATGCTGGCTTAGGTGGTGAAACTCACACCATCTCTTTTCCATACTCAGCAAATCCTCTAAAGTTTTCAACAAAAATCTCAGAGAGTCTGATGCAAAAACTATAGTGACTTTTTTATTCTATTTTTTTTTCCCCAGGGGATGAGGAAGAAAGTAAACTTTGTTTCTCAAGATTTATCTGTACAGATCACTGTAACATAATTTTAATTTAAAGTCAGTAGCCTTAGTTCCACATATTCCTCCTTGTATCTTCACCAGTCCCAAATGCTTAGCTTTCCCCTAGATTTGAAAACAATGTTGGTGAGGGAAATAATTAAACATTTTTCAACTTTT
>VZRW01013806.1:0-190795 GCA_013398125.1 Aegotheles bennettii | reverse complement strand
CCAAAAGCACCTTTATTCACTGTTTTTTACTAAAGTTAGTAACTCTTCTTTAATGAAGCAAGGTTCTAGCCACATTTTTGAATGTAGCATTAAAAAGGTTTGAGATTCAGATCAGTTTTAAGCCTTTTAAGCATCTAAGTGACTTTGTTAGTGATGATATAAATAAACTTTAATTTTGCATATCTCTTCTCCTTGTTAAGCTGTTTTCTTAACTCTGAATCAAGTGTTCATGCATCAAATGTCAAGTTGAGAATTAATATGTTATGAAAAGAGAATTGAAATAGAGGAAAATCTGTCCAATGAGTTAGCAGGCAAAACTATGGTGTTGAACTACTTCCCCTGAAACTCATGTTTTTTTGAGGGGCTACAAAACAACTCTTTACTTCTGTTTGTTTCAAACACATCATTGTGCAGGTGAACACAGTGCTTATTTGTCTCTTGTTCTCTGAATTTGTACCAAAAATTAATGGTATAACAAGAGCAAACACATGGGGTGGTTGAACACACCCTGAGCTCTATTTCTATCTCCTTATATATGGTATCTGAACTTGGAAGTCTCTGGTATCTTAAGACATGTCAGATGGCACAGTGAACTTGACAATTGAATTCAGACCTTACTGACTATGTTAGAGTGAACTGACTTGTTACCTAGAATTTGGTGAATGTATTTTCTAGGCATATCCCCTGTTATGAAGTTAAGACTATTGGATCACAGGTAGAAAAATATTTTTAAACATTTAAATTTTGATATTTTCATTTGTAGCTGTATTTAATTCAATTTTTTTTCTATCATTAACTGAGCATGAACTACTGACCTCTGCAATATTCATTGCAGTGAATGCCTGGAGTTATGTAGCTGACACATGAGTAAAGCCTAAACATATACCAGCAGCACCAGAATCACTCTGACCTCTTCTAACTTCTTTCTGTCTGCTTACATGCAGAATGTATGGTCCACTGTGTTTCAGCTCATGTGCCCTCCTGTGCTCTTCAACAGGGGAGAGGGGTAAGAGAAAAGGAGAGAGGATTCTTTCTGGATCCCAATAAGAAAGTCCCAGCAACAAAATCTTATTAAAACAGTTGTTTTAGTAAGACAGAATAAGAGGGATATATCAAATGAACTAATCTTAATTTCTTTCAAATTCTGGGCACCCCACTTTCATGTAGCATAGGATGGACCCTGCATGGATTTTCCCATGGTCTGCTGCATCAATCCCATCTGTGGGGATGTTTTCCCCTTGTTGGTCACTTGAGCAAGTATCGGGATTTCTTACAAGAAAACAACTCTATTGATCATTTTAAATATCAATCAGAAAGGACAGTCACATGAGTAATTCTTGCTGCACTGTTAGATAAAGTCAAGGCTTCTCTGTTATGATGAGCTGGCTGAGGTTGTCCTGCAGCCAAGCAATTTGAGCAGCACAGACTGATGCTGGATGTGCAGCACATCACAGCTTGTGCCTGCTTTGGTTAATTGTGGTGTGGATCACTAATATCTTGAGGTAGGATGGTCTGCTGGTCAGGATTCCTACGCTTTGTTAGGAAAAATAGCTGCTATGTGGATAGAGACGGTATCCTCTGATCATGAGGTCTAGCAATAACAGTGTCCCATGTTGTCTGAAGCCTTCTGTTGGGGACAACAAAGATGACATCGTGGAACAATACACAGGAAATGGTCTTTTTATCAGCTCTTTTGTGTAAAAGACCTCCACAGAAGCTGATGTCTGTGATGGATCTATTATTTATGTTTCAATAATATAGCCTATGTGAAGTCTGTTGTACACAAGATGATATCCACAGTTGCTAGTTAGAAATGTATGCAGTCAAATGAAAAGTTCAGATAGCTATTTATAACACCACTGTTTTAACAAAATACTGAAGAGAGGTTCTTTATACAGGTTACTTCCAGTCTTTAAACAATTTGGCATGAAAGATTTGCAACAACCATAAGTGCACAAAATATTTTCCTTTACCTATGGTTAATGAATGTGTTTGCTACACATTTTTCTGACACCATTGCACATTGTTTGCACAGCAGTGATACCATGCGTAAGGATTTGGTCTTTAGAATACTGCCCAGTTTCACAGCAGGTTTAGAAAATGTGGTGCTAGAAGTGCCTGTGCCATGATTTTTGTGGAAATGAAGCAGTGATAAATTTCAAAACTGTCCAGCTTGTCAGGTCCTAACAAAAAGAATAACAGTATTGTGAAAGCAATAGATCTATATTTACTTCCTTTTTGTCTACAGAAGGTAGATGTCAGAAAAAGTCATTTATTAGTAAGCAGATCATTCTGATATGTAGTTGCATCTCTCTCTTCTACAGGAAACAAGCTACTATAAAAAGCCATTTATTACTGACCGTGTCATTCTGCTTAGTGAGTTAAGCAAGGGAAAGGATGGACTTGGCCAGGAAGCGGTGAAGAAAAGAAAGTGTCAGAACTAAAGGTGAGAGTTGAGCATTCAGTTGTGCTTGTTACAGGTACATTTTCTAAGAAATAAGTCAAGGAAGCTTCAGTTGAAACATATTTGCTGGATAAACTGACAACTGCAGAGGAAGGATGCAAAGTGGGAGAAAAAGAACAACCCACACTGCTATAGATGTGAACTTCAAACCTTGTAAATAGCATAACTCCCACTGAGACTGTAACAGGGCTTTCAGGTACTTCTATTCCTAAGCCTTTCCCAGCTCAAGCTATCCAGGCAAGATATAGATTCTTGGTAATTCTTAGAAGACATTTTTATGAAAATTTGCTCACATATTTCACAAGCTAAGATATTGACATTTCATTATTATTCCTCTCTTAACTGTACCATTAACTGTTTTGAATCCATTGTAATTTGTATCCCATGCACTAAACATTACAGCAGTGGGGTTTGAAATTATGGCCATTAGGTGGCTCACCTTGATACCTGTGTGATAAGAAGCAGCCTTTCATCAAGGATAAAAAACATGAATTATTTAGTAAACTAAGTGCTTTCTCATTGTTGCTTTTTAAAGCTGTATCACTGCTGTTAAGCAGCTCAACCTGGTTAGTACCAACTATTTGCAAACTTAGAAAATACTCCTTTCTGTGTAATGTGCTCACTTTAGAAACTGTACTTTTTTTCAGTGTGGTTTTTTTTATACCCATTGGCTCCTGTCTCAGCCTTTCTATCTAGTTGCTTTTGGGTACTGTAAACGACCAGGGAAAAAGTTTTCACATGACAAAGATAAAGTTTCTTGTCTTTTCTACACGGTGCAGAGGTCATGATGGGAGATCAGAGACAGGAAGCAGTTTGTTATTTTGTTAACAGGTACAGGGACTCAGGGCTTTGTTACACTCTACCAGAAGTCATTAGAGACTTGCAATAAGCTAGGAGCACCAGCATGGGGCTTAATGTTAGGCTGACAATGAGGTGTAGTTTTTTTCAGGAATGGATTGGAACAAGACACTGAGACCTGTTTGGAGTATCTGCATGTAAGTTTTCATACATATACCTGAGTTTGCATGGATTGTCCTTCTGGCATTTGATCCAACACAGAATAAACATTAAAATTTTGTTGATCCTCACCCTCCACCCCACCCCAAAGACAGTAGAGTATAAAAGATCTCTCTTTCTTTCTCCTCATGCTGCCTAGCTACATTGTGTCTCATAAGAGGTGCAGCACTGACCTAGTCCCTCGTTCCTAAAACTATGGAGATAGCGTCACTTAAAACTTGGTCTTCATTAAAAGATTAATATTTCCTTTTACCTTTTCTTGAACTCACTCAGAAATGAGATTCTTGTAAGTTATAAAAGAATACTACTAAAAAGCAAACATTTTTTCTAATAAATTCTATGGGACTTTATAGTAATTACTGCTGAAACCCACGAATTTTCTATGATATCCTACTATTTTCCTCTTTAATTCATTTCATTGGCTTTTTTTCTTAAGGATGAAATCCTCAGAAAATATTACCCCTCCATGGTGGACTCTTTTTTGGAAATTGTTATGCAAATCCAAATCCTGTAGCCTTCAGAGGGAATCTGTGACAAAAGTCAGACAGGCACAGCTACCTCCAGTCAGGCAATTCTTTTGATTAAGGTTCTCTGCTTTAAAACAGAGTTTAATCAAGGATAACAAAACCAGAGGAAAACCGCTTTCCAGGTGTGCCTTCTTGTGCAGATGGTGAGCTGCCAAAGAGAATCAAAAGAGGCTTAATTACAAGAATGATCAGCAGAGTCAAACAGGATGAGAAATTGTGCACTCGGATGGAAGCTGTTCGTTACAAAACAACGGCACTGCTTGGCACGTGGGGAAGGATGAAGCTGCTTCTGATGGATAACAAAGGCTTTTTGAAGTCTGCTGAGACTGAATAATTGACGCTATAATGTCTGAAGCATTTAGAGGAGGTGATGATCACTTGCCCTTTCTCTGGACAAGTCTAAATGTTCAGGGGAATCCATGCCACCCGCTTTCCTGGGCAAATGGGCAGGCAGCAGCCCTGGCAGGTCTGCTTCCTGACAGCCTTTGAGATGTTTCAAGCAGTGGCAGCAGTTTAATGAAGTGCTAGTGTCTATTTTGCAGAGAGAGACAATGTTACTTCTGTATGAGTAAAATTTATTGGCTACGATAGGTCTGGGCCCCTGTTGTGCTGCCTGTTGATGCCACAAGTATGTGGGCACGGTCTCTGAAATTTTGCAGTCTCAGTAGCCTTTTGAAATTGTTTTTCTGAGGTAGTACCATGTACCTGTACATCAAAGTGTTGAATTTTTAGGGTTTAGGTAAAAGCTAACACAGTGATATACATTGTATTTGTAGATTAGAGTGGGATGTGGAATCCTCCCTCACCAGCAAAGCAATGTATTATTTACCTTTGTTGCTCATTCCTGGCTTTCCCCAGCAAAGATGATATTTAAACTGTGATTTTGAACTCACTTTTTTGCAACTGCACTCACAAAGAATCCCAGTGGGACTCCATCCAAGTACGGCATCTGGCTGCAGGGAGCTGCATACAGAACAGCCTCATTAGTATGTGCTGAGGGATAAGCCCTGTCTTACTACTTGTCTTGTCTACTGTTGGATATGTAATCAGCAGTCCATAAATGATAATGCATTTGTCGAGGTACTTTTGATGAAATAAATTCTAAACTCTGTTAACTGAAATGAGATCATGACTCTTCCTCTGCTGCCATGGGACTGGCAAAACGCTTTTCATTGGCATTGCAGTTGCATGCCTAGTTTGGTGACAAAAAATCAAATCTATAATCAGCTCTGCAGGAAATATTTATACCCAGTTTTCCTTGGACAGGAATTTATTTCTATGTTTTTCCAGAGGCTTCTACAGACACAAGTGAATTAATTTGAGCAACACCACAAAGTCCTCAGAGGCCTAATCTTCTGTAATCAGGGATATACTGTCAATGACTTCAATGAACTTTGAATTTGTCCTAGGTGAATACAGACTAGGAAAGAGAAAGAGACCCTCTAGCAAGCAAGTGACAAAGCTGGGTTTTAAACATGAGTCTAACTAGTAGCATCCTACTCAACTCGCCAAAAGGGCCCCTGACAGCATTCTGAGGCAGGAGGTGGAAGGAAAGGGATTAAACTGTCCCAGAAAGTCAGAGAACAACAAAAGGAGAAAGGTGGTAGAGAAAAAGTCCATCTGTGGGGTGAAAGAGGATAGAGGATGGGCTTAAATTGTCCCCTGTCCTCAGTTTCTTCTTCTTTCCCTTCCCATTCTTAGCTCTGGACTATTTACTTAAATAAGTTTCCTCTTTTGAGCTTTCCCAGTACAAGCTCTGTATCTGTCATTGCCCTTTTGGCTTCCTGCCTGTTGGTAATTGGCAGAAGATAGAGCTTCTGGCAGTATTGAGTCACTAAAAGAGGTGGACTAGCAAGGACACTTAGTAACACAAGGATCTCAAAGTACTTTACAAACATTAATTAACTGAGTCTTACGATACCTTTGTGACAAAGGCAAGACTTATTAGACATACTTCATTTCTGGGAAACAGAAAATGACTAAAACCAGCTTTTTCTAAAGTGCTAATATGTTTTTATTATTTGTATTATATACCTGTGTAATATATAATTATATAATTATAGGCAAGATTAATTTGGGGCATCTGCTTGCAGATCCTTGTGTGAACAACATGAAATCAAGACATATAAAATTAAAATCCACTTTTGAATCTGTATATAATGCATAACCTTGGAAAAATCATTAAGTCAGAAATATAGTCAAGAATGTGAATATTTCAGCCTATTTACATCAAGAATTGTGACAGTGAGTGAAATTAAAACCACCAGGGTAAACTCAGTATTGATAAAAGGTAAGTTGGAAGGCAACAAGAAAAAATAGGGGGGGGGTCTCAAAACACTCCTGCTTTGGTCTTGGATATTTAGGAAACCAGACATATAATCTCTGTCTCAGTAGGAGATCTAAATGTTCATAGTCTTTTGTTACTGCTGCTGTCTGCCTTTTTTTGCTCAAAGACATAATAACTATTTTAGGTAACTTCACACTGTGACAAGGTCTGTGTTATGTAAATGAAATTAAATTAAGACATTCAAGAATGAATTAACAGATGATTGTGAGGCAGGACACTTTTGGAAAAATGGTGAGGTGATTTTTAGCAGCATCTAAAACTCAATTTGTGATGTTGACTCAAGCATATAGTATTTTCTGGTGACTTCTCCGAACCTAAAACTTGTTCCTTGTTTATATTTGTCTAAATGCGCACCTGGTTGGACAGTTCAGGTTATTCCATAATGCTTGTCGTTGTGGCCCAATAAGTTTGTTCACTCAGTCCTTTACAGACTTGTAAAAAATAAAAGGATGGATCTTGAGCGATGTGTTAGGGCGAAAGCATACATTGCAGGTAAGAATATTTCTGTGTGGACACATTCATAGATGGTGTTTTTAAGAATGGTAGCCTTACATCTTTCATATTGCATATACTAGATATTTCTTAAGAAACAGCTCAGCATGAACCAGATCTCTGCATAGAAGACCACTAACCTTCAGAGGCCAATCTATTTCAGAGAAATAGGAAGTGTAATGAAAGAGAAGGCGAGAATGCCCTCTTCACAATGACAAGGTCCACCTGCATGAGGTCATGGTTAATGTAAATCTTACAGGGAAAAAACAGCAGTCTACAGGCTGCTTCTTGTACAGCTGGATAAGAAGCCAGTGTTTAGGGCAGTAGATGAAGGAACAGGGATAAGTAAGTCATTTTGTCAGAGTGTAGGAGATCCTTGGTCAGATTTCTGTAGGCCACAAACATTCTGTGTGACATTGGTCAAGTCTATGCACATGTTCTTGGACACAATGCTCTCGGTCTGCCAGTTAGCTACCTGTTTTAACTTTAGATGTCAAATTTTAATGCTCCATTGACTGCAAAAGAATCTCAGTATTTCAGATGCTACTGCTCTCCTCTGAGTCTTAATTCTGTGTTTAGGAAAGATGGTGAAGATCATCTCTTTTAACTCCTCACTTTCCTGTTTGAATAAGAAGCTAATTTTCTACCTGCACTATCAAATATTTTTTTTTAGATCTTCATAGTTTCCTGAACCCACAGTGTTGCCTATGAAGAAATGCTACAGTAAAGCCCAGAAGTAGCTGCCAGCAGTCTCTAATGGATGCAAAGCCCTCCAAATCTCAGATTTGCTCTTCTCAAGAAAAAGAGATAATATATGAAGTTAGAGCACTAACACTACTGCTGGAATCCAGTTTACTTAGGAGCATATTTTGCAGTAATCATGAACCAGAAAATACTTCGATGAGAGGATGTACCAAGCAGATCTATACTGCTATGAAAGATCAGTGTCATACACGTGATTCTGATCAGATACAGATAAATAATAACACAAATGGAAGCTAATTGGCAAAGTCAGAATTAACTGAATTTGCAACAAATAAGTAACATATTGTGTAGTTGGTTTTAGTAGAGTTTACTCTTATTTTGTTAATATTTTATTTTTGCAAATTAGCCTGGAGACTAATCCTCTGTATCAACCTGGTAAATTTCAGTTTTTAAAGTTCAGTTGCTTTCTGCATACATAAAACATCTAACTTCTTCATAGAGAACACTTTTTAATCCTTGTAAAAGTAAAGGAAATGAGCTGATTTTTCTCACATTTACCAAAAAGAAAATAAATTAAAAATTTTCACCTCTGGGCTGAGACCCAGCATAGAAAAAATGAGTCAAAAAGCAGAACTTCCAAGCTAGTTATATGTATGTGAAAATACAGATTTTTAATAAGAATGTTAAAATAATTTACTGCTACAGCCTGATTGTGAAATTAAAATGTAAACTTTTGTGTTAGCTTACAGCATGATGGAATACACTGAAACTGCAACCCATTTGCTGTTAACAAGGTTTCTAGTTGACAAACAACTAACCACCTTCAAGTCTCTGCCCAGGAATATGAACACCTACATTAGACCTACTTTATTTGTCCAATCACAGTTTTTGAATCTTCACATGAAGCAAGGAAATCATTATTAAGAAGAGAAGGATCTTAGTAGCACATCTCAGAAATGTATCACTAGGACTGATATTATAACATTCCCCTGACAGTGACTGCAGTGATAGTCTGCTAGCTTGGCTTTCAGCCTATTGATGTTATCCAGCACATGCAGGTTCATTTTGCCATATTGCTTTCTCCTTCCATATTTTGCAAGCTGTGAGAGTGAGTTGTGCTGATGAGCAAACCTGTGTGCCATCTTTTGCAAGGTGCCTTTTGGTTCAGTTCAGGGACTCCGTTATTTAACCCAGATAGAGTGATTTGAACTTTATTTAATGGGTTGGTACATGCAACCTAGCTCTTTTTACTATTACTATTACTATTACTATTATTATTATTATTATTATTATTATTATTATTATTATTTTTGCTGCTGCTGTCAACTGTAGCTTCAACAAGGACCTACCTATGCATTGTCTTGAATAAAAAATACCATGTAATTTTTATTAATTTTTATTTTTTTTTGTTAAAGGCAAAATTGTAGCACACAGTTCCTATATCCTTCCAATACTTAACATCTTCTCTAAAAGTAGGGATGTTTTTCAATCCTGTTTTACAACCTGTTTGTTTCAAATCACTGCCATTCTGAGCATTCTGCACAGAGACTGCATGCAGGGTTGACTGGAGATACTTCTGCTTTTTATCCATGGAGATGGACATGTCTTTTCTTCTGGAAGTTCTACCCTTTGGGGCTTCTGGAGAACTGTCTTAAGCAAACGAAACACCACTGTTTCTTTTCATTTGTCTTAGAAAAATTAACTTACTATCTTTTAGTGATTGGATGACAGGTTTACAAAGGGTTTGATCTAAACATGCAAAAAATGGCTGTCTGACAGCTCACTCCTAAAAGAAAGTTAAATAAAGAAGCCTTTTCATGAAATAGATCCTAATTTTTTATTCTCATGTGTTTCATTCAAATACTGATACTCCCAGCCCTCAGAATATTGTAAACAACCCCAGGCATTACATAGGATATCGAAGCTTTTCCAAGGGTTTATAATGAAAACAGGGACTGTTCATAAACAAAGGTGATGTGAGCATTTGTGCACCCAGAGTTTACAGCTAATCCAAACACTTGCACAATTTATTTGAGCTAAAGAAGCACACCTTCTATATGAAGTCATAATTTAAATTAAAGCTTTAATGGTTTAATAAAAGATTTATTATTAATCTAGGTGCAATAGTATTAGCACATACAATCTGAATTCTGCCATTACTATGGTCCTTAATGTAGTAACACACGTAAACTGATATGCCCAAACTTTCTTATAACTACATATTTCTCTGGTGGTGTGCTTTCTGTTTTCCTCAACAAGAAGAAAGGAAGGTTTCATGGTGACTAATTAGTATTCAAAGCTTCACTAGGAGAACTGGGTTAATTGTGGAGATTTCTTCCTCCTCTTTGCCAGGAGGAGAATGATGTTCATTTTTATGATTTCTGTCTATTCACTTTGGGGTCTGTTTGTGTCAATTTTTACACATACTTCAACATGCATTACTCCTTATTATGCAATTCCAGAGTACAGTCATATAATTAATAATGATTAATTAATCATTAACATAATTAATAATAACAACCATTAATAGCTCATTTTACAAAACCAACAATGTTCTAGAAGATACACATATGTACAGACCTGTAGAGACACGATGTTCTAGTACCTATATCTACATGCTACAGCATTATCACTGGTGCATTATGAAAATGCTAACCACATGCCATGTTCATGCCCAGTTTTGGCAGTGTACTTCTAGGTAACGGGATGATAGTTACTAAAGAAATATGAAAACTGAAGAAATTTAAGAAACCAACATTCTAGTGGTTTGGGTTTTTTAAAAATTGACCTGATTTCTGTTTTTTTTTGTTTTTTCCTTCTTCAGTATTTTTAGTTTCTTTGGTTTTTGAGGTTAAGTTTTATTTTCAAGGTTTTCTTTGCAACTGGGGGGGCAAACTCTGGATCTATGAAAACATTTAGTTATGTAAGTCCTTGCTTTTAATAGAATTCAGGCATTTTATAAGAAAATAAAGGGAGAACTGCAATTCTTTGCCTATACAAGCCATGACACTAACCTGAGATTGCATTTGTAGCTGGTAATACTGAATATTTAGCTTGTCATAAGTTTGTATTTCAGATGCTGTGTCCTCTCCTTGCACCTAAAAATACAGTGTGAGTACATTAAGAGTACTTTTGTCATATGTCTAAGAATCTAGAGGTTTTGCAGAAGCAGTAAGAGTAGCAAAGGGCTCCTTCTTAAATTGTCCTGTATTAGTCACACCTTGCCTTAGGAAGAATGGTGCTTTCTCTACAAATTAAAATGACAGACTTTTACCCTAAAGTACTTACAATCAAAATTTATAGGTGTGACTAGGCTTTTGGGTGTCCAAAACTCCAGGACAAATGGCCCTTTCACATGACTCGTCAGTTCTATGGGACATGTTTTCTGGATACATGGGAGCTTTCAAGCATAAACTGCACACACAGTGTCTGCAACAAATCTAGTGCTTTTTGAATAGAAGTATGGGAACTTTGTCTTGTCATACTTAAAAAAAAGTTATCTGGTGAAATATAGTCAGAAGAATGGGAAGAAAGTCTGAGACAAGCATGTTGATGTTGATACACTGCTGAGTAAATGTTTTTAGGAGATTATTTTGAACATAGGTTTGACAAAAACACTTGAGGAGTGTTTAATATGCATCACATTAACTATGTAACCATTTCTCCTAGCAAAAGTAAGCAAATAGACTTGGTACCATTCTATTGTTATTTCTCTTTTCTTTCCACTCCTGTGGTTTAAATGTGACTATATGCTAGTTTTAGATACTGCTCTGAAGGATACACTTGCTGGCCTATTTACCCTAGTTGTGCTCTACACAATATTCATGAAGGTCAGTGTAAGCTCAAACAGCACAGCCAGATTCCCTGTCTTTGGAGGAAGTACTTTGCCAAGGGACACCATTCTTGTAACAAATACTCACAAACAACAAATGTGTTTTGGCTGGTAAGACAAGCTTGACTCAAAGGAGGAAGGTCTTTTTAACTTTGCTTTCTTTTTAACTCACTGGCCTGTTGTCAAGCCCTCTGACTTGCAAATACCTTCTTTATAAATTATCATATATTATTCTTTCAATGCCTTCGGAAAGAACAGTGCTTTAGAGACAAATTAAACTGACTTATTTGTGCCCCAAGGTGCTTACAATTTTTATAGAGCATAAAAGTACAAGGGATTGCAATCAAACGTGGGGAACTAGGTGATGGGAGATGAAACCACGGAAATTAGTATCTTTCTTATGTCTGGCTGAAAGGTTTTCCATTAAAAAATCTGAGAATAATTTTTGAGTCCTCTGTAAACTCTCACATATTGAATCATGGACAGGGATGATGTTTTATTCAAATAATTCAGAAATTCTTTCTATTTTTTTAATTGCATTCATTAAATCAGAAAAATGCTCTATTAAAAATTATTGTAGTTAGACAGATATCTTTCATGCATTCCAACATTCTCAAAAGTTATCTCAACTGGAGCAGAAGGCAGTGAATAAAAGCCTTGACAGAGGTCACTGGTGGGGAAGAAATAGTAGAAGGAATTGCACTTCGAGTTTGGAGTTTAGTGCAGAGTGAAAACTTCCCTCTGTTCCACAGCTCTGCAGAAAGACTGGTATCTAAGGGACTTAGAAAGGAAGGGCTTATCCTAGTACTTTTGGTTCAAGCATGTTACCAACTTTTTCAACCTGACACTGTCTTTTAAACATCTAATGGGAGTTCAGAAATACATTAACTCACTTGTTTGTAATGTAGCGGCTGAAATGAAGCCATTGCTTCATGTTGCACAGAAGTATTTTTTTTATATTGTTTCTATTATATAAAAAGTTTCTATTATTATATAAAATGCTTTTCTTAGAAAGTAGCAAGTCATTTCTGGAGTTCTCTGATATTCCCACCAAAGTTATCTAAATCTAAATTTATATCTAAACCCAGTCAGTGTTAATAAAATGCTAAGACTAGCTGTCACAAAATCTTGAAACTACAACCTCTATGTCAAAACACCTTGAGGCTTCCATTCTCTGTTGTAATGGCATCTAAGAAGGAAATTTACCAAACTGAACTGTAATTGTTTCCCAGTCCCAACACAGAATAATTAAACAACTCACTATTAAATTTAAATACAGGCACGATAATATTCCTATATCTTGTAGTCTCAGATTTAGGATAACATTTGCAGAAACCTCCCTTGAGAAGCACTTGAACAGGCACAGACATATAAAATCTTATAGCTGTATTGTTTAAGTCTATTTCTTAATGAGATCCTTCAGTTTTCTAAATTCAGAGATGATATATGGATGCTTTCTTACTCTATATTGTATATATTTCACCCTGTGTTCCACATTGCTGTGACGTGCCCACAGATTAGATATTCTGGTGATATTCTGAATTTGCTGTGTCCTATCTATCTTTGACTTTTTTTGTAACCTCAAAGTAGAACCTGTCAAAGCCAGGATAGGTGTGGTGACAGGGATTGAATAACAGTACTAAATAGCAAGAATAAATTAGGATAGTTGTGTGCCTAGCAGCTATCAGTCATGTTCTAGTACTAAGTTATACACACAGAGTCAGACTATTGTAACATAGTTAATATAAAGTATTATCCACATGTAATTTTATGTAACATCACAAAGACATCAAGTTCTGGTTCTTTTTAAGTATTTTAGCATTTTTGCATTTTAGGAAAGATTTTCCCCAGGGATCTGCAATTCTCAAATTTAGTAAATTAGACCAATATTTAGACAGATGTCCTAGAGGAGAGATTTATATATCAGCTGCAGCCTAAGTGAATATTTACTCTGAAGTGTGTGGTGTTTTTTGAACTCTTATCTTGAACAAAGAAAGGACAATATTCACAAGCAGAAATCATTAAATGCAATGAAAAGTGTTATAGCTATTTTGCTCAGCACCTGTTGAATAAGAAAACATCCATTCTTTTTACAAAAAAAAGTAGAAAATCAAAGTCAATAGGATATTTTTAGACGTTTGAATTCTCTTCTCATAGTTCTTCTAGTAGTGGACTTCTCTGAAATCACTGATTGTTCCTAAGAGAAGATGCTTACAGAGAATTTAACTTTAATTACTGTGTGATTTCCAATTAAAAAGGAAAACAAAAGTACCCTGGTGTAACGGACATAATCTGAGAGGTTTAGACTAGATTTCAGCTGCATACAGATGAAGACAAAGACTGATAATTTATGCATGTGAGTAAACGGTGGGCTTTTTTTGGAAATGTCGTACCAGGCTTTTGAAGTCTGGTAGAATATTTTTGTACCATAAAAAGCGTGGCCTTCAATTAGGCATTTGGTTTGGTTTTGACATTCAGAAAACTTCAGCTTGGGAACTCAAGTAAGAATTGTATTAGATTCAGGCAGAGGAAAGTGTCAGTCTTTGATGAAGAAGGAAAGAGAAGTTACCCTAGACCTACTGGAACTTGAAAGATTCAAAACCCCAGAGGAAGCTGGCACCTTGGGAAGTTGTCTTCTGCACTTAGAGGAAAGTCTGCATATGAAGGAAATGGATGAAATAGAGAAATGTTTCTTCTTGTCTCAATACCTTTTCCCGCATCACTGATAATTATTCCCAGCCGGGAAGACACACAACT
The DNA here is from genome assembly GCA_013398125.1 of Aegotheles bennettii. NCBI lineage: Eukaryota > Metazoa > Chordata > Aves > Caprimulgiformes > Aegothelidae > Aegotheles > Aegotheles bennettii. The sequence continues at coordinate 176,654 of VZRW01013806.1, read as the reverse complement.
GATCTTACAAAGTGATTGTCACTTCCTTTCATTACACCAATTACCTTTCGCTAACATGAGAGTGTATATTTACGCCTATATAACCTCTATGTATTCTCTGAAAAAGTTATAATCTAGAAGGAAGGATATTAAATAGAAAAGTGTGGAAATTTATAAAGAAAAATAATGAGGGAAGCTAAAACCACTAATGAAATAGCTTTCTTTTATGAAATCACATTCAAAGTTCAATATGTGTATTAGTAACACAGGAAAGGAAAGAAATTATTAGTAGGGAGACAGAGAAGTCATAAGTATTCAACAAATATAAGTGTTTGTTTGGAAAGAAAAAATATAATGTAGCAGAATTAGATATTTTCTGGCTGATTAGTTGCAAAGAAATATTTTAAAGATGTCTGTACTTCTAAGGATATCTCTGGACTGACAGTATTAATATTTATTAAACACAGGAGCCCTTGGAAGATCCCGAATATTTGAGATTGTTGATACTGTGTTAATGTAAAATTAATGTGTCACCAGGTGCAGAAAAATAATGGAAAAGATGAGACAAGATTCAGTTCATAAAGTATTTAAAACCAAGGACATAATTAATGGTAGTGAACATTGTTTTTTTAGATAATAGATCTCATCAAAGTAAAGTAATTTGTGTGAATAACGTTATAAATATGTTTGAAAATGGTAAATACAGATCTTTAGACTGATAATGTGACTAAGTGAATACTTCCTTGTGTCTAACTAAAGAACTCTGCAACAGTATACTGTGTCAATAACACATGGATTTAAACTAGATGACTAACAGGTCTGAAAAAAACAGTTGTATCTGAAATGTCTCTTTGGAAGTGGTGTACTACTATATTGGTACAGGGAAGAGTAGGATGAGAAATAATGGTGAGAGCAGGTCAGTCTATTTTGGCTGGTAAACTGGGTATGTTGCTATTATTATACTGAACCTGACAAATGCAGAATTTTTTTTTTTTAATTTAATCTTGGAGGATAAAAAGGTGAGGTGAGTCTTGGGAAGTGATGATCTTGGAGTGGAATATGACTTCCCAATTCCCGAGGGCAATGCCATGGTAAAGAATTCTGATACGGTTCCAAGATATATAAGCAGAGGACTAAAAGATAGCTCACATACACTGAGGAATCTGAGACTGTATGTTTCTAGAGAGCTTGAAAAACTGGCAAGGCTTAGGAAGATCCACAGAATTGGTATGAAAACTGGAAAACTTCCCACCATTTAGATTTAAAGGGCTTGCACTTATTGACTTACCACAGAAAAGATAGAGGATGCACTGAACTGCAGTTGATAACCCTCTTGCAAGGGAGAAAATATGACATTCAACAAGGAGATGCGTAACAGGAACCAGTGGCTGATAAGATAGTGCCAGGCAGATGCTAGAAAAGTAAAGCACTGGGAAAGTGGTTAATCATGGGAGAAAACAGCCAAGCAGATAAACCATCTGTAGATGCCATTAAATTAAGTCTGAGTGTACATTTTTTAGAAGATGAGTTTTAGACAGAAGTTAAATTTTAGCCAAATATAACATATTACAGTTAATATAAGAACAAATACTGTATATTCAATGGACTTTAATATGCTTCAGTTGATTAGGTGATCTTGTTTTTCCTTTTGGCTCTAAATTCTTTAACCGAATTTTAAAAAGTAATGTAGAGAATGTAGGCTGATCCAGGGCTAGGCATTTAGTCTTTAAGGACTACAGTAACTATGTGAGCTACCTAAAGAAGGTAGTTTGAATATATCCAGTAAGTCTCCAGAATGATAAAGAGTTTATTGCCCTCAAAGATAGTTTTTGTTTTTTTACCAGAGGCAACTGTGACCACAGGAGAGGTAACAATGGCAAACATACACCATTTCCTACGTCACTCCCAGTTACATGTGTGCATATTAGCTTTAACTGCTGTTAACTTTAATTTGCACTAATAAACTGAGCTGTGAACTTTAACAGACAACACATACTAGCTTCTGCTGGCTGTTGCCAAGGTGGTAACCTGTACTACAACAGCAGGGAAGAGCAGGTGTCTTAAAACTTCTGGACATGGACAGTACAAAAATCTGGAGGCACTCTAAGAGTCAATATCATTCATGTCCCTCAGAATAGTTCAGGGGATTGGTGGTATATTCAACTATTTCTGCTTCATACAAAAGTGGATGGGGGTACAAATTTGGGTGCAAAAACTGTAATTATTGAGCAAAAATATCTCTTTCTCTTTAGGAAAAGATCAGAAAAGAAAAATAATGAGACAGTTTTTAAATACCTTTCTAATTCAGTGACTAAATAATTTTTGCAAAACTTAAAAAAATGGCCACTGGATGTCCTAGATGTTGGTCAAAATGGAACCATTGTAGCATTTCACTTATGGGTGTATACATTTGAGTAGGAAGTGTCTAAAATAAATTGTTTTTTGAAGAGGTAAATTTTCAGCCTAAAACATTACCTATCATTTTCTTATATCCTAATAAAGATGCATTGAGACATAATATTATTATTATTACATTACTTTACATGCCATTCTCCAAAGCATTTATTAATGTATTTGACATCTGAACAACATACTTTTGAACACTGATTTTCCTAATGGCTTTGTAAAAATGACCTATGCACTGGAAAGGTTTCCTTCACTAATTAATCCTTGTCTATTTCTAGGCTCCAATATATCCATTTAACCAGAATATTGGTTTTGGTTTTTTTATAAGGATTGACTTTACTGAGATAACAACAGTACTAATATAAATAACAATAACAATATAATGATGTATTACCACAAATAGCTGAAAACAGATGACAAATAGAAAAGAAATTAATAAAATTTTGATCCACAAACTGTTCACTTACTCTGTCCTTTAAAATGGGTCTTCTCATGCAATGGTACAGATTAGTGAGGTTCTATTGTACATAAAAATAAAACCAGGAAAACACCTGTTTATTTCATTCTAGCTGCTAAGATGTTACTAGGTTTTGCATTAGAAGAACCCATAGAAGGATCAAGACAATACCCTATTGTATAAAGGCTGTAAACAAAAATACATTTTCTGCTCCTCTCTCCTTGCATCACCTCTCCTCTTTTATCTTATTTCACAAAGGAAAAAAAATCAGATAACCATGTGATTAGCAGTGTGAAATGATGCACAGGAAACAATGGTGGTAACTAAAATGGCCACAGCTACCCATCAACACTGTCAGGAAGATCTTTCTGCAAAAGTCTCTTACACCCGAGCTCACTGCAGCTGTTTGTCTGTGGAGAGCCTTGGACAGCTGTAGTGTGTGGCACAAAGTGCCACAACTGTAAGAAAATAGTGGTTGATATTGTCAATGGCATTGGATTTATTTTGTAATGTCATCTAGCTCTACTTCTTGAAAATGGGACAATGACACTTTCACTTTCTGCCAGTTCTCAGATGGTGAAGCCAAGATGGTTTGTATGGAGATGGTTTTGGTCATAAACAGAGGGAAATCTGGCTTCATTCTCTTCATTTTGCAAACTTTCCTGCTTGACCAGGAAAAGTTTCCTACTAACGCCATTAACTTTCTCCATCCTTGATCTAATATCCATCATGATCTAATATGAATCTTTTACATCAGGATACTGAACACCCTTACTGATAACTCTACCACTTATCCATGACTTTTAGATTTTTTAGATTTTTTGGTTTTGACTCTTCTCACATCCTAATGCTTGAGTATCTCAACTAGATGGCAGTGGGAGCTTGGCAGTGTGTACAGGGAGTAGACAGAACCATTAAGAACAGGTAGAAGCTCTCAGGCCTTAGCAGTCCTCTAATTCATCAGAGATCTACCTCTTGGGGCAAAAGTATTCACAAGTTCTGGTACTGAGAAAGGCCGGAACCCTTAAATTCTCCCAAGGACCTGCTATCTGTCATCTTTATTGTCGTTGCAGGGAATCAGATGCCTTCATATACTGTCTTGCAGCAAGAGTTACCAAATTCTAGGAAAGAAGATGGGGTTTTTGTGTTTGCTGACATTGGCTATGTAAAGTTACCGCTTAGCAGAAGGAGTAGATGGAGACTTATCACATGATTAATCCCAGCTTTTCCTTGGCCAGGAACCAAGTGCAAATGAAGACAGGGTCTGAGTGTGATAGGCCGTAGCAAACAGGACCACACAACAACTGGCATAACGAGCCTGGGTGCAGGCCATGGATTAACAGCTAAGAGGCAAATGGTACCTGGAATTACTGGAAAGGAATTGCTGTGACATTGTCAAGTGATTTGATGGGTGGCCTGTGGTTATATCTGGCTATAAGACCCAGTTTTAACAGTGATTGTGAGGAATGCTGTTACACAGATATCCAATATCATGTAGAAGCAGAGAGCTTAAAGTGAAACCATGACACCTTGGAGCAGAGCTGCCTCTCAAGCCCAACACCCAGAGGAAGTGTTTTCCTCTGGGCTCAGATGGGCTCTCCTACCACAGTAGTAATTTAACTATACAACAAGTAAGCAGGCAATTAAATTATGTTAAAAACCCACTTCTGTTTAGGGATTACTAACTGTAAGTGCCTAAGAGCTGATTCTGAGGACAAATAGCACAGATAACATGGTTTTAGTCCTGATTTAACCCCTCAAGGTGGTCCTGCACACCAGAACAAGCACAATTAGGGTCATTGCTTTATTTCCCTTTTACATCTGGGGTGCAGATATTGCAAATATTGGGTGTTCTGCAGTTCAGTGATGAGCTACTGAATGCGCTGGCAGTATAATTGCACTCATGTTCCCAGGCTCTTGACTGTGGGAAAGGGCAAGGACCTCATTTCAATTCTTGCACCAGGCTCTCAGCCCTAGTGTGTTACACTTTGTTGCTACTTTTAAAAAGTCTGACAGATTTTATTTTTAATAAAGGCAAATGTTTCTTTCCATAATGTAATTACTTTTCTAAAAATAATGTTAGCGAAACCAAGGGAAAATAAGATTAACTTCTTAGCCAAGAAGGGCTGAAGCTCTCCATTTCTGTGTCTAGCTAAGATTGTGTAATAGCAGGAGTTGGGAAGGAATTTTAAATAATGTCAATAAATATACTTTGAACATACATCTAGATTTTGGTACAGCTTTTTAAATTTAAATGAATTCAAGGGATGTCTTCCCATTCTCTTCTTGGTTTTCAATCAGGCTGTAAAGACTTGTCGCTCCATCTTCAATTAAACAGTCTGAACTGTCTGACTCAGCATCAGCAGGGAAAGATGGGCAGAAAAACTGCTGAAAAAATGATTATTTTAAATCATGCAGTCAGACACTGCAAAAAAATCCATTCAATTTTAAACTGCAAATCTATCTATATACCCTTGGTTAGTCTGAGATATCCACCAGTATAAACTGTACAGTGAAAAATTTTGGATTCACTGTCACTTATTTGGAGATTACATTTTGATTGCTTAGGGATCTTCAGAGAACTGAGCAACACAGGAAAAATAAAATTAGAAAATCACGAAGTTCTGAAAACTCCTAGATTCAAGGTTCTAAAATGCATGGATCATGTTATAGGACACAAAAGCAAACACTTGCATTCAGCTTCTTACATAAGAAGGAAGACAAAGAGTGACTGAAATACTGAAGAAGAAAACTCATTCTCTTTTAATTTTGTGCTAACAAAGATCAAAATGGATTTGAGAAAAATCTCAGTATCACTTCTATTGTTTTAATTAAAAGTAAGATTTGGCTGGCATTTGGATATTACGCAGATATTTGACTGGGTTTTTCCAGTATGTAATACTTATAGGGGATTTTCAAAGTAGGTTGCAATGTAGAGTATCTGATGAGAGCACACAGATACTCTACATTTAAAGTTTCAGAAGATATATCTGAAAAAAAATAATCCTACCACTTATACAGAGGATCTCTGATCTATACTTTTACTATGTCACGAAGACTATTTTAATTGCTTGACTTGCCCCAGACTTTCATACAAAAAATGGACATACCCTCAAATTACTTCTGAAAGACTATGTCATAACCTGAAACACTGTCATAAAGTTAATCAATCAATAACTAGCAGGGACCTTCTAAAATGCCAACAAAAGCTTTCAAACTTCCTCTTTTCCTCTCTCAGCAGCTGGAGAGAAAACTTGTTTGAGATGAAGAAATTTGCATTTATCAAGAGACAGAAAATGACTTTTGCATCCAGGGACCCCCCGGGGATGTTATTCTACAAAAGGCCCTCTGTTTCCCTGAGCTGTCCTTGAATAGGAGAGGGTAACTCCACTGGAGACTCAATCAACTCTCCCTGAAATTGAAGGAGAAAACTGGCACCAAAAAACAGGGAATACAGAAATGTCCTATTTCCTCTTTGAAGAAGGTCCTTACCTGAGTCCCAACTTCTATTAACTGATTTCCAAACATGATCTTAGCATTTGAAGAAACACTTATGCTGTGTCCTCATTTTCTGAATTTGTAAAATATTTTGGTTATGGTGGATATAACAAGTCATAAACAGTTATACCACTTCTAATAATTGCCATTTAATAAATAGAAAAATACATTTTTGTATGCTTATGAATGTAAAAATCAGGTTTTCTATGCATTTAACAATAAACTTACTAAAATGTTTAAAAAATTAAAATCTCTTCTTCACCAATAATGAATTTTCAATACATATTCTACATATCTGCATGTCTGGTGGACAATCATAGAGGTTTCATGCATTTATATTCCTACTGCAAGAGGAACAAGGCTGGGAAATTAGTTTCCTAATATTGCACTTTTTTCTTACCAGAAATTTACCTTCAGCTTTGATCTGTGTGTGTGTTCATACCTCTGCCTGTATGCCAGCTATGCATCAGGAATATACTATGGAGTTCTGTTCTATACCCAGAAATTACTTATGTGGAATATTCAGAGATTACTGTTGAAATTCTAAGTGACAATTTTATTCCCACTTTTATCAGGTATGATAGGCAATGCTTCACAAGGCATCAGATTTTTGGAACACTCCTTTGAGGTACCAGTATGCCATTACATTGCCATTTTGCACTGGAGTCACAGGAAATCCAATCTTCATTACCAAGTACTGCAAGATATAAGTAATGTGAATTTATAGCTAATTTTCACATCATGCATGAGACAAGGGAATATGATAATCTCTCAACAATGAGACCTCTTTAGGGGGGTAGCCTTGGGAGAGAACACGGCAGTAGTGGTCTTGAAATCTTCCCAGAGGACTCTGATGCTAACTACTTCATTATTCAGGCCTAATTTATGAAAATGCTTTGAGAGAAAATCAGATTTTAAATGATAAAGTTGCTAATGTATTGCACATGAGAGTCAAATTTCCCCTGCGGCTGAGTTCAGTGGAAGTGGGCAGCTGGAAGAGGCTCTTTGGTCTCTGCTGTAAGTAACTTCCAAACTCCTTCTTGTGGCACAGGAAAGAAGTGTAGAGGTGTTCTGTCCTAAAGAGATGTACTGAGGCAGTGCATGCACGTTAGATGTCAATACAGGTGTACTAGCAGGCCAAGTCCTGAAGGCAATATACCCATGTTTGTAGGCCCCGTGTTTCAGCTAGAAAGCCCCACCTCTGAGCAGAATTTACCAGTTTTATGGCATTATGAGAACCTGCCTTGTGTGTTTCCAGTTTCAAAGATGATTTTCTTAACTTTGTGGTGTGGACATAACTTTAAATGTGGAAATAACAGTGGAGGGGAGACTACAGCTTCCCCACAGCTTCCCTACCTTTCCTTTCTTTGTTAACTAGAGATTTTGATCAAATTTAAAATGTAAAAGCATTTAAAATGTGATATAAATTTAACTCACTACATAAATAATAAATGCAATAATAAATGTTCTACTGGTATTATCTATTTATGTTTAAAAGTTGCCATATGCAGGGCAATAAATACTTTGACATTGTATGTGTGTGAAATAACCTAACATGCCTTTTTTGCCCTAACTCATTTTGTGTAAAATACCATTAGGAACAATCATAATGATACTTGTATATATCCTCAGTGACTGGTGAGCACTAGCAGATGCTCACCTTTTACTTACTGACTGATGGAAGTTGAAATTACAGGAATTTTGCCATCCATCATGCAGGTGCTGAGAGACTAAGGTGATAAGTTCAAAGAGCTGATGGCTAATAATTAAATATAATAAGCATCTGCTATTGTTGTTAGCCAGGGGCTGAAATGTGCTGTTTAGACACAGAATATGGTTATGGACAGGTTAACTCTGCATTGCCTCTGGAAGGATCACTGAAGAATTGCCACTGACCTGTACAAATCAGAGCTTCCCCAAGAATTCCTCTGCAATAATTTTTAAACATTAAACACTTTTTAAACCTTTAAACACTTTCAATGTTCTCACTCATTCTGACCAGTACCAATAAAATGCCAGTGTAATTACTGTTGCAACAAAGTGCTAGCATGACAATATGTGCAATGATAACCCTCAGACTGTTCCTATACCTGAAGTGGGTTTTATCTCTCCTAACTTTAAAACTCGCCCAGCTAGGCATTTAGTTTAAACCAACTGGTTCAGGCTTCCTCTACATTCAATGGAAAGAGATAGACATCTTCATGGGAATCTGAATCTGTCCTAGGATAATTTGCCTGAACTGTCCTTTGAAGATCCCCTCTCTCTTTCTCTACTGACTGGGGAGGGAGTATAGCTAACATTTAAATTTTTTGATTAAATGAATCCCAAACTAATACCTAAGCCAAACTAAGCTGATAGTTAAGGTAAGTCCGTACCTACTGACAATGCTATATGCTTCTATGTGTAGACATTGAGGGTCTTTTTAAAATTTTTCTTTGAAATACAGCTGAGAGATGGCAAATATGTTTCAGTATTATTGCATGAGGAAAATAAATTTCTCAGTGACATGTAATAACGCAAATCTAGTAGAACCATACTTCTATTTTCACTACCTCTGAGGTAGATGCCTTTTTTTTTTTTTGTAATCACAGATACCGTATTGATTGAAGAACCTAAGTAGAAATACATGCTAAATTGAGCAATTATTCCACTTACACTATTGACTGCCATTATTCAGGTCATTTCAGTTAGCCAGTGTTTTTAGAATTATTTGTGCTTAAAAATGTGTGACTACAATACACAGAAGCAGCAGAGGCAGTGCAAAGTGCTAATGACTTTTATCAACTTTTGCAAACTGGCTTCATATAATGAATGAGCTGTGAAAAAAACAATAACTATATTTCTACCACCAAAGTTAGCATTAATTCTAGAAGATTTTATTCATGTGGGTAGAATTACTTAGGCAAGCATTTCTAAATCTGTATTTTTTTAATAAAGTAGACATATGCAATTTGACATCTTTTCACAGACATAGCTGATGATGGATTTCTTATTAGATAGCCAAGGCATTCATAAGTATTGGCAAACCAGGCATATTTTATCTTAGATTTAAACTTAATAAAATATTCTTTATAATACAACTCGCCTGATGATCATGAAGATGACAAACAGTTAATTAAATTCACAGATGATACTGAATTGAGTTGTAGTGTTACCAGTGAGAGCACAAAATTAATATGAGGAGATCTTCAAACATTAGAAACACAGGCAAGAAATTACAAAATGAAACCCTGCATGGGAAAAAGGCAAACCACTACAATATAGCAAGGTACAATAATCTTAAATATTGCTATTTAATGAACATGAGATACTTGGAAGGCAGCTGTGATGAAGAGTACTGAAGAACAGCAAACTGGATATATATGGATGACAATTTATGGCATCAGAAATAGAGACAGTGAACAGCTTTGGGGAGAAAAGATCTATAGTAGAACAGTGCATAGAGTTCTGTGCACAATACCAGAAAATAATTTCTAAAATTATAAGAAGAACATAAGAAAAAGATATTAGTGGACTGTAGTTACTTACTTTAATTAAACAAAAAGAAAAGAGAACTTGTTCTTAGTTTTACCCGCTGAAAAGTAGTCCTGTTACATTGAAGAGAATCATTTAATGAGGCTGAATGCCAGTGGTACTCAAGGGGGCAATGTGAACGTATTTATTCACTTTGACCCTGATCCAGCTAGGCCTGTTTGTTAGTGAAATGAGTACCCCATTGACTTCAGCTAAGAATATTCAGAACTAGTCTTCCTTAGCTCAGTGGCATTTCTTAGGACTTCTTGGACCAGAATCTTTTTTTTTATTAATCCATTTTCTGTCATTCCTGTTTTATGGGAGGGGTTAACAAAATCCAGTTATATTCAAGAGAAATATTTCCCCAAATTACTTTGAAACATGTTCATGACTTTCTAGGCTCTGACATATGGCTTTATGTGGAAGATAGCCTTTCCTAGAATGACAGAGAGGGCTGGAAAACTAGGTTATTTGTACCATACGGTCATTTCCAGAATAATGTTTTCTAAGCTGCAAGGTTAATTTTGCAGACATAAAATAGCATACTGTGATTAGTATGTACAAACTCATGTATTTACTATGACCTGGTGTACTCAGAGTTAGATCATGCCATAGGAGGTAGCAGCAAATAAGTGATGTGAGCAGATATTACATAATGCTGAAGTATTTTGAATACACAGTCACTGGATTAAAAAAAAAACCCAGCTCCTGGAAACAGGCCACAGATCTGCTCCTCTCCCTCTCCCCCGCCCCGTTCCCTAGACTAATATCTTGTCTTTGTTTCTTTGCTCTCCATCTAATTTTTTTATTAATTTTGCTTCTCTGGCTGTTTAACTGGCAGCTTCAAAGGTGTGAGAAAATATTGTGACGATGACTCCTCCAGCTGCCGCCTTCTGATCTTCTCTTTCCTGAAGGCTTTGACATCCCTCTAAGGAGGTCCAGTCCCTATGACCAGAATCATGACAGCAGATATAAACTCTGGGCTGTTAGGCAAAAAGTAGTTGTTGCCCTCTCCACTGTCTGAACTCTGGATGGCAATGGACTAAGCTAGGAGATAGATAGATACCTAATTTTACAGCAGGGTATCAATAAACATGCAGAGTGCCTAAGTTTAGGCTTGTGTCCAGCTTTTTTGGTTAGCTAAGGAGTTTGGATACTAAGGGGTTTAGGTAAACTAAGCTTTAGGTATGTTAAGTGTGTTGAATCAGCTTTTTAAGCTGCCTTCTTAAATGTTTCCACCTAAGAGTCACCAGGCTCCCAGGCTACGGAAAAATAGTCATTGCCACATTCTCCAGCATTTATGAAGAAGACACTTATTTTGCTATTGAAAATAGTTTTCTATTCTGGCTTCTGCCAACTTAAAGGACTGGAATTGTAAATTTTACAGATCAGAAATTTAAGACACAACTGCTTCCTGGTAAATATTGCCTAGTTCTGATATATTATTTGACTTAGTAAAGGGAATGAGAACAGGAAATTTCATATATTGGTATCTGAAGAAGCAGTACCATGACCACGTTAACTAACTTTGAAAGGCTTAAAATACCTGAAAGAAGTGAACTGACATAGAGCTGTAGAGATAGTGACTATAATGGCGGAATCCCCACTGCCAGACTATGTAAAGGCCTGCGTGTTGTTAATAGATAAAGACTCAAGCTTTGGTTAAACTGATAAGGATTTTCCAATTAATTGAACTATGCATGTCTGCTTCATGGGAGCCCTTCTATATGGATAACAAATAAGAAATTGAAGATGAAACTTTGCCTAAATTATATTTGGATATAATTTAGTGTGATAAAAAAAGGGAAGACAAACCATTCTGCTGATGTCTTCATACCTGAAATAAATTAGCACAATATAAGATGGTGAGCAACAGTGAGTTACAGTGGACAGCTCCTAATTTTAGTGTTAGACATCTTATAAAGTATATGAAAGACTGCAACACCTGAAATTTTTATCACACAGGGACCACTCTTTAGAAGTTGTTTCTCTTTTGTTGTGTTTGAAGATAATGATAATGTTTTTACTGACCAAGGGCCAGAAGTTCTCCCAAGCACCCAGCCTGGGAAGTGATCAAGAAGTCTTCCTTTAACCTTAGGAACTGCTCACCATTTACTGATGTAATGTTATCACTCTAGCAAAGTTTTAGCTGTTTCACATACCCTGAGAAGCTAGCAAAATGAATCGAGAACGTGGGCTGTAATATACACTTTAAAATCCCCTGCTGAGCTATATGCAAGGGACAGTGAGTCTCAAGAGTCTGAAGCTCGGGTCTGTAGTGCATGTGGGGTAAATGTATCTTTGTTCAGCAGAACAGCACACATTTAGTGCATGCTACCATGGCTAATAGAGGAGCACTGGTACAGTGGAAAGCACATGACCTATTCCAAAATTAATTTTTTTCTTATCAAGGAATAATGGCCTTAATCTGACAGTCAGTAACATGGATAAAGTAATACCCTGGGGACTATCAATCAAAAGCCAAGGACCCTTTAAAAAACTATTTAGGATTGTTTGGCAATTCACTTGCATCAGAATTTTAGATTCAAAGTGGGCTTGGATACTATGACAGGGGAGGAGCAAGTTAAGTAATGTATATTTAAGATAGGGAACGCTTTACCACAATATACCTTAAATACTAGAAGTTTATATTACCTCACAGGAAGTTGTACAAGTGCGTGGAACAAGTATACACAGAGGATTAATAAAAGCCTACCAGCTGGTTCTAGCTTAAGCAGTAACTGTATTACAAGTGACTGGTGATGGAGAAAACACTCAAGAGGAAACACCATGTATTGTAAACCAATTGTTATATCCTTTCTTGGCCAGTAATATTTGTTCACTGTCAGAGGGTGACTGCTGGGCTAGGAGGAGCTTGTCTTCTTTCAGCCCTTACCTGGAGCTAAACTGAAGCAGTTTGCTCTCTCACCTGATCACCTCTCCACAACCAAGAAAGGGAATCAAGAAGATACTAGAAGCCCTGTGGGTTGGAATATAAACAGACTTAATGAAATAACAAAACTAATACAAACACCAAAATAAAGCATATAATCTTATGCTCAGCCTAGTCCTCAGGAGTAGCAGAGGGAGAAGCAGAACAAGTAGAAAGAACCCCAGGAACCAGAACTCTCCACACTCAACATACTTCCCCCTTATATAATGAGCATGATGTAGGTGGTGTGGGATATACCTGTTAGTCCCCTTGGGTCAGCTGCCCTGACTTAAGCTCCTAGCTTAAGTCATTAGTGACTCAGGGCCACTAATGGTCTGCCCTCCATGGCTGGCCTATGGTTCTGTCCCAGTAAAACCAGGACAGATCTTTGGTTTAAATAGGTACAATCACTATTCAGCAAGATACATAAATCAAAATCTTATTTTTAGGGTAGGCAGTCTCACCAAAATTTTCTGAACTTGTAGTTGGTTGTCCTGTAAAATGTCAGGTATTCGCTGTCCCAGATTGAATCTCTGCTTCTCCATTTTTGGCTTCACAGGCCACTTTCAAAAGTAATATAAATATATTAATTGCAAAAACTTCTGTTACTCACCAAAATGTTACCTGCTTGCAGGATAGAATACAGATATTCATAATATGATCACATTACTGCTTCTTCATGAAATTTAGAAGCACATTATGATGTATCTTTTAACACATTCTGACATCCCATAACAGCTTTTTTCCTGTCTGATATAGTTTTAAAACAAGAATATGCTTAACTTAGTGAGAAGAAAGCTTGTGAGTCAAAAAAAAAAGTTGATCTACACAGAAATCTAGTCTAGAAGTCAAAAATGATAGAGAGAATATAAAACTAACCAAAAGTAAAAACTGAGTATGTCTGTGGCAAATAAAACAGAGATGAAAAGCTTCAGTATAAATGAACACAAATATAAGAAATATATACACATAAATTTAAGAATTGCAAGCACTGCCCAAATGGTGAGATCAAGACTGAAGACAATTTAAGTATAGCAATAAATGAAGAAAGGTTTTTCTTTCCTTCCACTTAGGACAATGATGTTGAAGAGAGAAGAAAAGGGTTGGATGACTAAGAGGAAGTAAATTATGGAAATTGCTACATCTAAAAAAGCATATGCTGAAGGGAGGATTCAATTTTTTTAATTGGATAGAAGAAAGCTTGTAGTATAACAAGATGGTGTTGACACAGGAGTAAATGGGAAAACTATCCATGAAAGTACTTAAATTGGCATTTAGATTTATAAATATCAGTGTGAGGGTCTGTGACGTATTTCTGACAGGAGAGGAAATGAAATGAAGAATTAGAGTGGATTTTGATAGTATTCTGGAAAACATTAACATGGGAGTAGTTTTAATGTACCAGTCCTGTGCTACGTATTTTACCTAAACAAGATTTTCTTTCCACAAGTAGTCTTATGAACTTGAGATTTAAGACTGAAAATACTACACCACTTAAGGTAAATTCCTGTATGTGGGATTCTATAGCAGCAATATTAATGAGTGGAGATTTCTCCCTCTCTAGGAAAATGGAAATTGGCGTTCTGTGGGATAAGGATGAAACCAGAATGAAGTATCACCTTGCAAAGCTAGTTTGAGTTACTTCAATTCAGGCTTTAATCAAAACAGGGAAAGGTATTTGTATGGCATAGCTGATGGCATACAATTTAGCTGAGTCTTTTTGGTAACTTATCTTATACTCAGTTGTCTAGGGAATACTCTAGAGAACAATTCAGCACATAGAAGTTGAACTCCTGAGTTAGCCCCTGAAGAAGCCTTTCTTCTGCACTGGCTATGGATGGAGTTGAGCTTCATACCTCAAGGCCTATATATTAGATGTCTAAAAATCTGAAGTCTGATTTTTTCTGGCAGGCTATAGTTTAAAAATGACATAAGTGAGGACTAGACTATAAAGCCTTTTAACTGTATGAATGATGATATGTTTAATTTCTTTTTGTTTTATCACATCAGAGCTGATCTATGCAATTTGCAGTAGTCTGATAACACTGAGTTCAACTAGGTGTCATTTATACTTGAAAATGTTAATTCTGCAGTGAAAGACTGGGAAAGACAAAGACTTTTAAGTTCTTCAGTGATCCTATGAGTAATAGAGTTTGTGTTTCTTCTATATCAAAACGTATAGCCAGAGTACTTTGAGGAATTCTTAGCAATTCTCACATTACTGTGGTCAGCTTCTGTATTGCTTTTGAATTTTTAACTCTTCTTTTTCTCAAATCTCTGGTGGATTGTTAGCCAAGTTCTTATTAACAAACTTCATCTATGATGACATATTTAGTCCCTTTTATATTTCTTTCAATTATTCATATGCATCAACTACTTGCTTATATTTCTTTTTGTTTTGCTGCCCATTATATTTTGCTAGGTAGCCAATTTTTTAATAGTGCATTGCTCAGGGTTAATTAGATATTGATCTCTATTGTCATCAGGTTCTTTAAGACATTTTTCATTATCTGAATTTATTTTTGAGCCACTGGTTTGTCTGGGTAGGTATTCTAAAGGACTGGTAATTGTTCTGATTGATGTGTATTGAAAAATTTCTAATTTCTACCTTCTTGTTCTAAACTTCAGTGTTACTAATCATTAACAATTACTAATCAGTAATCTCTGCAATTCAAGACCTCAGTTAGAATCTCTTTTGAACAAACACCAACACTAGCTTTGAAACAGTGACAGAAATATCAGAAGCCTTGAAAATCCAGAGAGGTGACTTGCAAAATCATAAATTAAACAAGTTAATATTAACAAATGTTAACAAAAAAAGCAGCAGATAAATTCGTTTTCTAAATCTAGTTTTCTGTCCTCAGATCCTGTTAAAAAACTTGGTATGTTTAGTAGTCGATTATGCTGAAACAAGCCAATGCCATACATATTTTGAGATGCACAAAGAGAACAGTGAGGGACTTATGATGAGGTAGCCACACAGGGTTAAATAATTCTTCTTCAGAGGAAAGCAGAGCTAAAATATTCCTAAAGGTCACATGCAATCTTTTCAGACCATTTAAGGCTTCTGAAATGCCACTCTGAAGTAAAATAACCTCTCCAGTAGAGTTATTCTGTTAGAGAGCCAGCTAACATCAGTACTGAGATAAATGGAAGTACAGAAAACTGATTTTACACTTGTACTCTAAGTGTGGTTAAATGTTGTAGGCCGGTACCACAAACATGATATATAGTACCACTGTGTCTTAAAAATAATAACACAGAAACTGTAGTTAAATATACCTTAATATACCCCTTTTTGCTGGCTTTATATTACAACATTCAGTTACAAGTTTTATTTGTGATGTGGCACAAGCTTATCTGTTGATAATGCTTATAAAGAAGCTGACCTTCATTTTCCTTCATCAATCACTTAGTCTCATTCAGAAGTTTCTCTTATTGCAAACCAGCTCTTGCAGTTTGACAGGTAAATAAATGCATACTTCCCTTCAAGCAGGACTGATGAAACCTTAATAGAGTAGGAAGCCAGGTTTTATGATATTTCAGCTTAATTATTTTTCAGCAGGATTGTTTTAGTATGGAGAGATTGTTGAGATTAAATAAAAGTAGCATTTGCGCAGATCTAATTTGATTGTACCAGATCTGTTAGCAGTTCTGCATAAGCTTCTGGCTCCCAGCCTGCATTTTTCTCCTCTTTTATTTCTATTTTAGATGTTTCTGATTTGAGAAAGCTCATGTCTTTTTTGGCTCTTTGCCTTATCTCTTACTGGTTAAGCTACAGTATTATCCAACTGGGACCAGCCATTTCTTTTTAGGTGTTTCAGACCTAGTCATGGTTGAGTAACAGCAAGAACAATTAATTCTTGTATTAAATAGTCTCCAGGGTATGTAGGCAGCAAGACAACGACACTTTGAGAAGCCCCAGGGCATTCTCTGCATCTTAAAAAGAAATCCTTTGGCCTTATTTTTTCCTACCTAGAAATTAAGAGGATTCCTAAAAACCCTAGCAGAGTTCAACATACATCTTAGCAAGTGTTGTTACTGACTCTACTAAAAGAAGTTCTTTTGAGAAACCAAAACTGTAAGTTAAGATAAGCAGACTAAACTGAGTACATAGTCAGGAATGTCTGTGTGAAGTATCTTACTTTACTCTTGGTGGATATTTTCTTCCAAAGATGAGCAGGAGGTAGAAAGGAAGTGTGATATTTCTCATCTTCTGTTCTCTGGCAGTGCTGGAAATCTTGTTTTGGTCTTTTCTTATTGAGTATAAGATAAAAATCCAGCAGAGAAAAACCCTAGAAAAACTAGGAAATTAAAACTGAGTATGCCATTCAGACCAAAAGGTGCTAGTGGCTTATTTTTTTCCCTGCTGCCCTGTTTACTTCAATAGGACTGCATGCAAGTAAATGCAGGATGTCGCTCAACAGATCAAAGTAATTTTAATAATGTCTAAACACAGATTTAGTCTCACCTTTAAACATATGATCTCTCACCCTAGTTGTGATCAATATGACTCCTTGCAATTGTTCTTTTGGAATATTAATAAGACTGGAGGAAAAGATTATGTTAATTGTAGTCAAGAAACTCTTCAGACAATTTGTACTTTTCCAAAACAGAGCTATCATTACTGTAATATTGTTTGCAAAATGAAACTAACATCTGTAAATTCAAAAAGACAGTATGGTTGGTAAAAGTACCTACTACATTGGAAATAAATTGATACAGGATATGGTGGAGGATATGCCTAAATAAACATCTTAATAATGTCTGAAGTCTTTGGGTGTAATTTGGTAATGGAATTTGGTAAAAATCTGGTACACTTACTATACACCATTCAATTAAATGGAGAAAAAGAAAATTATGGAATTTCTAAGTTTACTATAATGAGCAAAATATACATTCTTTTTTTAGAATCATAGGATCATAGAATGGTTTGGGTTGGAAGGGACTTTAAGGTCCCTGCAATGGGCAGGGACACGTGGTTGCTCAAAACCCCATCCTGTCTTTAAGAAGTCTGTTATTAATATGTTACTTTTGCCTCCTGAAAACATTGTTTTTGTAATTTTGTACATATTACTTCTGTAATTTTTGTATTTGTCATTACTTTTTCTACTTATTAAAATTAATAGATCAGTATTATAAAAGCAACAAATGATTTTGCATGAAAAATATATAAATTCTTTATTTCACATGAAAATACATCTGGGTACAGTTTCAAATGTATAAAAAGCAATCATAATTTCAAAGAAAGATACTTGATACCCAAAGAGCATTAATAAGAGTCAAGATTCCTTTCCAAAAGTATCTCAGCAAGTGTCTTATAATTTTCATCTTCAGTGAAGAATGATTTCATGCACTATTATGGACAAATTCTGTCAGTAGTTCACATCAGCCGAACCCAAACTATTATTACTAAGAAATTAGGATATTTGCTTCTTTCTCTTTTCTCTAGCTTTCATGGTTTTAATATTGTAATACAAACTGTAAGATAAATCAGGCTCAGATGTTTACAACTTCTCTTCATTGTAAGTGGTAGGATGGTTTCTTCATGAGTGCATGGTTTCTTCATGAGTACAAAGTGACTACAGAACACTTTTCCATGATCTTATGTTATGAAGGGTGGTTATAAACAACATAAACCTAAAAAGCAAAAACCCCACCCTAATTTTTTTTTAAAAATAAACCAGTATAAACTAAAATACAAAGTAAACTCTTATTTTGGAGAAAGAAAATTATCTATTTTTCATGCTAATTCATAAGCCATGTTTAGATCAAGTTCATGTATGATTGATAAATGTGAGAAGTAAGTAGAAGTCTTAATGACTGGTGTCTACTGAAGCCTCAGCGTTTAACTCAGATTGCAGTGCACTCTGATGGGCCAATGAACAATGGTTACTTTTCAGTAAAGGAATCTTCCATTTGTTCCATACTGGTTCATTTGTTAATAATGGCTCTGCACTTTTATTTATAGTACTACTACACTGATGGCACATCACAGTCAAGTCTGTTTCTCTCTGAAACACCCAAAATAAAAGCCTTAAAATATACACGTTGGCCTGTGCAAATATTGTATTATACCATCAGTCTGAAAAAAAAAAAAAGAATTACCAGTTAATTCAGGTCTAGAGCACATAAAAAGGGAAAGCTCTGAGAAAAGAGATAATCTATTAATATCCAACTGAGAAAAAGAATAGCTATAAAAGGTGGTAACAGCTCAGCTGTTTATTTATTCATAGATACTAACCAAATATGCTGGAACTGTCACAGCAGACTTTTCTTACATATTTACCATACCCTTTCTAGTAAGTTTAGTAAGTGCAGACCCAGTACAGACATTTTTTTTTATTTTTTATTGAATAATGAGCTCACTCTACACCTTCTGTTTCAAAATCATGTGAATATAAAGATACAGGTCTTGATCACTTGGAAGCTGTTACTGAGATAGAAATATTTTCTTATTGTTTTGGGGGTTTTTTGAAAACTAGACAAGCATAGACTTTAAATAGACTTTGTCAGACTAAAATCTGTGAAATTTTGCAGCCTGCTATTTCAATGCATTCTCCACTCTATGGAAGGGATTCCTGGTTATTTTGATACATGTTGAATCATGATAAGAATTTTTGAAAAGGGTGAAAGGAAAGTAATCTCTGCTTCTGGGAAAGACCATTCTTTTAACTGAAGGTTGATACAGTGTGCATCTGATGATAACTTTTATCTCTGTCACATGGAGATACTTCCTAAGAGCTACTTTTTTCTGAGGCATATTACATTACAGCAAGTGTCATTTAATTCTCATTCAAGGCATTATAAATGCCCATAGATTCATTGTAAGACAGCATTTGTGTAATTTTCTACAAATGTATTACTATGACTGCTAAGACATGTTATGTCCAAGGTTTGTGAATTTGGGATAGTATGTAATTTCTTTTTTTCTTTTTTTCTTTTTGCAGTAAATCAGACAACATCAGCAATTAGCACAAGAAAATTTCAAATGCCTACATTGGCCTGTCCTGATCTTTGCTGTTGTGACATAAAGTATAGGGATGTACTTGGGCATTTGCATTTACAGTTACCTACACATGCATGCCCTCAATCTAGTTTAAATATTCTGCTTGTAAATAAGCAAAGCACAGTCTAACTGAATCCCAAAACCATGTGAGAATTCATGCAATTTAGCAGACAAATTCACATCAAAACTGCAAAATTGTGTTTTCAATTGTATTTCCCAAGACAAATTTTCAATTTCTAGACAAATGAAAATGTTACAATTTCGTAGGCCTTTGATTTCCTACTCAGGTAAAAGCCTTGGAAGTGTAAATAGAATTTTCTGAGAAAAAAAAATAAAAATGGAAGATGTGGGTGTTCATTATAAGAGGAAGAAACTGCAAGAAACAAAGAATGATTTCCTGAACTGAGGACAGCTATAGAAAAAAAAGTGAAACATAAGTACTTCCACGATCTCATTTCAGTACAGGCTGTATATTGAATCAATTTTATCTCCATATGTTCTCAGAATACTTTTCTCGTATACACATAGATTACTTTAATTTTCTTTATCTACTGCTTAAAGAAAGTTCACCTACAAATCCTTTGGAATTCAACAGCTTAACCTCATATATAAAAAGAGGTGCTTATGTCATTCAAAGCTGATAAGAGACATACTCTTCTCTTAGTTCAGCTCTTCTATTTTAATAGTAGAAGATAAATTAGTATTAATAAGTAACAGATTCAAGGCGTCACTCTCCAAAAGCTCTTGTAATTCAATGGTAAACTGAGATCACTGCAAGGAATTCTAGATTGGCTTAATTGGATATCTGAGAGAGCATTACGTCAGAGCTTATTACTAATATATTTGCAAACATTAATTTGAATACTTCATGAATTATTTAACTTTTTTTCAGAAACTACTGAACATGAAAAAGTTTTTTTTATAGAGAAAAACTGAGTATGTTAGCATTAGTTTTATTTTATCAGATCTTCTTTATTAACCAATAATTTTTACACATATTTCATGAAGTTAAGTAAATGAGAATGCTGAACAAGGCATATACATAAAGACAAGGATAGCCTTTTAAAAAACATTTGATGAATAATCTGTTAAGTATTCAGATTCTTCTATAAACACTCATTATATAGGTTTAGTATCTTTCAGTCACATCTTTGTTCTTAGAAATATGATCTTCAAAATCTGAAAATGTTATCTAAAATCTGTATATTTTTACTTGAAACATCTGATTTTTGAACAATCAGATTGCATATTTCTCCTTCGTTCATCTTTTGCATTCTGTCCTATACAGTCAAGATGGTTAAAAGAGGATGAGTGGTGTTCTGATCATAAATCAGAACTGTGGAAATGAATTGTTGAATGAGGAATCTTATCACTGAGTTAGTGCTCTGAAGATACTAATTGTTGCTTCCTGTTGGATGACATCATAATCAAAAGAAATTCAAGCGGTGGATTGTATAGGGCTGGAATATAAAACAGTACACACTGGTTCAATTCATATTACTCCTGAATGGTTTGGGTGACCTAGTGGCAAAATAGTCTGCATGTGTACAAGTCCATGGAATCAAACAACATACACCTGAGGAGGCTGGTAGAGATGGCTGATGTCACTGTGAGGCCACTCTAATACCTTTGAAGGGTCATGGAAGTTTGCAAGAGTCCCAAATAATTGGAAAAAGGCAAGTTTTGCATGATTCTTCAAGAAAGGCAAGGAGGAAAATCTAGGGGACTACAGACTGGTCAGCCTAACCCCAGTTCTGTGAAGGTTTGATTGTGTACCCTGATAGATGTGATGCTGCTGCAGTTCTGTGTTGCCAGATTCAGCTAGTAGCAAGGATGAGCACATATCCTCCAGAACTGTGTACATGCACATATGAAAAAACACATTATGAACACAGCAGTCATGCAGAATAACACAATCTGAATCACAATCTGAAAACAGAAAACCATCAGCACACATATAAGTGCACACAGCACTCATGCAAACATGAACACCATGGTGTCCTGGTTCTGCTCCTCCACTCTGACTGATTAGCACTGAAGTTGGTAGTGGAATATGTACACTTATGCTAAATATTACTTCAGTAGATGGTATGTTGAGTCCCATGTCTCATTCCTGGTCTGCCCTTGTTGCTGGCACTTGGATCTACAAGTTCCCGAGGTTCATGCTCCAACTTCAGTTGCTGGTAGTCAGGCCTCTTATCTTACTTTCCTGCCCATCCATCTGGAAGTTTGCTAGCATTCAGATGTACTCACTCAAAATAGGGAATATAATCAGACAAAATACTGTTAGAAACAGGATTTAATGAGAACATAGGACAGACTGCAATGATGAAGTGCAGATTTTAGACAAAAAAGCAAACTGATCAGCAGCCTGTTCATAATTGACTGTCCCTTTTCCCCCTTTTCCCTTGCCCCTTCTTTGTCAATGCACTTGATCTCTCCATTTCTCCACCTTGGGGAAGTTTTACACAATCACAAAATGCTCTTCTCCCTGCATGTGACAGAAAGTCCTATACCCCTTTAGACAGAAGTTTTGATGTCATCCACTGTAGTACCATGGATCTGTTAGGTGACTAAAAATCTTCCTGAGTTATCCAACTCTGAAAACAATCATTAATGATTCAAAGTCTTCTGACAGCTGATTGTGAGTCGTGTTCCTCAGGGGATACCAGGACCATTGACATTTAACACCTTCAGTAATGGTCTGGATCATGGAAGGGAATTCAGCATATTTGCAGATATACCACACTGGGGGGAGATATTAATTCTCTGGAGGGAAGGGTTGTTATCCAGGTGGCCCTTGGATGGAGGAATGGGCTGGCAGGAACCTTATAAAGTTCAACAAGGGTAAATACAAAAGAATCCACCTCCTGGGATAAAATAAATCCGTTATAGTAATACAGGAGTGAAAATGACTGGATAGAATGTATCTGTGCAGAAAAAGTCCTAAGGGTCGTGTTGGACAATAAATTGAAAATGAGCCACTAGTTTGACCTTATGCTGATGAAGGCTAACCATATATTAGGCTGAATTAGCAAGAAAATGGAATCAAATAAAGTAAAACAATTATTCCCTTCTACCTGGCACTTAAAAAGCTTCATCTAGAGTACTGAATCCAGTTTGAAGCCTCTTAGTGAAAAATAGAAATATGCAAACTGGAATGAGTCCAGTGGAGAGCCACTAAGACAACTAGGACATCTGAGGACAGGCTGAGTGAACTGCTTGAAGAAGTGAAGGCCAAGGAAAAATCTAATTGCAGTCTTTCAGTATCTAGGGGTGGTTTACAGAGAAGTCCCATTTCCAGTGTACACTCTGAAAGGGCAGAGACTACAGTTACGTGTTGCAACTAGAAAAAGTCCATCTATATATAAGGAAAAAAAAGTCACAGTGAGAGTGGCTAAGCACTGGAGAGAACTTGCCTATCTTCATCCTTGGAGATTTGTAAAACTTGACTGGACAAAGCTTTGCACTGACTAATTTAACTTTGAAGCTGGTCCTGCTTTGAAATGGACATTGAACTAGATGATCTCCAGAGATTCCTTCTAACTTATTTTTCAAAATTTTTTCTACTTTATCTCCTCTGGGATGAGGATGGAAAATGGACATGACATTGTATGCTGTCAACATTTACACAGTGGAAAGATATTAGTTATGTTATGTTTTCTATGTTCTAACAGTTCCCAGCATTTGATTTGCTTCTTAGCTATTGCCTAACTAAATTCCAAACTATTCTTAGGTACAGAGAAACATCTATGCATAAATTTGTAAATAATTAATGGATAAAAATGTATGGGTTTAGTTCACTGCTCCTTCCATGTCCCAAGACATATGTACCCTGAATTTTCCCTCTTTACCTCTGTTCATGCCATGTAGTTCAGACATCTCACTTAAGAAACATCTTCCTGAAAGAAAAGGAATAGGTATGGCAAAAGAAGAAAGTGAGATTATAAGATTTGAAGTATTTACTGAGAACATCAGCAATGCATCACAAATTGAATGAGATTAAGCTGTCCAGAGATGCTTCAAAAGGACGGCAGGAAGCTATTGCTATAGAGCCATGGTAGCTGCCTGTACCTTAGACCTCAAGACTACATACATACGACTTATGATGACTTCAGCAATGCATTCATATGTTGTACATATGAAAAGAGATGTTCCCTTTACATTTGCAGGGCCATACACATTTTAGGACCTTCTATTTTTTGGTAGGCCCAAAGCAGGCATGGATAATGCTCTGCAGCTCACATACACATGAAATAAATCAAGAGAAATACCATAAAATACATGGTTTTTATTTCTATGAGAACATAGGAATAGTCTTGGATTCTTATCAAGATATCCAAGTAACAGCAGGTCTATTCTCAGGAGTACGTTTTTGATTCTACACAATCTGTTTGATCTGCAACAAGGAAAATGAATGCATGTAAATCAGATGAGCAAGAAGGACAGATGAAATACCAAAATGCTAAAAAACACTATCTCATAATAAATGCAATTTTAGCAACTTGCCAGAAATTTTACCAGATCATGACTTCACCTGTTGCCAGTTACACTCATTAATATTTTGTATCATGTTTTATTTTTTTAACAAAGCCACCATTATATCACTCTCATAATACTAATGCATAATAGGTGAACTACATTTTGGGTTTTTTTCATCAATTCATTTTGTGCTGATCATGCATGTGCCCTTTTTGTCTGGACATATTTATTCCTAAAATGTCTCTGTTAAAGGCTTTGCAGAAAAGAACCATGGCAATAAATATTGAACTAAAGAAGTTCATAAGAAAGAAAATAATATCAGAATTGAGTTAAGATTTCGGGAAGTTACACTGCTTTTAAAGATCCATCTATCTGGCAGTGGTTTTGTTACACATGAATTAACTTGGAGTTTTCATCTTTCCAAGCTGATTTTGGAAAGCTCCTGTAATAAAACCAACCTTTATTGGCCCTGCCAAGTCTTGTGGCTTATCTGTGCAACAACACATGGTTGTCATGGGAAGTACAGAACACGCTTATTACATGAACTTTCCCCTTTTTCTGGTGTTTTAAGATATCCTATTGACTTTGGAACAGCTCATACCTTACTCTCTCTTGACATAAGTTACAGACACAACAATTGGGAACCTCGCAGAGAAAACGGCAGCAAAAACTGATGACAGGAAGGACAAAGTATGTCAACAAACCTGCCCCTTCCTTCCTTATGAAGGTCTAAATATTTTTTCAGTAGAGAAATATGGATCAGTTTTCAAAGATGACACCACTTATCTTGTTAGTAAGAAAGCTATTTTTCAATAAGAGGTGTATTAGACTTCTTGTGCCCTTGTTCATTCTGTGAAGGGAAACTTTTCTCAAACCATAAACTATATTTTAGGAAGGAAGTATAGAGCTGTGCCATAGCATGAATGACTGAATGAGTTGATGTGATCCTCCTGTGCTCTTAAGATGCTCACAAAAGAACATCCGCTTTAGAACTCTATAATGACATTATTTATTCTGATGTTTAATTTATTGATATTAAAGTTTTGTTTGAGTATTTGGTAAATTGGTTTTAACAAAATATGAATTGCAAAAAGATTTATTACACTCCAGATTGAATTTATGGGCAAAATCAAACCCCATCTTGGGGATCTAGGTGAAAACAGCCAGCAGGATGATGTATGTGTAAGATATAGATTTGGGCTTATATTGACGCTGATGTAAGTCACTGCACTAATTAGTAGAAAGGTATTTAAGCTATATCCTTGCTCTGTCTACTTTAATTTCACAACTTCAGCCTTTCTCCACAACATCTTCTGTAGACTATAATAATAAGGCTTAGAATAGGCCTCCTTTATTCTTGCTTGCTGTTAAGTTTCTTCTTTTAATGAGTAAAAAGAAAAAATATACTTTTGAAAGCAGGGAGATAGAAGAAATAGTTAAGACTAACATAGGATTATGAGATGAAAGCAAAAGAATCTAGTTCAAGTTGCAGGATACTGAGACAATTTTTTACAAAAAGTTAGTGTTCTAGTAATCTGCTATATCACTGTTTTAAGCATTAAGTATTATTCCTCAATACTTTGTTCTAGTCATACATCAGTGTATGTCTATTATCACTCGTGTCACATCAATTCAGTGATAAAGTACTGGTGCAATGTAGATTAATTTGGAGAGATTTGGTGTATTATCTCAACTACTGCTGAGGGATATAGTATTGTGTTGTACTGCAGAGAGGTAGAATGTTTAAGATTGACAAGATTGTCAGCATTTTCTATTAGAAATGGCATGTTGATATAGTGCAGAGAAGAGCATGTATTAGCAAGGCACTTATAACTTTAAGTCCCATAAGGAAGTAACAACTTGGTATTCAAAGGTTAGTAAGGATGAGGAGTTGTGAAAAAAATTGATGAACTTTATCTTAGAAAGAAGAAAAGATACACAACTTTCTATTCAAAATGGCAGTGAAATTTTATGAAACACTATAGGGCATTTAAAAATATTAATTATAACTTGCTCAGACTGTGTATGAACACGGATGGATACACAGGAAAGTGGGAGAGAGAAAGAGAATACAAAATTTCTCAAGTCATGGGGATGGAGAGTACTTACTAGTAGCAGCACTACTGCATTCCTCTAGGGTATGAACATGGTTAAATGAACAACTGTATCCTTAGACATATTCACCTTGGTCAGCAGACCTAAGTCAACATGGAAAGTTGTGCACCTTATTAGAGAACATAGTGCAGACACTTCTCTAGCATGTAATTATGTAGCCAAATAACCACACACTAAAAAAAAAAAGAAATAAATTAAGTCTTTAAGGCTATTTATAACTCAGGAAATTATACAGGCAAATGTGTCTTTAA
Organism: Aegotheles bennettii; assembly: GCA_013398125.1. Classification (NCBI taxonomy): domain Eukaryota; kingdom Metazoa; phylum Chordata; class Aves; order Caprimulgiformes; family Aegothelidae; genus Aegotheles; species Aegotheles bennettii. Next base: position 150,012 of record VZRW01013806.1, on the reverse strand, counting down.
TAAAAACTAGGGATGAGGAAAAACTGGTAATTTAGCAGATCTGGTATTTAAGTAAATGTTGAATAAAGTTGTATGGCAACCTCTGGGAATATTTTAAAGTGGCTGCTCAAGACAAAAAACTGCTTGTCTGAAGTATATCATTTACTCATTTTGTGTATTTTAGTCTTCTTATTTCTATTATGACAGAGCTGTGAAGTTACATTGAATTTGTGCTAGATGCTGTTATAGCATGGAGTAGAGGTAATGGATGCCAGGAAGAAATGTTTGAGGAATGGAGTTCTGAGTGACAATACCCTGACTAACCTATTCTGTTCATATATCATTTTATTCTTTATATATTTTTAAGACAGAAACTTCCTATAAAGCTTCTTTGAGAAGAAATTGTTCATTGGAAGTCTGCTAATAATTTTACTTGGGGGTTATAGGATGATTTTCAACTATTACAGGCAGACATAGCTCCACTGAAATCAGTTGATGATTTTGCCATATAGGTCTACAGTGGTTCTGTAGTGGTAGGAAAGATCAGCTTAATTGATTTTAGTGGGCACACTTCACCCATTCAAGCAACATGTGATTTTAATGGCTAAGAACTGAATGCACAAAGGGACTTAGGTGTCACATTGCTAAGTATTGCGGCACTTTTTAAGCATCACTACAAGTGCCAAGAGTAGCAATCGATTATATAAGAAAAGCATTAAAAAATTAACATACTGAACAGGCAGCTGCCTGTGTTTTCCAACAAGAAGTTCTGAAGACATATCTGTAATAAACAAATCCATCACCAAATAATCACTAAACAAAGAAGATGTAGCAACTTCACACCTCCAGATTTGCCAAATACATGAAACAATTAAGCCAAGATAAATTAAAATAAATGGAAACATAAACAGGAAATGACCAGTAGCTGATTTGTTTTTCACTCAGAAAGGCACATTTTGGAAAAAAAACAACCCTACCCTGCTTTTTCTTTTATTAAGCCAATTGAAATGAAAGTGACTGAATGTAGAAGAATGCTGAAGTTTCCTCAGGTCAACAGTATACAAAGCTGCCTAGAACTGTATCTTAGTAAAACGGAAAAAAATCCCTTTAATGGAAGACTTTTAGTATAATAAACTTCTTAAAGAGGCTATTAGGAGTGAGTCAAGGTTCTACAAAATTGGAAAAAAAGCAATAATCGCAAGAAAATTAGATCTTGAAGGTCAAAACTTGCAGAATTGCCAAAAGTGAAAAAGCATTAAGCATTGTGAGAGTAAAGAAATATTTAAAGATACTGCAGTCATATAAATAAACTTAGTCTGAAGAAACATAGAAATGCCATAATAATTATGCTATTGAGATAAAAGGGAATCTAAGTGATTCTCAGGCAGATATTTGTCTCAATGTTGGTAAAAAGGTGATGCTGATCAAAACAATACATGATTTTTAATAACAAAGGAGACTGAATACACGGAAATTACTCCTTTCAAAATCAAAACAAAATTCAAACAGTTTAGCTTGGTCTAGTTAGAATAAATAAAACCAATATTTACACTACATTTCTGAAACATCTAGCAGATTGAATTATATGCCTATTAGGAAGTAAATATTCAAAACTGAAGTTGTTATATGACTCGGTGTCCTGGTTTGAATTAAAACAGGACCAATTTTCATTTCAATTATTTTACTTTTCAGTTAAGTCTCTTCCAAGACTGCATTTTCTGAAGTTAACAATTAAACCAAGTTTTAGGAGATCCAGGTTTGATCACTTCCTGCTCAGCTAGAAAACATGAAAGTGATTAGTGAGCTGTAACAAACCTAATATTCTCCAGCTGAGTCCAATCTGCAGAGCTGTTCTTGCTGTAGGACAGGTGACCCAAACTAACTCACAAGGTATTCCTTCCCATACATGGCAAGATCAGTATAAAGCTGCAGAAGCGGGAGGGCCAAGCTCTTTTCATCTGTGGCCTGTGAGGATTCCATCTGCTCTGCTTTCAGTACTGAACTGTGTGTTCCTAAATCTGGCTCCTGTCTGCTGCTGAATCCAGGAGTCCAGTCTGGGATTTTTCTCAGGGCTTGCCCTCCAGCCTTAGCAGTGACATGAGGGTCATAGGGAGGGGTCAGTGTGATATTGAAGGGAGAGGGATATTGGTTTTGTATATATGTGTATATATTTCATTATTTTCTTTTTCATTATTGTTTCATTAAAGCTACTGTAGTTTAGTTTCCAAAGCATAAGTCTCTCTCCCTTACTCTCTTTCCTTTTTCCTACTGGAGAAAGGAGAGGGTTAATAGAGAGCATCTGTCATTCATATTATAACTAGCCCTGCCTTCAGTGTGGTAAACAGTGAAATCTACATTTATTTTCAAAAGAAAGATTGAAACAATCTGGGAATGAAATGTTTTTCACTTTTCTCAAATTTTAATATTTTTTCTGGTATTTTATGTTAAAGTGGAAGGGAAAATGAAAATTGAAAATAAATGCAATATTTATCAGGGAGCTGGTTTTCTAGATAAAGGAAGCTAATCACTTGATTTTTTTATATTTTTTTTTCAGCACATAAAAAAGCATTTATAATGAATTGCATACAAGAAACAGAACTGTGCTAATCCAATTTGATTTAAGAATGACAATAGAAGGAATTGCCTAAGGTCAGGGATAGGGTCCTCTGGAAAGATAAGGTACCAAATCTAGAGTGCTAGTCAGGCATAGCGTGACAGAGTCACTACTATGAGAATGTTATGAAAAAGGCAGATGCAAACTTGCAAAATTATCAGGCATGGTGCTCCTGCTCCAGAAGAAAAGTATTATTTATAATGTGGTGAAACACCCCTGGAATATCATATAAAATTCTACCTGTTCTTGCTAAGCAAGATGAATTCAAACTGGAGCAGGTTTACAGAATGACTGAGATGTCAAAGGGAAAGGTATGTTTACCTTGATGCTACCTTGTGCTACTATGATGTAAATCACAGAACTGATTGTCCTTCAAATCACAGAAGCATAGGGGACCTTCCACAATTAATATCTACAGATTTTTCTCTAATATGTGATTCATAAACCTTCCATATTTTGAGAAAAATAATGTGGATAACTTCTACCCTAATTTGAAAAGCATGACCGGTACACAGGCAAACCTGTACGCGAGGTTTTGTTTACCAAAGGATGAGCTGAATAAATTTAAGTTCATACTACTGGTCTTGTGTAGTAATCGACAACCAGAAGGCTTACCAAGTTTTCACACACTCTTGTCTTTAGATGGAGGCTATTTCCTCAATGAGGAAAAATTTTGTACTTCACCTGTTGTTTTAGAAAGAAGATTAGGTATTTTTCCTTGATCTTTTTTATTTAAAACAAAACTGAAGACAGGAACAAATCTGAGGCTCTTCTTTGTCTGATGACGAAATACAGATCTTGACATACTAGATAGTTCTTACTTTTGAATTCAACAGGAGATTGTCTTGATTAAAAACTGATAAAATGGTGCAATGTATTTGAAGCTATCCCCCGTGCGTAAAATGGAGTCTGAACTCATAGAAGGAGCGTATATTAATTCATCTTCTCAGCTAGTCAAAGTTACTCTTCATCTCTCCATTTATCACAGAATATGGAGAGATCAGCAGAGAGCTGGTAAAAGAGAAGAGCTGTGAGGATGTCTTAGGATCTTGCCAGCAGATGTTAAGTAGTTATCAGGGCACTTCTGGAGCAACTGCTGAAAATATGACCTTCAATGTTTAGTTGCTTTGCCAGGGGACAGATGGCCTGAGGAATACTGTTAAGTATTTTCACTAATGAGGTAAATCACTTACACAGTGTTTCTCGGTGATCATCTTCTTTATATGGAAAGCAGTTATTTTAGAGACTGGATTTTGAGTGAGGGTTTGCCCCTGAAAGGTTTGAAGCTTAATGGTCTCTACATTTAGAATGAAGAGTTTTAAGTGAACAAGTTACTCTGCTACTTTTGATCTCACTGAGGTTTGCTGATAAAAATGAATCTCCTGTTCTTGTGTATTCACCAGTGCCAGCAGAGTGAAGTCCTGCACTTAACCTCTGCTTTCTCACTGTCAGTTTCACCTTCAAAAACCTCTTCTAATTACATCTGAGCTTTCTCATCATTGCAATGTACTTGTGAAATTAAAAAAAATTTTTAAACTCCTTATCTCACTCATCTATACAAGCAAGACAGTGAAAGCTACAAGTACGGGATGTATTCACTTGAGAGCACCTCATATAAAGAAAAGCTGCTATAAATATACCTGGTTGTCATATTCTCCTTTCTATACTAAATTGCACCTATATATTTTCAAAATGGGATACAGTTTGAATATTCCTCTGTTACACGTTTTTGTGATGTGATTAGAAATATACGGTTGTTGTTATTGGGAGTAGAAGGTGAGCAGTATGAGAGGCAGATGGACGCATGACCTTTTGTAGTGGAATTTAAGTACTACTAATTATTGGAGAAATACAATATAAAATTACCAGTCTCAATTTATTACTGGTTTACTTTGAAAAAACCTAGTGAATGTACTCTAATCCTTCCCTGTCTTTAAATAATTGCAAAGATATTGCTAGATTTTTTCTTTCTTTTGCATCTGGATAGCAGCATGTAGTTCGATACTTTTTTAAACAAAATTCCTTACTACCATATTTTGCTTCTATGAATACTTGCAGTTTTGTTTTGTTTACACTCAAAATAATTATGCAGAGGAGAAGACAGAATGAAAAACATCTTATGCCCATATTACCCATCTGCACACTAAGGTGTACACTATCTATCTAAGGTTAGATGTGGCTCAGGATGAGTATGTTTCACAAGTGCAGTAAGTATAAGATTTCATGTTATCTTATCTTAACATATATAATCATCAGCTCAGTTATCATACTCTTAAAAGTACTGCTCTGTAAAAGTCTAGTATTTGGATAATCTTCATCCCTAGATAAAGAGAAGGGAAAGGAGACTACTTAAGTGTATTCTGTATGTCTAAGACCAGATATACTCTGTAGTTATCAATAATAGTTCCATAGTTAGTTCAGTTTGCCAGACCTTATCTGTGGTTTCCACTACATTTTCTGTGATCTTGATTATAGAACCTCACTTTTGAATATTCATTTTTCTGCTTTCTGTTTTTCTGTGTCGTGGGGAGGTGGAAGGGGAGAGCTGAAGATGAAGCAATGTAATACTTATATACCCTGGTCATTAGGAGCCCCTTCTAAAATCATGTTTGTACACACCTGACTGATTGTCTATTAGGACAAAGAGGACACAAACTCTCCACTACATTATTAAGCTTTTTTCTATTTATTACAGAAAACACATTAGCATCTTGTCTATACTACAATACTTCCTTGGTTTAGAATAATGTGTGTTTATGGGACAGACAGCATTTGAACAATATCTTTTGGAAATTGTCCAGAACTAACACCTCACTTTTGCTTATTATATATTAGATTTGATTAATGCCTGACATGTTTCTATCTCTTCTCTTTTTACTCTTCAAAGTGTATTAAAATCAGAATGGGGACCACTAGCTAATGTTAGAGACTTACGGTTTTCTCACAAAAAGATCTTTTAAACTTTAATTTTTCATTAGACTTAAATTCAGTTTTCTCTGTTTGATTGGTCCCAATTTACACAAAATTTGATAAGACCATTAATTTTTATAAACCAGGACTCTGTTTTACGAACCGGTAAACAGCTAACAAACATATATGAAAATTTAAGCTGCTAAGTCTAAGAAGATTCTGTTCTTAATTAGTTTAGTCCAGTCCCTCAGAACATCTGATAATCACAGTAAAAATTATCATTTTCCAGTCTAAGGCTAAATGGATGAAGCAGGACTTTGTAGTGAAGGCTGATAGGTTTGTTAAGGAAGCCTGAACTAAGGCTGACTGCAGAGCTGAAATCTGCCTCCTGTATGGTCTACAGGACTCACCTGTTAGGCCCAACAGAAAGAAAGAAGTCCTTGATTCAATGCAAGGCAATTCAATAAAGTCGTGAGACTATGTAGTCACTTCATTATCATTGGGATGGCTGAAGCTGTAAGACAGGCAGGCACAAGGTCTGAGATGAACAGAGTAAGTCTGATTCATTCCCCTAATGCTGACTTCTTCAATATTCTACAGTTGCTAGCACATATGCCATGAACAGAAATGGCCAAAGACCATGCAAGCCTCCAAGGCCTGACAGAGGACAATGTAAATTTATCATGTAAAATATCTTCTGTTTGTTTCTTTTTTAATTTTAAAAGTGCAGGTAATAATGTAGAAACAGCCACATGCCCTACTTTAGAAAGCATTGCTGTAGTCACAAAACCAAGCATCATAAAGTCACAGTGATATATTTCCTTGTAACTTCAGTTGCAAGTTCTCTTGCACAGTTGCTTTGATTCAATGGCCACTTAGTGCACCTACCATGGGAGCCCAGTAGTATTCAGAGCATTATCTGGACCTGCTGGGGATGTGAGCATAGCGTGCTTTTCATGTCAAAGTTGGGATGTAAATGAAACAGAAATATGGATTTTGTCTCTGCTGTAGAGGTTTAGCTTGGTGTTATAGTAGAAGTAGATAATCACTGCTCTCTCATTTCTGTTGGTCCGGCCATTCTCAGATACAACAGAAGTCTATGAGAACACCGTCTTGTACATGTTAAGTGCTACTTTGTGTAATTTGAGAAATCGTTTGTTAAGTCCTAAACTGCATACTGTAAACAAGCAGGTACTTTTACTTCCACTGTCTTGCTGGTTCAGCTTGCTATCTGTAATGTGAGGATAAGGGTAACCCCTTACATCACGTTGCACTTTGTGAAGATAAATTAATGCTTCTGGAGCATCATAGTGCTGGGTGCCAGAGAAAAGCCCATGAGGAAATTAATAATTCTGTCTTCGTTTCATCCTCTGAATAGTGTGCAGTAGATAAGGCTTAAGTCCACAAAATGAACAATGAGGGTAAAACAAAACATTGAATAGCTGTTCTTTTTTAATTGATCACCATCCATTCTGTTCAGTCAATGGGGCAGGGGTCCTGTACAGAAAAAATACAGCATGCAATTATGTATTAAAAGCCTGTGTCATAATGCATATCCTCAAGGGAAAAGAACTAGAGCTGCAAAGGCTGTTGAGTTCTCTCATTCTATACTGGTAGAGTATTTTATTCTGCCACCGTAATATCTATAATATGTATTTCTGTATAAATCTCTCCATTGCTGTCATCTAACACTTCTTGCTTGCACACAGTCCCTTGAACTCTACTTCAAAAAATATCTCAATAGATGTAAAATGTTTTTCCACAGATGCTTTTTCCCACAGATGTTTTCCCTATTCATTCTTACACTTCTCCCCTCATGTATCCTTCATTCTTTTGTGCTATTCACACCAATAATCTTTCTGGAAGGGGAAATGTCTTGGTTTCTTTAGAAGATCAGATAATTGCAGTGCTTTTTAAAGCTCAATGACTTTGTTCTTTTAGCAATCTAAATTCAAGTATGATTGTAGTCATCTTTTTGGGAGGGGAGAATCAAAAGTCATTATCAATCAGGTACTTTGTATCACTTAATACCTTTCAATCTTCCAGAATTATAACTTATTTTTTCTTCCCTTTGTTGATAGACTTTTAATTACAGTGAACTTTAGAATGTAGTCCTTCTGTACAATAAGAATGAATATATAACTTATATTTTATTAAATGATCTGAGCAAGGACTTGAGTCTATATTGAGATGAAAAAAAAAAACCACAGGTCAGGTTATGTTAATTATTTCAGTATATGCTGGTTCATATGCATGGAGAAGGAACAGAGTAAAATCCAGTAGTACTCCTTAAAATTAGTCATTACAGGAAAATTCAAATTTTCAGCTCCTACCTAGCATAGTTCTTAGTGGAAGCAAGTAAAATGTGATTGATAACACCCCTTTTTTAAAATTTTATTTTTTGTCTACACTGTTTTGCAGCCCTCAGAACAAATAGCTATCAATGTTTGGCAGAAGCTATGGAGCTGGTGACTCATCTCTGCCAGCACCCAAATTTTGGCCATCACCAATTACATCTGTTGCAAAGGAAGATGCAAGAAGCCTTTCCAAGGACAGTTCTGGAATAACTAGGAGTTTATTCTGAAGCCCACCAACTACACACTAAAGGGCTGGTCCTTGAGCATTTGTAGAATTTATGATTCGGGGAAGACTGAGCTCATGTGAACTTCAGCCATGAAGCAAAGCTTCTTTTCTGTGGTCATTTGCAATTACAAGAAATGTTGGGGGAAAAAAAAAAGGGTAGCTCAAGTAATTTTATTAATTTGATCCTTACATGTACCGGTACCAGGAAGCTTTGTAGTGTGAATATATAAACATCATTAGTTTCTTCATACTGAAATAACCCTTAGGTTAGTTGTAAAAACAGGACACCAATTGGCAGAGATGTGCTTCAAAGGCCATTCATGTATCTTTTCCAAAAGTAAAAATAAAGTCTGATTTTCAACAAGGTGCAGCATATTCAGTGAGTATAAATGACTTGCCTGTGACTTGAATGTGTTCTAAAAATTTCAGTTGTTTGTCCTCAATCTTTAAAGACTTCCTCAATGAAGTTGAGAAAAAATGTCTTTTCAGAAAATTCTCAATTGTCCTTCAATAGTATTTTTCTGTGACCAGATATGGTTAGACATCTTAAAGGCAAAGATAATTGCAAACTTCACTTCTATTCAAGTCTATATAAAGGCAATCTTCATTATTTCCCATAATATAAGCACTTGGAAGCCAGCCCACATGTAATACAAGAGACATGAAGAAAAGGAGAAAACCCTATCACTCTAGGGATTCTGTGCAGTTCATTGGATAATCATTTCAAATGAAGAGTATGTCTCCATTGCATAGTGAGTGTCAAGCTCTGCACTGTCAGGTTAGCTTAGCTGAGAAGTTTAATTTGTGTCTGTGTCTTTTTGCCTATATTTAGATTGGTGATATTGTGGTAAGTTGAAGTTTCTGTGATAATGAATAATTGTGGAACTGAAACATTAATTTTACCCACTAATTTTAAGTAAAAAAAAAATGGTGCTTTCTTTTTTTTTTTTTTTAAATATATTCACTTGAATCAAAGAATTTGCTCTTCTGGGTCCCTAATTTGTATCATAATGTAGGCAGTGGATCAACCCACTTACAAACCTCATTCAGTTTTGACCCAGAGCTAAGATTCAGGACAAAGGGAAAAGACCTTGCTAAACTTGTGTGAAAAGGCTTTGGTATATATCTGAGGGATGTGAGACTATAGAGATTTTGCCAAAAAAATGTCTAATGGAAAGTAGAAAAACAGATTCAGTGTTTATGTCTAAAGTCCAATTAAAAAATATTATTCATTCATAAAAATACTAAGATTAATGATTGGAAGATGTTTTCCTTGTTATGAGTACAGTACAATCAGAGAGTCAAGCATGTTGGAAGCATCGCTGGAGGTCATCCAGTCCAACTCCCCCACTCAAATCAGGTCTAATGACCTCCAAGGATGGAGACTCACCACTTTCTGGGCACCTGTTCCAATGTTTAAGAACTTTTATCATTAAAATTTTGTCCTTATTCCTAACTGCAATTTTCCTTCTTGCAATTTCTGTCCATTACCTCTTTTCCTGTCTGTGTGCACCTCTAGGAAAGTCTCATTCTGTCTTCTCTATGTTATCCCATATGTAGTTAAAGACTGCAACAAAATTTTCCTTTAGACTTCTATTCTTAATTCTTTTAAGTATACCCTGTATGTACAGGGTATAAACCCTGTAATATGAATAACTGGTGAATCATTTTCAAAGGATAGATTAATGTAAACATGGGAAAAAAGTCAGTACCAAAGTACCAATTTTAGGAATTTAGCTGTGGTGGAAGTTGGAACCTGTGCTGCAGGTCACTTACACCTGTAACCTAAACCTGCATTGTGCTGAGCAAGATTCATCTTAGGTGTCTAACTGCTTATACAGAGAATTAATACAATTTCAAAATAAAATTTCCTATTTACCTCTAATTATCTTGTATAGTATCCGGACTTGTTTTTACCACCCTGTTCGTGAGCTTCGCTTCCCATTTCCACCCAGTGATAAATAAAATAATTAAAAACTCAAAAAATATTTTATATATAATAGTAAAATAAGACTCTCAGTTCAACTGATCTTCTAAAGTTGTATTGAGTAATCTGATTGATTAAAAATTATTTATATTCCCTGTTTATCACATTGAAATAACAGCAAGATTAAATTCTACTTTGAAGGTGTACATAGATTTGGATCAGATATTGAGGTATATTGAGGTAGTGTGTCACACAATCTGAATAGTTAGGAAACAGGCTTCATAGACCACAGGGAAAAAAACTGATATATTTTTCAATAATTTTCTTTTTGCTGGGATATAATTACAATAAAAGTACGATGCTTGTTTGCAGTTTATGTCAGCTGCTACATAGTGAAATAGTCTTGATATGTATTTTGTTGAAAAAAGATAAGAAACTATCTGTCTTGCTGTCAGTGACTGTACCAATCAGAAGTTTGTTAAGAATATACAGAATACAGTTAAACTGTACAAGAAGATAAGTTAACTCAAGGACATTTAATACATTGCTTTAATGGTGTGGATGGGAGAAATATAAAAACATTTAAAATCTTATCTGATTTAATTTTCAGGCCCTCAGTATGTGAGTTTTAATATTTAACACGTAAAAAGTACTAAGAAAGGATACTGCAGTTAGATATAATGAACACAAGGGAAACCATTTTAATTTGCATAGATAAGATTCATATTGCAAGGGTCAAGCAGATGTAATACAAATGTGATTTTTAACAAAATACATAGCATAGCATTTTACATTCTTGTTTATTCTAAGATTAGTGAGATTCCCAATAGTGTTGTGTGTCTCAGTGCCTCAGTTTTTATATTTTCTCTGTCAGAGCTTGTGTTTCTATGCCAGCTTTCCTAGTCAAATCATATCATAAACAAGAATTTGACTTAATGAATATGTTACCAGTTCCTATTTCCAACTTTTTTAATATAAAGTATCTATTTGATAGTTGACGAATATGCTATGATATTGGGTTATAAACTTTTTATGTAAATAACCTTTGAATTTTAGCTTAATTTTTTTTATCTCTTTCAGACAGATAATACTCAGTTTTCTTTCCACACTAAGAAAATGAGGAGGCAGTTCTTTGGAATTGGCTCTTTCCTCAAACCTCTCCAGTATATGCATACTTCGTGCGTCAGCCACTGAAATGGTCTGCTGCAAGTTTGTTAATTCAGAAATGAAAGCATTTCCTAGATACTTAAGGAGCCTCTCTAGTCTTTGGGAATGACAGTATCTCACCTTGAAACTTATCTGCCTGCCCAATGGTTATAAAGTGATTCTAGTTGTCAGTAAATGAATCCAGAGAGAAGAATGAAGTTGTTCTTAAATTATAAGTAATTAAGGGTACTAGTTAAAGGAGACTTAGGATGGACCACTCAATGTACTCTCATGGTGATTCATTATTAACTTCACTGGATTTAATGGACTGGACACAGATTTAGTGGAATGTAAGAAGATAGAATTAGAAACAATGTGTTTGTGAAGAAAATAGATATTTATTTGGCGCAGAAAAATGTGTAATCATAATAATGCAAAAATATTTGCACCTGTATGATAGGAACCACACCAAAAAACTTAGTTTCATTTTCCACCTGGGTGTTTGCGAAGCAGAGGAGTGAAGAGAAACTATGGTGCAAATGGTAGGGTAATGACCTGTATGCATCAACTAATTACATGGCAGCACGTAATTGTGTTTCACAATGGTAACTGATATAGCCTCAAACACCACATATGTACGGTGCTTTATAAATAGAGAAGAAAAGCAACTCTGGTCTTCTGAAGGGCATGTAATCTAGCAGCTTTTTCACTGAAAGCAATTCCATGAATGCAGCGAAACAGTGGTGAAGCTGATGGCTGGCACCTAGACAAAGCTGAAAAAGCCTGTATGTAAGAATGGGAGTTACATTAAGAAAAAGACTCAAAACCCAAGGATCATGTTTAATCTCTGAAAGTAATCGAATTGTTTATGTGGGATGCTTAATACAACAGGATTCTGAGTTACCTGTCTGGAAGCAACTGCAATTCAGATTAATAGCAATAAACACAAAAGAGGTCCTTCAGATTTGGAGTAGTCCTTCAAAGCAACAAAAGTAATGGGAAGGAAAGAAGGCTTGTCATTTATTGTTTATGTCACAAGCAATATAAATTGCATAAGTAGTGTCATCTGGCTTCTAGATACCAAAGAGGTAAAACATTCAGCACATGAAGCAGCAGCTGTGGCATCACTGAAAGCTCTTGAAACCATTTTGAGACTATTAGTAAAGGAAGTAGCAGGTGTGGAAATATCCTTGCCACTGACTTGTTTTCTGGAGTGACTTGATGGATCAACATGCTACTACTCCTGCCAAAATAAGAGCTGCTGTTGCTCTAATTTGCCACCATCTTTAGCAAAGAGGTCAATAATTTTTGTTCAGAGTGACAGAATTTAAGTGATCTGAGACTTAGTTTCAAAAGTTATATTTAAAGAGTAAAATGTTACATTTTATTTTGGTTTTGTCTGCTCAGATCCCTGAGTGCTATTGACAGCAGCAGTACGTTCTTGCAGTGCTGCATCTGCTTCCTTCGTTATCTTGCTTGACCAACTAGCAATGTAATGGTGATCATCAGAGAGAGTATCCATTGGAATGAGATGGATTCCAGGAAGGTTTTTGGGGGGGTCATTTTAGGAGATAAGTGTAAGAAATGGACCAGCCTTTTAAAGACAACTGTATGTCAAATAAGTTTTAAATATGTGAAGAGTATCAGCAAAAGATGAATGGTTCTTTCATGAAAGAAGATGAATTTGCCCTCTTTTTGGCATGACACCTCAGTTCTATGCAAATCGCTACAGCAGCTTTCACTTTCTTTTTGTTTTATAATGGACAGAATCCAAAAGAAACAAAATAATGTCAGAAGATACTACTGTGAGCCCACCAAATCAATGAAGCTGGATTTTGTAAAGAAAGATTAACTACCAAGAAGACTTTAAAAAATATCACTTGAGAATAGAGCAAGTGCTTAAGGTCAGAGTGTGATTTCATTTACATCAGCATCAATTTGGATTACCTCCACTGGTTTCATGGCAGTTGTCTTCAGTAGAAATACTCTGGATTTACAACAACAGAAGTAAGACTACCACTTAGTACACTGAATACTGGAAAGTGATATGCAGATGGAGCAGTCAGAGCCAAACTCTGCCCCAGGTTATATCCATGGAACAGCTCTGAAGTCACTAAGTGCTTTCTCGTCTCTCTAATGCTTTGTAGTATTTATTGTCTCCTGTATAATACTTTTATTTTCCTGACACAACCTTCTGCAGTTCTCTTCAAAAAATGGTGGTGAACTAGCAGAACAGTGACCTGAGAAATACCAAACACTGTCTGCCTCACCATATTTTACTTGTTTCCTTTCCTGTACAGCTGGCAACAAGGGGCTGCTTTTCATTTTCTCAGCTCAGCAACAGTACCCTATAGGCTTTTGGGTCCTTTTTGATTGGTTTCATATTTGCATCTGAATGAGAATTGGCCTTATACTTGTTTTCACAAACCGAGAGGAAAAACATGTGCCACCTGTGTTAGGTGCATGATGCTGAGTGAACTTAATGGAGGCCGCAGACAATTCTACAATGAGATGGATTCTATGCCCAGTGAAATAGAAGTGGGATAGTAGGTTACTAGGGTTGTTGAAAGGGCAATTTAAAAAAAAAAAACACAACAAAACAGCAAAAAAGAAACGCTGTCCTATATCTGTCTTTTTTTTCTGTGAGGTACAATGTTAGAGAAAATCTGCAATACTGTGCAACAACACATCTGTGTGCTACTTCTCCTAGTTCTGTAGCTCTGAGTGCATAAGGGAAGAGCATAAAAGGCTGTGTGGATAATATAGCCATTTTCTAGCACTTGCCTAAATACCAGGGTCACTAATGAATTACTTTAGCTAGACTGATATGTCCTTGTATAACTGCATTTTCAGCTTTCATCCTGGCAACAGCTTTTTTGTAACCCATACTGCAGATTGATACCTCTAGGCCATCTAAGCAAAATACTTAAGACACCATCCTTAGTACATCTTTCATATGTTCCTCCAGATTTTTTTTTCTCCATCTTCACCTGGTAATATAACCAAAGGCTCAGGAAGATAGCCATTGGGACACACTAGGTTTTAAAAATATTCAAGCTTCAAAATCTGATTTATTAAATAAGCAAACCTTTAAAAAAATATTACCCCTCCCTCTTTAAAATAAAATTTAGCTGAAGACTCTTACTGTATCGCTGTACTGTCTATGAAGGAGACTGAAAAAGCAAAAGCATACTTTTATCCTTCCAGAACCATTCACAACCTTTCTATGGTACCTGCTCTTTCACCCTATCAATGTCTAAACTTATTTGACTTTTACCCCTCTAACATGAACATTCACAGTTTACTTCAAAACCTGAGTCGTCCCATCTCTAGATACTGGGGTATGTTTGAGAAGGGAACAGCTAGGGGTAAAAAAGTCTGGGATGGCTGAGCGTGGGTTTGCTCAAGAGGAATGAAGAAAAAAACATAGCTGAGGGGCCAAAGAGCATGCAGGGAGGCAGGAACAGAAGAAGGCAGTGTTTTGTAATAGCCGAGAGAAAATGAATCTTTGGGACTTGAGGGAAGACTCAAAGTACAGGAAAAAGTTGTGTGAATCAAACTGTAGAGACATACATTAAGTGTGAGGAAAGGGGGAGAATTCAAAGGAAATGAGAATGGAGAAAAGGGAGAAGAGCTGAAACACCGAAGTAGTTGAAGCAGGGGAATGGAGGGTGAAGTAATAGTTCGAAATAACACAGACTGTAAGAGAAGTAAAGAGAGAGGAAGAAAGAACATGAAGAGGCAAAGACAAAATGGGCAGGAAAGTCCTCTGAAATGGGAATTTTCTAGACAGAAGAACCATAAAACAGAAAGCTTTATGCTTTATTGTGAAGCCAGGTTTGCAATACATACACAGTCTACTTCTATAGCATGCCTAGATTTTGCTTCCCATTAACTTCCCAATTTGTCTCATATGTGGATTTGATAACATTAGAATAGTATGTACTTGCTTTTTGTGTTTGTATTCTCTCCACAAGTTATTTCAGATTTGTAATCCAAAACTCTTACCTTTGTGGCGTCTCACAGGCAAACTTTGGGATTGTGTGGGTCATTGTCATGTCTGTTATGTAGTTTCTTGTGGGGTACAATTGCTACTGATGTGAGAATTGACCTTTCTTCCCCAATACCTCCCCACTTTTCATCCTTTCCTTTATAAATCTTAAATTTCTAACTTTATGCCAAGGAAAACTAGACTTTAGTGGACAATGTACCAACAATAGTAATTTGAATAATCAATAAGCATTACCTAATAATATACATTTGCAAACCTTAATAGCCAGTTGTCATGTGCATTATCTGTACCTGATCAAAGTGTGCTCCAGGCAGTGACACTCATGTGATGATCACGAGTATCCCATAGGGCAACTGAGCATATACTGATGAAACATCAAGGTTATTGTTAAGAAGTATTGAGGGAATCACCTGTTGCACTGGAGAGGATGTCCAGAAGTGCTCAGTGTGGAAATACTACCATTCCTTCTTTTCCCAGGTGGTCACTGGAGAGAGTTTTCCATTTCCTTCTTTTTTTTTTTTCTTCTTCTTTTTGTCTTTCTTTTTTACCTTTAGAGTTGACATATGCCACCAGATATGGACCCACAAATAATTCTTTGTATGCTTAAGTCAGTATCAGTGTCTTTTGTGCAACATTTGAGTCTTTCTTTATCTTATCCAAAGCAGTAGAGATTCACAATCATAATTAGTCCTGCTCCAATCTGTCTTCTAAATTAGATCTCATATTAGGGGTTGTCTGTGTAGCGGAATCTATTTGTAGCACAATGACCATCTTTAATTCTTTCCAGATTTGCTTTTCTGAAATAGATTTAAATATTTATGTAAATATTATCCATGTTTATTATAGAATATGTGTATAAACCTGGATATTGTACTTAAAAAGCAAAACCAATAAGTATATAGAAATCTATACAAGATATTAGAGGTGTTTATAAAATCCTCAAGGACAATAAAAGGGACAAGGGACAACAAAAGAACTTCAGTTCCAGAACAGAGTATAATAGGCTTTCCTGAAAATCAAGGATCAAAGGGTCTTCATAAAGCAGAAGAGTCTCAGTAGGTCACTTCCTAAAGAAGAATAGAGAGGTGGTAATAATACATTCAAAGCATATTTTAGAAAAATATTCTTAAAATAGTACTGGGCTAATTTCTGCCCTGTGCTAAAGCAATACAACCACATTTGCTGCAAAAATATTTATTTAGTAGGACAAAAATGTTCATTAATGAATGAAATAATTTGTTTAATTAATATATAATTTATTTGGTCATTGAAGTGAGATACTGGAGAGCAAGCAAATGTGCCTGAAGAAAATATTAGGTTCTTCTGGTTTTATATCTACATATTTCTTACATTTTCAGAAGATATATTACAATGGGGCAACAAAGATCACTTGCAGTGACATTTGTAGATATACAAAAATGAACGTTATATATAAATGTAATCAGTGGAACTGAACTGTTTCTATTACTTTCATAGTTAAGACCATGAACCTCCAAATCCTAAAGCTTTTTATCTTATTCCCATTTTTATTTCTTCCTCTCCCATTTATCTGTGATGTAATTCTGACCTTGTGTTTTTTCAGACAATCATTTATAATACAGAACTTTTGTAAATGTGGTTTATATTCTTGAAAAGAAAGTCTGCTTTTATGCTGTCAACCTGCATGTGCACTATTAAAAAGCTATGTCTCTTTATGTCTTTACAGCCCTCTGCTACTCTCTGCAAATGGAAACTATAAATTCTACAAAATATATTCCAATTAATATTTCATTCCAGTAAAACCTTTTGGTAGATCTTTACTGCAGTTGGTTCAACAGAGTCAACATTTATTTAAATAACTTGTATAATCTCTTAATCTGTGATAATGAATGAATGAATACATAAACAGAACTTGTTGTATAGAATTCAATTAGAGAGGTAGAGAAGATTTCTCTGTTGTCTTTGTAATCTACTTGTGTTAACATCTCCTTAGCTTCCTTTGTGCCATCTCTATTATTCAGAGTAAACAAACAGAAACATGGATTGAAGATTACTGAGCTTCTTCTTTCTTACTGTGCTGTGGTATAAGTATTTTATTCAAGAGTTTTTTGTATGACATTAATTGCTTGTATTTAAACTTGAATTTTTTAATAGATTGCATTCTTTTCTGTCTTTGGCCACAGTTCTCAATTAAATCAACTTGTCCCTTCAGATTTACTAGAATGGACAGGATTCCCCACTATTTTGATCTTCTGAGCTGACAGAAACACTGTACACTGGTAAAACTGCTAAAGAACTGGATAACTTTAAGCAATCAGACCACACCACCAATCAAAAATGACATAAAATAGATTAGAAGCTTGAAAAAGAAGTGCTGACCTTTCAGTAGGTAAAACACCAATGCAGTTCTGCCTGTTACACAGCTCTGTAGTGATGTATTTCAAAAAATGTTTCTGGAAATGCCAAGCACTCAATCATTACTGCTTAAGGATTTTTCAGGAGAGTCAATAGAATTGGTAGAAAAATAACCAGAGAAATTAACTTACTTAATATGATGTATCTAATTCTAGTTCTTTGAATATTTTCTGTAGCTCCCCACCACCTTTCCCAGTTATACCTTCTTAACACACTTCCTTTGTTGCAGACAACATTTTATCAAAGGAAACATCTCTTTGCTACATAAGCTGTGACATTTGACTTTCCCTTTTGATCTCACCATAGACATTTCTTCACATAGATTTCCCACAATACTGCTAAAAGGAGATGAAGGATTTTGTTTTTCACTCCCTTCTGGTTTATAACCTTCTCAACTAGCATATAAACATACATATTGGATCATCCATATTGGATCAGCATACCATGTCAGCTCATAGCTATTCCTGATCCAGAATCTCAAATACCAGTAGACATTTTGAGTTCATTTGACTTTATACATTTTCACTCTCTTCCAAAGATAAGTGACTAAGATTGTAAAGGTAGCAATCCTACAATATTAAGTAGTTTGTCGGTTTTTTTCCTTTTTCAGCTTATTTGTAGTTGCAACTTTATTGCTGTTAGAGAAAAATTTCAGATATGTTTGTAGATATGTATTTCAGTTTCTGGGCAAAATGATAGGAGCGCAAAGAACTGACTGCATTAAAAGTGTTATGATCAGAGCTTTGAGCTCCAGGGATGGCTTAATAACTGAGAAGTTACAAGGGGATGTAAATTGGCCAGGGATATCATACAAATAGCAGGAACTGTAATGAATATATGTACTTAGTAAAGCCTACTCATTTATCCTTCAAACCTCTAGAGCAAAATGCTTATATATAACTTACTTTGCTGGTAGGATCACGAGAAATCTTGTATTACTACACAATATTTTTTCCTGTTTTGGAAATATGACAGCAAAAAACACATTTTATGAGAGTGTATGTCCAAAAAACTGAACTGGACAGGGAAAGGAAGAAAACTGGAACTGGTTGGTAATTTCTTAAACTGTTTCGGTCAGAATAATGGCAGTAAAACCAAACCAAAACAAAATAGTTCTCTTCACCAATCTTTTCCTGCTTAAGCAAAAGAAAAAACAAAAGAATTTTATTGGAAATGTGTCAGTTTTTACTAAAATTCAATAAAATCTTTTAGAATGGTGCTTCTCAAATGCTCTTTATTTGGAGCTGTTTCATTTCATATAAATATTTACTGGACTACCGAGTGTCTCTGAAGTCTGGTGAGCTGTTGTATTCACCTAAAATTAGAAATTCAGTCAACTGAAATGTTTCTTTGCAATGACAGGTATATCTAACAACATTTATATCTAATAACTAAGTATCTATAGCATTTCCATCTAATCCTCTGCCTCATGTTTTATCATGAAGAAATTTCAGGGGGAGAGAAACCGAATTTAAAGAACATTCATGGGGTGGGAAATGTGTTACTGCTCATTTCAAATATAGTTAAAAATAAAATTGAAACTCTATTCCTCTCAAGTATGAGAGAAGGAGGATCAGTCACCCCATGAAATGATTAGTGTTTTTAGCTATGCCCTTCACTACAAAATATATCTATTGTACACAAAGGAGAGAAATTGGCATTTATGTAGTAATATCGTCTGCTTTGTACACATATTTCTTGTTGATAACTGTGTAGCTTTCTCCTGTTTGTTAGTGAAATAACTTAAACCTTAGAGCAGAAGCCTTAAATTCACAGAACTTTGTCTTAAAATTTAAGACTTTGTGATGATATACATTGCAGTCTGTCATTGACTTACTTGAGATGAAGTTTTTTATCACAATCTGTTAACAGATATTAGTAATTTTAAGGCTGTTCGGGAAAGGTATGTATCCAAATTATTAATATAGACTTAGATACCAGTAGTTTTCTAAATACTCCTGAAATGTGTTTCAAAGATCAGACAAGACAGTAGTTGGGAAATGTTTCTACCTTCCATTATGAGAACTGTAAAAACACACTTACAGGTACTCTGAATGATAGGAGACTGAGATGAAGTACTATGACTTAAGAATTTTCCTGGTGAAATGTGTCATTTTTTACATTCAAGAATAGATTACAGTTTTTTTAAATATGTGACATAATATGTTATGCAATTTTATTATGTGCTGTTTGTCTAAAGTTTTGAAGTAAACAATATTATCCACTTTTAAAAGTAATACAAAAAATTCTGACATTATATCCAATAAGAATATATCTTTATGAGTATTTGGTGGCTGCTAATATTTTTCAGGTTTCTTTCAACTCTGATATTGTGAGAGGATATTCCAGTTTATGAGTTATACTTGCCCTCCCTATGGACTCCATAGTGAATGCCTCCAGCACTCTGTTTATGAGAAGAATTTTACAAGGATCAATGTCTACATAGGTATAGCATGATGCCATTTTTGCCCCTGAGATATGGAAGGAGCATGAAGCACAGCCATATGATTTTTTTTATTATGTAAGAACAATATGAAAAAATAGAACTTGGTTCAGTCAAAAAACTGCCAGTAGTTTTCCTTTCTCAGTCAGATGCAAGGTTGTTCCCCTAAAAGGAATACACAAGAAAATTGTTCTCTATGCTTATGTTTTGAGTCCCTCTTAGAATCACCCTCCAAAAAAATAAGTCCCAACATGAATCCTTTTGGAATTTCTTCAGTGGCCACTCTCAATAACTATTAATGGAGTAAAAAAAAATTGTGTATTTAATCCTTCTTCATTCGTTCAATCCCATTTCTTTGGAATGTTTTGTGTTAGGCTTTTTTTCGTTCTAATTGCTGTCAATTATTCACTCATTCACACACAAATATATAGAGACTTTAAAAAAAGAGATTATTAAACAATAACCTAGATTTCTATGATAGCATCCAAATCTACTGCCTGTCACATCTTCAGGACATATTAAATAGTCTAATTTCATATCTTTGAATGCTCTTTGAAACATCTGATTAAAATTCATGCATTACAGTGAGTCTATGAAATGACAGATTATGAATAATAATTTTTATGGCTTTCAGGATAGTGTTCTCTCAAAATATTTTAGGAAAGTATTACTTCTGTCTTTTGCTCTGAAGAAAGTGTGGTTTGGTTTTAAACATGTAAGGAAAATGAATAATATGTAGGTAATTACATAAGAAGAAATAAACACAAATATAATAGTGTGTTCTCAATAAAATTTCATAGCATAGAATAGAACTTGATTATTCTGTTAATTAAGCTCTCTTTTTCCTCCCTTCTGTATTTGTTTCAATCACAGCAATGGTGAGTTTTAGAGGAACTTAATGTTGTAAGGAAAGGCATTTATTCCTGCTTGGAAAATTATACAGACTCTTCAAATTTTTGGAAACAAAAATAGTAGAAAATCAAGACTGGGGAAACATAAAATAGATCATGTTCAGATACTAAGATGAAAGACAAGGTATATATGGCCTTGAAAATACAAGAAATGTGTGTTGTATGAAGAACTTTGGAAGAGCTTGAAGGGATAAGGTGAAAGAAATGAGAAAAGGAAGTTACAGTAAATAAAGTGGAAGATAAAAGGGAGTGGTCAAGTGATTTGAATGTGAATCCAATCTAATCAAGTGGTCTGATCTTGAATCTAAGTAACCTGACAGAAAGAAAAGTGGCTCTGAATACTTTTGTTGTGATAAAACTAAGGATTTGTAAGGAAAATAAGATAATAGTACAGCCAAATGTAACAGGAAATAAAGGCACTGAAAAGGGCAGAAAGGAATAATAATTAACTCAAATTTTTGCTTAGTTGCTCATATAAAATCATATTCATAATGAATTAATAAACTCTGAAACCATACAGAGTGAAGGAAAATGAAGCGAGACCTTGATAGGCTGGAGAGTTGGGCGGGGAGAAACTTAATGAAATTCAACAAGGGCAAGTGCAGAGTTTTGCATCTGGGGAAGAACAACCCCATGCACCAGTACAGGCTGGGGGCTGACCTGCTGGAGAGCAGTGTAGGAGAAAGGGACCTGGGGGTCCTGGTGGACAGGCGGGTGACCACGAGCCAGCAATGTGCCCTTGTGGCCAAGAAGGCAAATGGCATCCTGGGGTGCATTAGAAAGGGGGTGGTTAGTAGGTCGAGAGAGGTTCTCCTCCCCCTCTATTCTGCCTTGGTGAGGCCACATCTGGAGTATTGTGTCCAGTTCTGGGCCCCACAGTTCAAGAAGAACATGGAACTGCTTGAGAGAGTCCAGCGCAGAGCCGCAAAGATGATTAAGGGAGTGGAACATCTCCCTTATGAGGAAAGGCTGAGGGAGCTGGGTCTCTTTAGCTTGGAGAAAAGGAGGCTGAGGGGTGACCTCATCCATGTTTACAAATATGTAAAGGGTGAGTGTCAGGACTATGGAGCAAAGCTTTTTACAGTAATGACCAGTGATAGGACAAGGGGCAATGGTTGCAAACTGGAGCATAGGAGGTTCCATGTGAATATAAGGAGAGACTTTTTCACTGTGAGAGTGACAGAGCACTGGAACAGGCTGCCCAGAGAGGTTGTGGAGTCTCCTTCACTGGAGACATTCAAAACCTGCCTGGATGCGTTCCTGTGTGATATATTCTAGGTGACCCTGCTCTGGCAGGAGGGTTGGACTAGATGATCTTTTGAGGTCCCTTCCAACCCCTAGGATTCTGTGATTCTGTGATTCTGTGAAAGCTGAGATATCTGATACTACTTTACCCTCTGCAAAACTTGATCAGTCCACCTCTTATTGTTGCCTGATTTTGTACTGCAGGTGGTCAATACCTGCTTTCATTTATACTTTCCTCTCTTCTGAGTTCTCATTCAGTCTTGTTCGAGTTACTGGTATTTCATACAGGAGAATTCAGCTGTATATAATGTTTTGGGACATAATATTTTTGTTCTACAATAGCACCATCAGATTTTTCATTCAAGGCTAAAAAAATATTTGTTCTTTCTTTAACATCATAAAATGTTTTCTTGCCACTGTTATTTCTGTCAATATATTTTAAGCTAAGTTTTAAAAAAGTAATCACTATACTGACAAGCTTTAATAACTAAAGAATTTCCTTCTTACTGACTAAGTACTTTTTAAAAAATGTCCATCTGAACCTGAAGTGTGTGGCAGGAATAAAGATGGAATTGTAGTTATATGGTGTTAATATGTTTTAACTAGAATAAGTAATTAATGGAGTCTGATATGATCTCCATAGCTTTAGTTTTATTTTATCAGCTAATTATTAGCTGACTGCAGGAAGCTTGTTCCTGAATAACTTTGAAATCAAAGGGCATAAGCTGAGTTGGTTACAAGTTATGAATTATGAATTATTGAATTAAGTTTTTTCTACAGAGAGGTATTTTACAAAACACTTTTTAATAAACAAACAAACAAATAAATAAATATTTTCATTTTTATTCAGTATACCTGGGGCATTTAACACCTAATATATTTTTTTCAATTAAAAATAAGATTTCAATTTAAAAAATAAATTGATTAATAAAGGACATTGGTAAAACGTAATAAATATGTTTGCTTTTCCTCTGGGTTTGCAGAATTGTTGTTTCACCTGTTGTTTATTTGTTGGTTTTCCTCAAATTGATAGACTGAGATTAAGTTATTGTTTAATGAAACACTAACAAAAGCTGAGAAATTCATAGAAGACCTCTGCATCAAACATGGATAATATGGGTTAGAATGATTACTTAGGCAACAGCAATTACCTGCAGAAGATGTCAGGGTGGGGTGGGGTACAGATAATTGATTTGTGAGAGCTGGTGAATGAAGACCCACTGTAATAGTCACTGCTACTTCCTGGGTATACATGCAGGCTGCTGGTTTCTCTTTGACACCGACTGGAGCAATGTTCCAAGTTGAAGTGTGTTCTAACTGAAGAAAATCCTTCATAGAATCAAAAAATCAACTCTTCTTCATATTGAAAATTAAATAAAAACTGCATCACGCTTTACTGAATCAAAATTGCATCCAAATTTTAGGTTGTAATTATTACTGTAATTTTCTTCCACTAATTACTTTTTAGTTTATTCCCTGAGTAAAAACTATGTTGTTAACTTTTCTATCCCTGAGACTAACTTAAAAACATGGTTTCTGCAGATATAGATTACAGTTACTATTTTTTTTTCCATTATAAAACCATATTTATAAGGGTAATTTTAGAGTTCTATATAGTGTGACCTATACAGTTCTCAACATAGAGAAAAATCAGTTAGTCATTGAAAGAATACTGATTTTTGTTAAAATATCTGCTTCATTGGCTGAGTATATACCACTCTTACCTGATAATATCTGATTGAAAAGAGAAAAAATACTTTAAAATATGCATGGCTCTGAGGTGCATAATGCTGAAAATCTTGAAAGAAATCCTGATAAACTTACTGGAGAATATCACTTTGCAGAAGTTACCTTTTTTCTTGTGGTTGTTTCAGGTGTGTAACCTTGCCAGTTTGTAGTCAAAGATCTGAGATTTTTTGTTCTGTGTGGTGGTCTGTGGGTGCTCTAGAAATCCTTCCACTGTTTGGTATGAAGCAATCTACAGCTATGACCAAAATCACAGTTGCAGATATTGGCTTTGGTGGAGACATTCAGGACACGGGATATGTATATATTGCAACATTAATAGAGATGAAACTGGAGACCTGCAAATTGGCAAGAGCAGAAAAGTTTTCAGAGGAATAGTAAAGTTATGAAAAAGTGACAAAGAAAGCACAGAAAAATATCAGGAGAAAACAGGGACTAGTAAGTTAGATGACTGGATTAACCTGCTATTTTTCTCGTCTTGTGCCAAAGGAGACAAGAAATGGCACAACTTAAATCTGGTGACATTATAGAGCCAGTCAATTAGAACTTCTAGTTTAGGAGACCCATGTGATTTGGACAGAGTTTGGAGCTGAAGGCTCATTTTCTGTTATACCTCTGCTCAGGTAGGTGATTAAACCCATGAGCTTCAAAGAGGAATTTTAAATGGATCTTCAGTAAAGGCTATCCTTGGAATTTAGAGATTCATATCACATGTGGACATGTGGATTCAACTCTCTAAGACTTATTTCTGTTGTCTTCTTTGTTATTTCACATGGAGGAATAAGCTTTTCTAGAATTCTTAACAATTCAGGCTAGTTCTGGAAATTACTTCTTGGTGTTCTGACCTCCCAAATGTACAAGCTGGGAACCAAGTTGGTTATCCAGTTGTTCCCAGGAGATTATATCTGGTTTCCTTTTCCTGGGACAATGGGGCTGAGATGATATATGTATTTTACAATTGTATTGACTGTCTATGCAGACCTTTTAAGTGTGGGAACTGGGTTGATCAGCTAGCTGCAAAGCTGTCACATCAGTATCTAAGGCTGTCCAAACTGCCTTAGGATGAGTAACTGTCTGTCTTAATGCCTTTTTGACTGCATTGATCATGTAGAATCTATAACACCTAACTTTTAGATATATACAGCTTCAAAAATTAAATCTCAATCACATGTTGTTTCTTCTGCCAGGAGAAGAATAACAAGTGATTTTCACCAGTCAGCAACAGCACATTGTTTATTCCATTGTAGTTCAACTAAATTGGCCTAGCATCTTGGGAATGAGGGTGTTAAGACTGCATGTTACACTCCCGTTGGATGCAGGGTAGAATAGAAGGAAGAGGGTTTCTTTCCCAAACCCTGTGATCTTTGTACATTGTATGAGAAATAAAGTAATTTTTAAACAATATTCAAGAGAGCTGGTTGAATAAAAATGTAGTTCTCAAAGAAATAGTGTACATTGTTTGTTTTTTTCATAATTTTCTGTGAACACGTTTGATTTTATTTACAAAAAATGTTTCAAAGAAAGCTTTTTCTTAATTTCAGTCAATCGTTTTCCACACAATCTTGGGAAAACCATTAGCATGTAGTGCAGATATGTAGTACTGAATGGCAAATGTGTTCTTCTCTTTGAAGACATAAAAGATAGTTGGACATTACACAACTCACGTATTTCCATTGCCTTCCAGAAAAGATATTAGTTTGTCTAGGAAGTTAAGATGTTACAAAGCTTCTGTAATAATTTTAAGGAAATAGTTCATCTTAAAAGAAACAGAAGGCAAGAGCTGTAAGCAGCAGCAGTTCATGTTTGTAATCTTCTAAAAACATTCCTAAGTGATTTGTATATTCCTCACCGTTTATGTATCTTCTGTGCAATAGGATGAAATATTTAGCTTGCTTAGGGTAAACTATCATATTCTAAGAACCAAACTCTCAAAAAGTTCAAAAGCACAGGAACTCAAATTGTGGATTGTCATTATCTGGTAAAGTGAAACAAAGTAAACACAAGAGCTAAGTGTTGCTAGATTTCTTTGAATACTGCAAAAGGTTTAAGGTTTGTGTGGACTGATTACTTGTTATTTAGTGCTAAGAAACAAACATGAGATGAAATTTTATCACTTCAGATAAAAAAATACGTGATGGAGTGAAATGTTAAAAGATGTTTATTTCATAACAGCCTTCAAAAACCATGTCTTCCAATTTTTTAATTTGTCTTAATTGAAGATGATGTTATTCATTTTTTTCTGTTTTCTTGTAAGGAGAGACATAACAGGAAAAAGGAAGTACTACAAGAAGAGATCAGGAAATTGAGAACTAATAAAGGGAAACTTAATAGCCGATCCATTTGGTTTGATGGTAGCACAAAACAAATCTGAAAAGCTTTGCAGTCTAAATATTTGCCATGTTATAGAACTGAAAAACTTTTATAAAGCCCCAGCCTTGAAACAGATTCTAAATTTATGTATGAAAAATTCTCATTTATAAAAGTGTTAAAAGTAGCTTATATACAAATAATTTATTAGGTAAGGAAAAAACATAAATTAAGGAGAAAAATCCAGACATAAGTATTAGTTTTTGGCAGGAAAATAAGGGCAAAGGTTTTTCAAAAATACCTAAGCCATCATAAAACTCCATTGAGTCAGAACTATTGCTGGGATGGTGGGGTGTCTGCACAGCTGAAACACTCTAGTTCCCCATGTTACAAAAGTATCTGAGATAAGATTAGTCCGTGTCTAGCTGTAATGCTGGGAATAAAAGCTGAAAAGCCTTGCCCCTTCTAGGAATCATACTATTTTTTGTAAATGCCAAAGTTCAAAATTTCTTAACAAATGTGTACATTTCTGAAATTGTTCTCTAATGGTCTGATATTGCTAGGCAGAAGTGAGAGATTACACACACACACACACACACACACACACACCCTCAAAGCTTCCTAGAGATGTGTCTCAGCTCATTAAAATTTTTGACCAATGAGTTAACTTCACAATCTAGCAAAAATGCGTTAGCTCTCCCAGTTTGACTCTTTCTTGGGAAAAAAACCCAACCAAACAAAAAAAATCTGCTTCATTGCTAATAATTCCTTGTTATTTTTATAAACATTTTCTCCAGAGGGTTAATTAGTGTCTTCTGAAATTTCTGACAGGAGAGGCGAAATCAGTATTTTATAGCACCATAGGGGAAAATGTTCACATTGTACATGAATATAGAAAAGCAGCCTAAAATAAATGGGACCCCGTCAATGGAAGGTAGCAATGGTATTAAGCTGTCCTAATAAGTGAATTTTATCTTTGAAATAAAAATTGTTTGATTTATGAACATTTTTCCTCCATTCTGCTGTGAATGGACTAATGTCTACACTGCTCTTTGATATTTTCCGAGTATTTGAAATACTGGACATAGGGGCTGGAGATGATAGATCCTTTTCTTTATATTTCAGGCAATGTTATAATTTTTCACATCAATAGAAAACTCTCTAGGTGTACCAAATCTGAGACTGCACATGTAGAGAAGACCCCAAATACACATACTCAGTAAAAAGGTACTGTTAAATATGTTTCTGGAGTGGAAAGATTTGAACAAATGCTGGTGTATCTCCTCAAATGAATCTCAAAGTGTGTGTATGTTTATCTGTCCCCACGTTGTTAACAGATAGGCCTGAATTAAAGCAAGAACCTCAACCCAGAAACCAGTGTTCAGTTGAGAGTGTAGCACAGGTTCAAGCCTGTGCCAGAACAGGCTGGCAGCTGCAAACGTAGTTCATCTGCTGGTGAATGTCCTGAATGCCATGCCACAGGCACAGACAGGCACGGTCATTATATGCAATGGGTTATCTTTTATGCCTGTACTCGGTTGTTCTCCAGCACTAGCAAATGTAGGCACATGTTAAATTGCTAGTTTTAACTCCTGTAATTAAATCACAAGTCCCTGCCTCTGTCTCAGAGATGCTCTGGTAGCATCATGACAAGCAAAGCTGGTGGTGTTACAGGTAAAATTGTTGGACTGAGAGGAAGGTTTACAACTTTTCCCAATGTCAGAGGCACTACAAACCACATTTTTAGGGAAAAACAAGGTCCTTCTTTTTTTATCACCTTTTTTTTGCAGTGCCTTCTGAAAAGAGATTTAAACAATTCGTCATTCATGCATTTCCATGGCATACCACAAGGCGGATTTTGTATGAGTGTTTCCTTCTGCACTTCTGCTGTATCACAGTGGTAGAGAATGATACAAATAAATAGAATGATTTTGCCATAACTATGAACATATGGATAAGAAAATATTTGCAGTAAGAACCACAGAAGTAATCTTTTACTTTCTATTATTTTATTAATTATTTATGTGTTTTTCAATTAATAATAAATAATTAACATCCTTGATGGAGGAGTGTTTAGATCAGTTTTCTCCTTCCCAAAAGATGTTAAAGATAAGAGGTTGTGGCCAAATTAAACGCAAGCTCCCTCACAAGAATAGCTTTAAATATATCAGACTTCAGCATTTTCAGTCAATTCATGTATCCAATTTGAAGCTTATTCTTCTATTTTTTTATGCATTCAAAACTTCCATTGACATGAATATGAGCACTAGAAGTTTTACAAAAAGTTAATATATAATGTTTTCATAGCTTAAAAAGAAAATATAAAACACTGCAGTCAGTATTTACTTAATTCGGCTTTCTCCTAGAAGTGTTTACTAACTATATACAACAGAGTTAGGCCAAAATAACCCAAAAAGTTACATATCTGCGATGAGTACGTCTACAAGCTGTGTACAAGACACATAATTATGTTAGAAAAAGATTAAATAGTCAAAACCAAATTAGACGGGTTTTTGCATTTTTTGTGTCTTATTAATTTAGTAAGTACAGTAATTTTTTGCCTATATGAGTGTCCTTTTAATTCTGTTTGCTCTGGACATGTTTTCCTTAATTCATATCCAGTTTTATTAAGGAAGATACAGCTGTGGTAAATGAGCCATCTAAGTTAATATCCAAAAAAGTGACCCTTTTTTCTTTAGATGAAGACTTATCCCCATTCATTTTGTCTTTGTTTTACAAGCTCTGAATTGCCCCTACAAAACAAATTGTTAGATTAGATTTGATTTGGCAGGAAAAGGTTGTCTGCATATAGACATTTGCTCAAGTGTATCCCTTGAAAGGACTCTACACCTAAGAGTACTCAAAGGATGAGTATGCATATATGTGAGGCCTACATATTCTTTCCCACTGCTTGAAAGCTACTTAAGTAATTTTCTCAGCAGTTGCAGTATGTTACTTTTTAAAGAGTCTTATTCTTTGCATCTGTAATATTTGTATGTGAAGTCTGGCAAGCATTCTGTTCCTCAAATCTGTTTCAGTGTAAAAATTCTTCAAGTGCTTTCAAAAAAGAACAATTAAGAATAAGGGTTTTAAAGTGATGGCTTTTTATATAAAGATTAGAGAGGACTGTTATACCTTTAAAAACACATATAGGTATTCAGGCTTGCCAATTCTTTTAAGACTGTAGAGAACATGAAAGAAACAGAAATTCTAGGTTAGCTGTATGTGGATTTTTTTCTATACAAATATATTTCTAGTTATTATTTAGAGTTCTACATGCTTTATTATCATGATATGTGATTATATTTTCAAAGCACTTAAAAAAACCTTGGATCTTATCAGCTCCTCTGGGGTCAAAGGCTCTCCAGAGCTGGATCCTGAAAGATATTTAAGTGTTCACCTCTCATGATGATTTATCTGGGTGTTAGACATCTGAATACCATTAAGGCCATGGATTTCAGAGAGCAAATAATTGTATTCTAAAATATGTGTCTGAGACACTGAGGGTGATTCGCCATCTGGAGATATTTGACTCTGCAAGAAAATGCAGACAACTAGCAAGGCCGAATGTTTACTCATAGACTGCCAATATTAAGCAAGCTTCCTTAATATTTCACATACAGGACTGCATGAACTGAGTTACTTGTGAAATAACGGGTTTGAAAAACTGACTGGCACAAAGATACTCAAAATCCCTAAAAAATATAGAAGTTCTTTCTGATTACAGTCCTGTGTGCAATTAGTTTTTAAGTATGTAGAAATAACTGAAATGAAAAGTTTCAACATCAGAATATGTTTCGGTATCAAAATCAGACACATACAGAATAATTTTTAAAGAAATCAGTCAATGGTCAGCAGCAATATGAAATACTGGGACAATCTAAGATTCTGTAACAGAAAGGAACACATCTAAACTAGTTTCTTTGACATAAATATCTTTAATACAAAAAAGGGTATAAAAAATCTATCCTAGCCATATTCTCTTTATCACTTGAAATTTACATGCTGCAATTTGAGTGTTTAAGATACATTATTTAAATAATATCTTAAAGCTTAGATCACCTGAATTTCTCTAAAATACTGTGACCGCTTTGTTTTCTCATTATATTTTAATGATATACACTATTATAAAATATAATAAACCCTAAATCTTGTCTTCCTTTTCTAGAGTGTATGCTCAGAAGGCATAGGTTAAAATAATTAAAACATAAAACTCAGAAAATAAATCTATTTTATCTTTAGTTTTGTGCATAATGTGAATTTTAAGTGGGAAGAGTCAGTGTAATTAATTATGAATGAAAATGAAAACTTCTGTGTTTTTCACCAGTTGTTTTAGAGCAGTAATTAAATATATGTATACAAACATTGAGGTCCATAGTCAATTGCAGATAAGGAACTGGGCACTGTTTTGCACATATCAACCCCTAGTCCAGTGAAATGCTGAGTGTTTGGTCATCTACAGACCATCAATATACCTGAAGCACTCAGCAGTCTGCAGATCAGATAAAAGATTAGTTAGGCTGCAAGGAAAAATTCTGGCTCCAGAAAAAACAGTAGGAAGTAAAAGTTAATGGAAGTGCTTTGTTTTACCATCACTTCAACAGTTTTTTCTTCTCAATCAAGAAACTTAGAATTCAGTTCCACATGGTAATAAGTCTGATATACTACAAACATGGATCCATGAGTTGTTCCTACACAAATAATTTTCAACTAAGATCTTTCTGTGACCTTTCTACTTCCTAAAACTAAATTATAGTGAGCTCATTAGATTACAGAGATTAGTAACACATAGGCAGAAATAAATAGAAACAGAAACAGGTAGTGATATCCAAATGAATCGAGTAAAGGGGAGCATAAAATCTCATTTTTATATGCCTTTGGTGAGGAAAATCTACTAACATAGTAGTTTCTCTAAGGGGAACATAGTGGATGTCATTACAAATTTTATTTACAGATGTTGGACTCAATTTTGCATAACTTGTATAAACCTCAGGGGGCTAAGTTGTACCAGTGGAAATTCAGGACAGAAGAAATGGGTGCTATGTTGGACTGCAGTCAGGAAAGCAAATCTATTTATTATCTAATGAATGAAAAATTTGGGACTTTACATCTTCTCTGAAATAAAGCATGGTATGAAAATGATGCATGGGGAATTTAGTGGCTCTAAAGAAAGTGATAAATATTCATTGAAAATAATCTATGAGGATAAGGAAACACTTTTTTGGCAAGTAAAACGCAATTTCAGTATTTTATGGGGGATTATTTCAGTTACAAATTTTGAATTAATTAACAAGGCCTTAGAAGTGAACAAAAAACAAATGTTGTGAATAGACACAACAAGAAAATAAGATTTTAATTTTGTGGGAGTTTTTAATGTTTTGGAAGTTACTTTTGGTCTGGATTGGAATGAAAATGTTACATTTAGAGTAATACAGAAAAACATCCATTATGGGAGATATATGTTTAGGATCCTGCTGAGATGATACCTGAACCTCTGGTACTTTATCTTTTGTTTTTATATATTTTGATCACTAATTTTATTCTAGAGCACATTTTCTGTGAATGACCATGTCCATTTGCAAAAGTAGTTCACTTAAAAAATTCCCAAAGCAGTCACATTTGTGGAACATTGATTTCTCTCATTACATCTGCCTGCCTCTTTCTAAGGTAAATTATTCTTACTTTGGGACTCTTTGGTGAGGAGAAACCCATGCAACCTTAAATCCTCGGCTGGGGTGTGTTGCAATCAGTAACAATGGTCACATGCTCCCAACCACTCAGAGACTGGCACACTGAATTTTTAGGAAAATTGGAGTGGCTGATAGAATGAGTCTGAAACCTGACCTACCAAGGAGAAAGGAGGAATATCTATTAACCAAAATCTCACATGGTCTGTAGCCAGTGAAGATAATTTTGAAAACTACCTTCTTAAGAGCTACAGTGTCAAGCTTTCATATTGCAGAGATCCAGAGCTTCTTGGCATTTTCCCATATGGAAGCACCTTTGTCCTCTGTGCTGTCTGGGTATTACCATGACTGATGCCTTCAGCCTTAAGGATTTCTAACCCAGGCTGGCTTTCCATCAACCTCAGCAACATACAGCAGTGGCACAAGGAAATTGTTCCAAACTCCAAGAACTGTTTTCTAGAGGAGGCAATGTCTACTCACTCAGTGCTGATGATCTTGCATGAGGCTTTGTCCTGTCAGTAGTACTTAATTTTTCCACTGATGAATTACGTCATTAGTTACTGTAAGTGTAGAAAACTCCCAAGTACTGTTAAACATAGGAAAGTATTTGTGACTGCACAGCATTCTCTCATCTCACCCTCCTCAATTCTTTCCTTTGGTGTAAGAATTGATACAGCGCTGGAGACAGTGCTACAGAATGGTGGGCTACCCTCCCTCTGAATACAGACTTGCTGGGTTTCCGAAGAAGCAGTTTCTTTGCATAATTTGCCTTAAATTGGTGTCCCTGAATGCCCCCCTCCCCCCAAAAATGAACCCCAATCAAAACCACAAGAAACACATGCATTGAAAATAAAATATGGACTGGAAAAAGAAATGTCTTGTGCTCATCCATATTCCTTCCAACGATTTCCTGTTATTCATCAAAATTGTGCTAAAGTTATCATCACAGTAGTACCTAAGTGTCATAAATTCAGATCTTTCCTATCAATGGAGCTATGACAAAATTTTTCATTCTTTTCCATCAGTGAATTAAAGTATAGCAATTCTCAGCTTGTACTTAAGAATATGACAGCATAGCACATATACATAATAATTAGGTGGTAGTATTTTTCCAAGCTGTTTATTTTAACTGGTTTAATTTTGCAGCTTATCCCAGTGCTTAATGAAAATAGGATATTAATTCTCCTGGTAAACAGTTAAGAACTGGACTTGAAGTTACAAAGGTGGGAGATTTGCTTCAACTGTATTCAAAATTAATACACTCTAATGCTACTGCGGATGATCTGAAAGAAGATTTACCATTCCCGTAACTACAAAGACAGCACTGATAAAACTGCAAGAATAAGGAATACTCATTTTATCAAAGCACCAATTTTATTCACTAAGTAAGAAGAAATTACTGCCAGATCAATGGGGAAGAGATAGTGAGTTTGTCCCAGTTGTAAAAAAAAAAAAAGCTCAAATTAAAGTCAATAAAACCAACAGAGTTGATTCTGCCTTCTGATGGGTGCAAGACACATTGTTACAAAATATATCTTGAAAAATCAGTCTCTGAACTTCCCTTTAACAGAATTTAAAAAAAAAATTAAATCAAAAATAATGCCCACTGAGATTCTGTAGTTACAAGCTAAGGGATTCTGTGACCTCAAATTACATCTTTTCTTGTTTTACATATGCACCTTTAGAAAAGGAAAAAAAAAATCAAGGCAAAAAATATCTGAGATGTTTGTGATGGCTTGTGATTACTGGAGATTCTTCTATTCTTACTTTTCAACCTTCTTCCTTTGTGAATACTCTTTAAGAAAATGAAATTTTAAAAGTTTTTGTCAAAAGTGGTTGATCATTTAACGCTAGCACAATAGTAAATTCCTAGGTGCTTCAGCAGTTTTTATAGTGCTCACTAGCTCTGATGCTGCATACCTATACAATAGACTAGCACAGTTGTGATCTTTTGAAATGAGATGGGGAAAAGTTAAGTGAAGAACTGAATGAAAGATAATTGGATTTATGCATCAGTGCTTGGCTGGAGAAAGAGAGAGACTTTTGTTCATGGCCATGAGCCAGGATTTTTTACTAAGTTACATGTATATTTTTTCAGTGAAAAAAACATGGACAGAATTCAATTCACAACAGAATTTTGAATCTCTTAGTTGTGAGAAGAGTATGTGCTAGAAAGACCTTGGTCCTTCTCCTTTCAGGCCTGGAGATTGAATTCAGATCTCTCTGTGCACTGAAGAGGATGATGCAATTCCACAGGATAGGAGAGCTAACTTTTATGGTTCAGAAGAAAATGCTCAGAATAACTTATGCATAGTGCATTGTGCATGACCACAGACAGAAGCTGAGGTGATTAAACAGCTCAACAGTCTCTGAGATGGCATCTGAGGATGGCACTTGAATAGTGTCGGAGATATTCCACTTGTATTGTGGGCACTGAGCCTTAGGCTCAAGCGTTGCTTCCTATATTTAAAAAGTAATACTTGACATTTCAGAAGCCAAGGGGATTAAAGGAAAAGGGCAGCAGTTCATTCTTTGGTCCTGAAGGAAAGTGTGAAATGGAACAACTCCCTGGTACACAGGAAAACTTCCTTCACCTCCAAAGGAGGTTAGCTGTCTATTTGAAACAGACTTTGGCCTGTGTAATACTTGAAATGCAACCAAATAGTGACTGCAGAGTGCAAGTTAATGAGCCCGCATGGAGTTTGGTAGTCTTTTCACAATTAAAATTAATAATCGCACAGTAGGGCTCAAGCCCATACTCCAGCTCTCTATAGATTACAGCATACATGTAACAGAAAGAATCTCCTGGGGACTCTGCTGCAACAGTTTATTTTATCTGGAAAACACCTAGACACTACCCTAATGTGCAACAATATAAAACCACAGAGACTACAAATGCAAAGTGCGGTAAACTCACACCCATATCTCACACTGCCAGATGTGATGGGATAGGTCAGAGACACTTTAATTCCTCCTCATTAGCCACCAGGCAATTTTATGTCTGATATCCTCTTTGATCTCAACGAACTGTCATATTATAGGAAAACTTGTATTTAAAATCCCTGCCAAGGATCATGTCATCATACCACCAATCAAATGCATGTCCTAGGCAATACTGACAGATAACTAACATACCAGCTATAGCAGAAAGGCTACTAAAATGACAGACAAAAGAAGTAATTACATGAGACACTTCAGAGTCATAGGAGTATGAATATTGCACCCTGAGAAAGCTGAGCAATGGTGGCTATTACTACCTTGCTCTGTCCAGTACAGATAGGAGTGGGACTTGAGGAGAAGCAGCTGCACGTGATGTGCCTGATGTCACAAAGAGGGGAGAAAAGTCCCACCACTGTGCCACAGCCTTGTCCTGGAAGGGTGAGGTCACTTCACAATTGTAATCTAAAGTAACCAGCCTAAATCCACCTCTGACTGGTGTGACCAAAGAAAGTAAGGGAGAGAGGCAACTGGAAGAGTAGGGTCAAACCTTCGGGCTATTTTTCATTGCTGTTATCTGGTAAAAACATCCATACTTAATGCTACATTAATAGTGATGAGGTTTTTGTGAAAATATCCCAGAAGGGATCTAGAGTGTTTGAAGGCATCTTTTTATGACTGAAATGTTCCCATCAAAACTGCTGTTGCATTTGTCAGCTGTGATGAATGAGGTTATTGACTGAAGACATCTCTGTCCTAGTCAGGTCCATAGACAATGGACACCTGAGGTGGTAAGCGTAAAAAACTGCAACATTAGTCTTCACAGATTTTTCAGAAGCATTAGTAAGGGCTAAAATGTATATTTGTATATTTATATATACTTAGATATATTTTCATATATTTATTTTTATATACATATACTTACATATTTTCATATATATACATGCACACATGTGTGTATACATATAGCCCTCAAAAAAGGTTGTTTTGCTTCAAGTTGTATATGAAAGTTGGAGTTGATTTTTACTTAATGAGCTGATTTATCCTAATGGATAATACAGTGCTTTCTTAGCTTTTCTCTGCATTCTGGATGCAGAAAATGCCACATGCCTGTTACTTAACATAACATTAGGCTAGTCGGGGAGAACACCCATTAGAGAGAAAGACAGAGTGATCACAGAGCTCAGTTTAGAAGTCTGTCTTCCTTTACAATCCTCCTTTCATCTCATCTCCTTATGTTTCTGTGTTTTTCATCCATCCTGTTTCTGCAATGAATGATGATGAAAGAACATTCTGTGTAACCCTTGGCAATCCCTTTTTTTTTTCCAGGTAATTTCCTCGTGTACCAAACAAAAAACCAGTGCTTTAAGTAGATGGTGGGTCAGATTTCCCAATTACCAGTGAACATTTTGGTATACACATAATTACCCAAGAGAGATATTTCATTATATGTACGCCAAAAGTACATGGATCTCTTGGGTAATCATGTGTATAGATGTTCTCCGATGCCTTTTATGTGTCTCAGATGCTTTTTATAAGAAAGAAAAAGAAGCTTTCATAAAAATTAATTTGTCCCAAATGTGTTGTTAGACTTTAAGGGACCAGTTGGTAAAATTTGGATCCAAGAAAATCTTACAAGTTTGAATGATGACTGTCTGGGGAATTGAATTCTACAGTAACCTATCAGTTGTCTTCTATTTCTAATTGTTTGGATTTGATTTCTTTCAATAAATGTGGTAATAAGATTTAAGAATTGAAGACCACACATGCAATCAAAAAAGGTTCATAAAGGGAGTCTTTTAAAAAGAGACAATAAAGAAGTGACATCAAGCATTCATAGAAGAAATACAGAAAATCCTCACGAAGTAGAAACTTAAATCTTAGTATAATACTTCTGTGCTTTGGATTATGTGTTTTCTGGGAAATGACACGTGAACGTTCACAAGCTACTATTCAGTATTATGCTGTTTGTCAGTTATCAAATATTACGGACTGAAGACACTTCTATCAGCTGATTTTATGAAAAGCTGAAGTTTTCTGAAGATAATTTCAAAATATAATTTCTGAGAAAACGAAGACTGCAAGGTAATTTTGACAGTTGTATTCTGTAAGGAGTCATTAAAATAATCTAATCTAAACTCCTATGTGATACAAGCTATACTGTCTCCTAGAGCAACAAGGAATCACTGCTATTTGCTTCATGGTTTTATTGTGAGTGTATTGAGTCTGATTCTGAGACTCACTGACATATTTTCTGTAGACACAAATATGACTTTCTAAGTTTAAGTTTTCCTTCCCAGTTCTGCCTGATTGTGAATGAAACTTAACTCTTGGATAACAGAAAATCCAAGACTGGCTGTGTAAGATTTCCTGATCATCCCTTTTCACCAAACTCCTTTGACCTCCAGAGGCAGAAAATGGAGGATTGCAATATTTGAACAATGAAACCAACAGCTAAGGAAACATTCATCACAGAAAGGATATCTTTTCCTTACTCAGTCCCATCTTCCTTCTATTTTGGATTTGAATGTGACACACTGAAATTTCATATATTTAGATTAGGATTTTTCTATTAAAGTTTTCCTAATAAGTTAAAAGATAGCTGGTTTCCAAATAGTTGTAATAAGGTAGATGTATTCATTCTTAAAGGGAACTGATGATTGTGCATGATCATTTCCTTTCCTACCTCAGATGCAAGTCTTGCTTTCTTAGATACTGCATTGAGTGTTCCTTTTTCTTTGTTTGTTTTGTTTCTTTGAGATACAAAGTTGCAAAAGGATTTTCATACTTTCAGAATATATACCTTTGTAAATTTTTAGTTAGAAACAGAGCACCAAGTACACCAAAGGTATGATAAAAGGAGTTGCAATGGCTGTCATTGCAGCTTTGCAAACAGCTTAATTGTTAAAAGCAAGTGAGACTTGTGGAAAAAACCAGACACCTACAGTATATTTATGCATCTTTCAAACACTATCTGCATTGTATTGCACCACAGCATGATTTTTTTAAGACCACTAGAAATTAACCAAGAACCCATAGAAAAGTGCAAGTATTAGTGCTATATGTTAGCAATTCAAAATCATCAATGAAAAGGGGAAATCAAAAGCACCTAACTGGCAAACAGTCTTATTGTGAGTGAAGTAATTATTTGTTAGTTATTC
Source organism: Aegotheles bennettii (assembly GCA_013398125.1). Taxonomy (NCBI): domain Eukaryota; kingdom Metazoa; phylum Chordata; class Aves; order Caprimulgiformes; family Aegothelidae; genus Aegotheles; species Aegotheles bennettii. The sequence goes on along the minus strand of VZRW01013806.1, from coordinate 112,010 downwards.
AGGGTTTCTGCTTTAGTATCAGACTATTTTCCTCATTGTAACATGTAAATGTTTTACAGCTGATAAAACAATGTATTTGTTATATATCTCCTGTCAATTTTGTTTCTCTCAAATATTAACTTATGCTGAGAAAAATATCTACTCTGCATCACCAGTCTCATACAAAATAGAAAAGAATAAATACAAGACAGTGATCAGAAAAGTATGGTACTCCCAGTTCTGGGACCCTTTATAATAGCTTACATGAATATTTCAATCATCTAAAATATCACACTGAAAACAGTGTGTTAGATCAATGTCCTTTGGAAGGTTGCAACAACCCCTTTGTGTAAAGTCATCATCTTTTGTATCTTTTACGATACTTGTACCATAGGAACTTGTATTTTGAGATAGTATTGGCCAAATTCCTATGAGTATAGATTTTATGTCCGTTGAGAATAGCAATAATACTTCAGGAGCTTAATAGAGCTATATCCTGGTGAAAGAACCTATAGAAAAAAAAAACCAAAACACAAACAAAACAACTAAAAACTCCACAGTCTATGCTTAACTGTTTTTCATGTGATTTTAATGTTAACTTTATCACTTTCATACCAGTTAGATATTTATATATGCTTCAAATAACATATAAAAATAGTTACTTTCCCTGTTGCCAAGACTAAAAGACATGAGATACTTCAAAATGGTCTTGTACTTAAAAGTAGGAGAGTCACAATAAGAAAGCCATATGTTAAACTCCTAAGAACAAATAGATTGAGACGGAGACAGATTTAAGGGAAAAGAGGTCATTGCCAGCGTTACTGGGATGCAACACAGACTGCCATCCTTTTTCCTGTATCTCCATACAAATTATACAAATCCATGTAGTTCTCCTACTACATGCATACTTAAATTATTTTCAAGAGGAAATGAAAATATAAAGATGGATAATGGGGAACAGTTCACTCACTGTTACTCAAGCCAATAAGAATAAAATGGTAAGTGTAAATGTGCAGTTCATGTTGTAAAATGACACTCATTTGCTTATCTATTACACCCTTAAATTTCAGAGCTTCCCTTCCAGATAGAGTTCTCAGGCAATTTTGATTGGAAAAATTGCTACCACCTCTATAGAAAAGGCACTCAGAGCATTGTCTCATTGAAGTTTTCTTTGTCTTTTTTTCTTGTTGTTTCCCTTAATATAAATTAATCCAGTGCTGTGTGCTTTACTTGATGGATGGGAGAATGAAACAATTTGTTTCACAAAATAAGATAATATTGAAGTGGATTTTAGTTTCAAATTCCCAGAGGAAAAACATAATAAACAGAAGACATCAAAACAGCTTGACATTCATTGTCAAGGGAGAGTAAAAAAGCCATTCTTTTTTCTTTTCTTTCTTTTTTTCTCATATATGGAAGCTTTCTCTCAGAAAAGCAGTGAATGCAGTATTTCTTGACACCCTGTTTGAGGACCTTCTTTCCAAGTACAAAGTAAGACTAACACTGGTATTTGCATAATCGAATTCCATTTCCCTAGGAAGGATAGGTGCATATGTTGTAAAAGTTTTCAGAATATCCCACTCCACCAATTGTATCATACACAGAGACACCCTGTGTGAAATCTTGGCATAAGTCTATACTGTCAGTTAGATTTGAATGTCACTTTGGACCTATGATCACACTCACAGCCCAGACTGTTGTGCCATTTTTCATTGAGCTGGGCTACATTCTCCAAGAGCTGGGTCATAAAACTGAAGACTGTTGAGAGTCTGAATTCTGTCTTTTAACACGGTCCTGTAAATAGTAGATTTGGAGTCCTCATATTTAACAGAAGTGCAAGTTTAACAGAAGTAACTGTGCTGCCACGCAGCAGTAAGACTAGCCTATAAAAGAATAGTCTTTAATTAAAGAAGCTTAGTTACGTTTATTTCTGCAATTTTAATTATTACATAAATCCTTAGCACATGACCTTAGTCTACATGTTAATATAATATATAGTTTCTCTTCAGGCACAGTTATACCTTTGCTAAAATATGGTGACAGAACTATATACACCATTCTAAGTAATGTTCAATTTATAGCTTACATGGATACAATATCAACTACTTTGATTTATACTGTATGCCCTCTAGTAATACAATCCAATGTTCTCCTCGCCTTTTTTATTGCAGCAATGGTACTCAGTGTATTAAGGTTGCTCAGATTTTCCTATACTAACTACCTGATCTTTCCAGCAAGTTCAAAACTTAAAAGATATTGTATGATGGTTACTCTGTCCTTTCCTGTCTGCTATTACATTAATATTCCTCAAAGCAGTAATCTATGACCCATCTTTCCTTAGGTTAAATTGGATGTTCTCAAGTAAGCCAATATATTTAATCTTTTAAAATGGAATCTATGGCAAATCACTGACTGGAAACTTTAAAAGTACAATCACAACATTAAGTTGTGTGCATTTTTCTTCTGTTTTTTCTTATCCATGTCCTACCTACACTTTTCTTCAGATGGCCTACAAAAGTTCACATGTAAATTCTTCTCTGATGTCTTCAGAATTAAAAATTTTCTAGTACTGATTACTCTTGTATCTTCATTATATCATTGGCAAAAAAACCTGCATCCTTTACCTGATTTCATGTAGAAAGAATGTCTAATCACACTGTTTGTCTATGTGTCAGTCAGTCTTATGGTCTGTGTTCTTTTGCTTTAACCCTTTGGACAACTTCCTCAGCTGAACAAGAGATGTAAAAATCCCCAAGATTATTTTACTACAAGTTTTATGAAAATAGGAGTCTGCATAAGGGGAGAGATATGTCAATATCCCCTCAGAGAGATAGAGTATCTTGAAGCTTCAAGGGATTTTACAGAAATTTGACAGGCGTACAATGTGGGAGAAAAAATCATGACAAGTTCAAAACCTGGCTCACATATTTTGATCTTTAGCAGGTTTTACACACATTTATTCCAAGTAAATAAATAAATCACAGAATCACAGAATCCTAGGGGTTGGAAGGGACCTCGAAAGATCATCTAGTCCAACCCCCCTGCCAGAGCAGGGTCACCTACAGTACATCACACAGGAACGCATCCAGGCGGGTTTTGAATGTCTCCAGCGAAGGAGACTCCACAACCTCTCTGGGCAGCCTGTTCCAGTGCTCCGTCACTCGCACAGTGAAAAAGTTTCTCCTTATATTCACATGGAACCTCCTATGCTCCAGTTTGCAACCATTGCCCCTTGTCCTATCATTGGTCATCACTGTAAAAAGCTTTGCTCCATCATCCTGACACTCGCCCTTTACATATTTGTAAACATGGATGAGGTCACCCCTCCGTCTCCTTTTCTCCAAGCTAAAGAGACCCAGCTTCCTCAGCCTTTAAATGTATTTTTATACTTTCTATTGAAGTGATTGAATGTTTCCCATAGATTTTTTTAATAAAATGTTCTCCTAAGGTCTAACTAGAAAGCAAGTAAACAACAATCCCACTTTTCAAATATTTTGTATCATTCCATTACCCCTAGAGTAATGAGGCAGCTGGCAAAAGAACTTGTCAAGCCGCTTTCAATCATTTCCCAGCAGTCCTGGTTAACTGGAGAAGTTCCAAACGACTGGAAATTAGCAAACATAACATCCATCTACAAGAAAGGTTGGAAGGACGATCCGGGGAACTATAGGCCTGTCAGTCTTACCTTGGTACCAGGAAGGGTCATGGAACAGGTCATCCTGAGTGTCATCACATGGCATGTGCAGGATAATCAGGGGATCAGACCCAGCCAACATTGGTTTATGAAAGGAAGGTCTTGTTTGACCAACCTGATTTCGTTCTATGACAAAGTCACCTGCTCTGTAGATGTGGTCTATCTAGACTTCAGTAAAGTGTTTGACACTGTCACCCATAGAATTCTGCTAAGAAAACTGGCTGCCCGTGGCTTGGATGGGTATACTCTTCGCTGGGTGAAAAACTGGCCAGAAGAATGGGCCCAGAGAGTTGTGGTTAATGGAACTAAATCCAGTTGGTGGCCGGTCACTGGTGGTGTTCCCCAGGGCTCGGTGTTGGGGCCAGTTCTGTTTAATATCTTTATTGATGGCCTAGATGAGGGGATCGAGTGTACCCTCAGTAAGTTTGCAGATGACACTAAGTTGGGTGGGAGTGTTGATCTACTTGAGGGAAGGAAAGCTCTGCAGAGAGATCTGGACAGGCTGGATCAATGGGCCAATGGGATGAGATTCAATAAGGCCAAGAGCCGGGTCCTGCACTTGGGTCACAACAACCCCAGGCACTGATACAGGCTCGGGGAAGAGTGGCTGGAGAGCTGCTCAGCAGAAAGGGACCTGGAGGTGCTGGGTGACAGCCAGCTGGATATGAGCCAGCAGTGTGCCCAGGTGGCTAAGAAGGACAATGGCATCTTGGCCTGTACCAAGAATAGTGTGGCCAGCAGGAATAGGGCAGTGATTCTCCTGCTGTACTGGGCACTGGTGAGGCTGCATCTCCAGTGCTGTGTTCAGTTTTGGGCCCCTCACTTCAAAAAAGACATTGAGGTGCTGAAGCGTGTCCAGAGAAGGGCAACAAAGCTGGTGAAAGGACTAGAAAACATGTCTTATGGGGAATGACTGAGGGGCTGGGGTTGTTCAGTCTGGAGAAAAGAAGGCTTAGGAGGGACCTCATCACTCTCTACAACTACCTAAAAGGAGGTTGTAGTGAGGCGGGGGTTGGTCTCTTTTGCCTTGCCCATAGTGAACGAATGAGAGGAAATGTCTTTAAATTGCAGCAAGGGAGATTCAGATTGGACATTAGGAAAAAATTTTTCACTGTAAGGTGATTGGGTATTGGAATAGGTTGCCCAGGGTGGTGGTAGAGTCACCATCCCTGGAAGTGTTCAAGATGTGTCTGGATGTGGCACTGAGTGATATGTTTTAGTGGTGATGGAGGTAGGCAGTTGAACTAGATGATCTTGAAGGTCTCTTCCAGCTTTGATGATTCTATGATTCTATGACTCACTAACACCCCAACTAGGACCTTCCCAGTAGGGATAACTTGAACAGAGATCACTGTATACTTTAAGCTGATTTAGGAAGTCTTAAGCATCCAATCTATCCAATTCTTTAAAATGAGACACCCAATGATATACGTGGGTTTTAAAAAGCCTCCTTTTTAACTCCCTCTTTAAAAAGTAGAATATTTACATATGTTCTTCCAAGGAATGTTACTATCATTGTTCAATCTGTTTTTATTTTAACATGGCACATTTTCTAAAGAAAAGGAAGAAGACAAAAGAAAAGTTGAGATTTACAACTGATTTTTCTTCCTTCTTAAGATCTGATGTAATGTGTTTCCTCATGCAGTTTGTGTTGAAGTAAGATTCTATACCAGTGCCAAAATAAATAGTTATATCCATTGAAAACATAGATTATAGAATGAGGGGCAGAACAGCTTTTCTGGTTAATTTGAAGGCAAAATCTAATTTCTATGGATATGTAGTGCATGCCAACATGGTTTAAACAAGCACAGCTGTATACACACAGCAATCAAATGCAGCTATGGGGACAATGCCTTATTGACAGCTAAAAACTGACCATTAGAAAAACCAGATGAAGTGTAGATAGATCAATATTGAAATTAATAGTAAAAGGTCACCATTTTCCCTTATTGCTACCTAGAACCAGGGCAACAATGTCTTGAAAGAGAACAGCCAAATGCAATTTCTCTCCTTTTTATTTTTTCAATATTGATTTCAGTCAAAAGGAAGGCAGGGGAAGAAGAATAATCTATTTTTCTATAAGACATCAAAAGCTGCCTGTAAGTAAATATTGACACTTGGCAGATGTGTCAGTTTATTGTAAAACACTTTTCTTTTTTAAACACTGTAATTCTATAAATCTTCATCTGACATACTGGTGTGTGCTTTTTAGACTAGATGTTCTGCATTTCAGTGAAAGAAAACAAAACAGGAGTAAACTCAAATCTCACAAAGACTGATGCAGAAATCCTATTATTTCTAAAATGAAATATCACCGTGTTATGCTGTGACAATTATCATTACCCTTGAGCTGTAGTAACACACAGACCCTCCTTTCCACCTTGATCACTGTTGAATCTGAATATTTCATGAGCAAGAGATAGTAGGAGCATAGCTTTCTGGTCTTGCTAGGTCTTCTTGCAGAAAACATTTTATATGATGCTAGTAAGTGCATAATTTAAAACTAAGGGATAATTTCCTAGCTCGTAGAAAAACAACAGTTATTAAAAACCCAGAGTCCGCATTGTAAGAACTTGATATAACACAATGGAAAAGAGCAAGCCATCTCCCAAATGAGATTCAAAATGCCATTCCAGCAGGTGCAGAACTAGTGCGTCTCAACACAATTCGTAGGTAAGGAACTACCTAACAATGTGAATATCATGTACTGATAGGAAATCAATCACATATGAAATGAAGCACATACTGTCAAACCTGCACACCAACTTCTTTCTTCCGTCCTTTACAGTTCAGAATGGATTAAAAGACCCAAGCACAAAAATAAGAAATCAATAGGAAATCATGTCAGTGTCTAAATTCTGCTGTTGCATCAGGATTGAAGTATCACTGTCAAGAAAGCAAACCTAAGTGGCTTAAGTGGCATATTCTCTAACTATTTCAAGAGGGCATATCCATTTCTTTTATAGAATATGTGTTGTGTGTTGGTTTCTAGAGATTAGTAATTTCAGAAAACCACAAAGTGTATATTTTTGTGCACACAAGCTTGACATTTTATCCCAAATCAAGACATTCCTGAACAGCAAGGGAATATCACTGTTTAAATGTAACTTTATGATCTATTTGACATTTCTGAGAAAGAAGTTTTGTATCAGTTATATATGGACAGGGTGGAGCAAAGTAATACAGAGGCAGATTAATAGCCTCTGGAAGAGAGACAGGAATTAGTATTCAGTGAGGCAACAGGTATCATTCAGAATAGGATTAAAAGATGAAAAAGACTGAAGATAATATTTTAACATTCAGCTGACACTCTTAGTTTACAAATAGGAGAAAGGTATTTGCTAGATGATGAACAGGTCAGCATCTGCTCTTTAGGGTGTCTGAAGTATATTTTAATTAATGGTTGTGTAACATCACCTCTAAATTGCTTTCTGAACAGAAACGTTTGTCTCTTCAGCTTCAGGGAAATAGCTTCAGGACTTTTGAGAGCTCATCTTCCTGCCAGCTCCTACAGTTCTCCAATGGCACAGCAATCTGTGGGAGGTGACAGCTAGCTGAGCGGGTACTGTGCCAAAGACACCTCAGAATCACAGGAAGTCATGTTTATTTCCCTTAATCATTGTATATGAAGGGCTTGTGGTTATTAGGCACTAACTATGGAACCTAAGTGCATAAAACCTCACAGACGTAGCTCCATGTTTGTGATAATATTTAGTTTTCCTGTCTAAACTCCAGAATATAATTTTCTCTTATTCAAGTAGCAGAGATCTGAACTTACAATTAAGCGTAAGCTGTGTTCCAAGTAAACCAGTGTTCCCAAGAATGGTTGAAAAAACTGTGGTTAAAACTTACGTATTCATTCTGGTTTTACACTGTTAGATCAAATAACTTACTATATCAGTGCAATCTGGAGAGGAAATAAAATCTGTGACAGAACCAAAGTGCCATTGACAATCTTTAGAATAATTTTAAAACTGCATTTACTTTTCTACCTTCAGGATAGGGGCTGACTGGTTGAAATGGATGCAGGAGATTTAAAATATTACACACAAAAGGAAATGAAAAATCCTGCCTTTATTCCACTATGCACAGCAAGCGTGGCTGCTATTCTATGTGTGGCTTTACACAAATACATTGATAAGATCAGACCCAGTCAGAACACTCAGGGTATTTTCTAATTGCATCCAAAATATATATTGACATTCACTGTCCACTGACCTTCTTGATGTCTTCTTCCAAATAATGTTTTAAATAACCTGTGGGAAGCGCTCTGCTTCCTTGCTGCTCCATTTCATATCACAAGATATTTTACACAAAAAAGAGAAATGAGGAAATTAAACAAAAAAGAAAGCCTTCACTTTTCAGCATCAATAAGAAACGATTCCTTTTGTGAGAAATTATGTTTCATTCTTTGGGTTGTTTTCCCTGTTCAGTTCCCTCAATAAGGATCAACTAATAGAACTAAAACCAAAGATGGTAGAGACTTATGAGAACATCATCTTGGTGCATGATTCCTATCAAAGTATTTAAATGTCTTAGGCAGTATAGATTTTACCTATTTCAAGGACCAGAGCAAAAAGAGAACTTCAACAGAATTTTTTTCATCAGATAATACTGATTTATCAGAACTTCATAACTGTTTTTCCCACACATTTACATTTCAGGGTAGAATTTCTGGTAAAAAATAGTGTGAGATGCCTGCTGCAGAACAGACCACTGATTATTAATGGTTATACTTTGTTATTCATGGTTATGCTTGGGCTGGAACAGTTGTTTTCTGTTGCATCTGTAGTGCCCTTTATAAGTAATCATGTTTTGCTTTAGCAAAAGAGCAGGCCAGCTCTACTGACGAGATAATTATGGGTCTTGCTCTAAATTGGTCTTGCTCTAAATTAGTCTTGCTCTAAATAAAGCAGTATGGTAACATGACCCAGCGCATGTCAGATCTCTTACAAAAGGCATAAATACTACACTTCTTCCATACCTGGAAAACGAATTTCTACTCTTCCTTCATTCCTTCAGTAGTCTGAAACCCAATATCAGCTTAGGAATTTTTCACAAAATTGAAAAATACATTTCAGTTTGAAAGCCCTATGAGTTTCACTGCCACTCTACAGAAGTACAACATGTTTTGTCATATATATATTTTCAATTGGTTACGTAAGTGGCAAAATTGTCAGACTTGATAAAAGAACAAGAAGACACAGATCTGTTTGCATCAAGGGAGTTACCTTTCCATAGGCTACAGGTCCTGTTTGGTTGCTCGAAAACGAGATAATTTTCTGCTCTTCCCATAAACATTTAAAAACTAATTGTTTATCTTATTTATAATAGGATTGTTGTAATTACCTCCTCTGCCAGAGAGAAGTGTATTTGTCCTTGTTGATGTCAGTGAAAGTGTCTTTGTAACTTATCAGCTACTGGGCCCTGTTTGGCCATTTAATATATATCTTTACCGAAAAGATGTATTGGCACAGATAAAATGTCTCATAAGTTCTGTGCTACCCTGGTCCAACTTATCAAACTCTATGTAAAAAATGCCATGTGTACTAATAAGTTTACCAGTAAGCCATACTTACTGTCAGAGAAGCCTGTGTTTTGCCACTGGACGCTAAATTTGAAGAACAGAATCTTTTGCTTTGTAAAACTTATAGAGATCCTGAATTAACTGCATTTATATGCTTGTCAAGAAAAGAAGAAATAGCACATTATCAAGAGAAATCAACAGCAACATAGCCACTTTTGCAAGACTGGCATTGAGTAGGAAGTACTGAAGGTTTTTCTAAAAGCTGAATTTAAAAACAATGTTTTAAGTAGATTGGTACAGGGATTTCCAGGGTCCCATGATGCATAATAATGATGCTTTCTGCAGGAGGATATTTACCCATTCCGTATAAACTCTGAATGTTTGAATGAAGTACAGCAGTAGCAGGGAAACACAACAGGAGGCATATGAAATCTTGCAAATATAACTTGATTTTGCAGATATGATGTTGAACTACACTTTCTTTTCAAGTCTAGTGCTGAAAGTGAGCAGCTCTGACACAGGGTATGTGAAGGTGATCTTCCTGGTCAGCTGAATCAGCTTCTCTCTGCTCCATAGTTCCTCCTGTAAACACAAGTGCCACTGTGTCACATCTGTCAGATTAATCAGGGTAGTTTTAGCTGGTTTTGTGTGTTTGCCATTCTCAGTGTTCTTCCTAACTTTGTTTTCATCCAGAGCTTCTTCATTATTTAAGCATTCTGCATCACTCCTCTTGTAATCTCTACATATCTCTACTGTTTGTACATTTATCCTTTCAACATAGCAGACTTACTCCCCAAAACACATAAGCAAATAGGCTGTTGTCCCCACCTTTCCAAACATTCATGCAATTAAAGCACTTAGCAAACTGGCATGTAAAATGTAGCTAAAGATACACCAAGGTGACCCTTGTCCAGCTTTTTCCTTCTCTTTTGCCAAGCAAACATCTGGCCTTAAATTTCTATGTTAAGTGTCTGACTCAGCTGGATTCATGTGATAAGTTTTATTTTCTTTTGTCCTTGCTGGTAAAAACAACAATAACTAACCAATACGGCAAGAAAACTTTAAAGCCTATAAACAGAAACAATTAAGTGCCTGGGAGGTTTGAGTCCTGAGAAGGCACTCAGGCAAGAAGCTGGCTGTCTAGAGTTGTCACTCAAATGCCTCCCTCATTTCTTATAGTCTCTATATGGAAAAAAGCCTCTGGGTCCCTGTTGCAGGGCTGTTTGGATTGATTCCTGTAACGGTAGAGGCTGAGCTGTTAGCACTAGGAAAGCACATCATAATGATCTTGGATAATAATAAATTACTCTGGATAATTTATTCTATTCTCCCTGTATTTCTTGTCTCTCTTCCAGCGTTGCTTTTAAAGGACATACTTCCTCTATGACCTTCAAAGTGGGAGGATGAAGAGATACAAACTGATTGGCTCAGAAGTAATATTTGAGGACTTCAGATATGCCTGCATTGGCACAAACTGTGTCTCCAGTTAATTATCACAAGTTCTGAGAAATGTCCATTGGAGAACCCAGGCTTGAATAGAGCTGGGTGAATACAGCTGAACTAGCTCTTACTGAGGTAGGTTGAGATCTAGAAATAAAGCAGCTTGGTATAACACCATGCTTACCAGTTACTGTAGCCATATGGCCATTGGAACCGGAATTGCTACTCTATATGTCATGTAGCCACACCAGCTTACCTAGGTTTCCTATTAACTTTTATTAGTTATTATTAGGGTTCAGTTCATAATTTCAGGAAGAAAATCTAGTTCTATCTTCCCTGGTCTTTCAAATTTTATTTTCTTTTTTTATTTTTGTAAACAGCTGTTTAGTGTTGTGAGCAAATGTGTGGTTTCAAGGAAAATGTAACTACCTTTTTTAACACTCATTTTACCAGCCTTTGCTGAGATGGATTCTAAATCTGACCCATAAAACCTCTTGTAAACTGTACTGTAAACTGTTACAATCAAGGCCATCCATAAAATATTTACAAGACAATTTCTGAAGAAACTCTTAAGACCTTAGAATTCCATTCTCCTTGTTTTTTGATTTCCAAGTAAAATTGTAGTTCAGAATTTTAACAAGGTGGTAACAGAAAGAGTCAAAATATTGGACCTTTGAACCTTCTTCTTGATATTCATTCATGCCTAAAAGAAGAGATTACTTTCTTTTATTTGCTGAATATTCTGTATTGTTTCTTACAAAGTATTAGAGGAATTATATGAGTAAAGACAAATTTCTAGTAAGTGAATGTAAAGAACTAACATCAGGAATAAACACATTATATATCCGTGAATTAAACACTGGATTATGTGGGGTTTTCCTTGACTCACCCATTGTACAGTGTAACACCTTGTGGAACTTACTCTTCATCAGCTTTGACACTGTTTTCTCTGCTATGGCCTTTCTGAAAAGCTCTTCAGGAAAGAGAAACAAAATACGGGTGGCCTCTTATTTTCAGTGAGAGTTTTACTATTGACAAAGTCCAGCCTGTGCTAGATAACTTCTAAATTACAAGAAAATATCAAATATCAAGGTAAGAAGATAATTTGAACAGTTTTCATTTTATGGTTTTCATATTTAGCCATTTTATGGCTTCACATTAGCAAAATAAATTCTGTTATCCTTTGAAATTATGTAAAACTGATGCAGCATTTTCTCTTAAACTTGAAAGACCAAACATTAACAGATTAGCTGGACCAGCTGCCGGAAATGAGCAGTAATGTAACTGTAAAAGTTTTTCAGATTGCTATATTTGATTTTATCATGCTTTGTAGCTTGTTAGTTTTACAACTGCATAAGAGTTAGAAGTACTTATTAAAATTAATTATTTCATTCTATTTATGACAACTGAGCTGTTAGTAAAATTGCATGACCACACATTTTTTGTATTTGCTAGTTGCTTCTCACTTTTGAAAATGCCTTTCTGCATTCAAAAAAAGAAATATTTTGCTGCTGTGCCTCAGTTATAGGGTTTATTTTAAAAGGAATAGTTGTCATGAATGCTCCTGAATGGGTTTCTGATCATTAGGTTACTGAGATTTCATCAGTTGACAGATTTTCTTTAGCAAGGAAAAAGAACTATGAGTGGAATATAAAATATTTTCCAGGCATAGAGAGAGACAATTTTCAGTGACTAATTATAGCTAGAGGTAGATGGAAAAAAAAAATCGGTGTAAAAAATATCCATCAGTGCAGTTAATTTGGCGTTCGTAGAAGTACAGTTTGAAAAGTGTCTGGTGAATGATCATAAACTTATTCTTTCCTGAAAACAGCCTCAATGTAACTATCTGTAACAACAGTGGCTTGGTTATAGATAAGATAAAAGGGTAAGGGTACTTTGTGTGTAGGTGTGTATCAAAGATGACTGAACCAAATTTGTTCTCGGAGGCTATGAGAAACTATTAACTAACAGAACTGACAGCCTTGATGTTCAAAACATAACGTTGCAAATGCACTCCTCCTAAAAATAATTTGTTTTTCTATCTCTTCAAGTTTTCAAAATGAGGTTTGACAAGACGGGAGAACAAAATAAATTCGGTGGGAAAATATTTTGGCTAGATCAATAGATTTGGATAATGGGGATCTCAGTTCAGTTACTCCAAAGTTAGTGCAGACATATCACTCCGTTTGACTCACAATGGAATACAACCATTCTGACAATTATTTTTTTGTCACCTGAGACTATACTCATGAAAGGATTTAGTAATTGCAGTGTATTTTCCAGCACTTGTATTTAAGGTCTGCAGCCCAAAGGTTAGAATGAACACCCTGAACCCCATTGTAATGCTATGAGCAAATCAATCACTCCAAAATGAGAGTCTTGGCTGAACACAGAATCAGGGAATCATTTAGGTTGGAAAAGACCTTTAATATCATTGAGTCCAACCATTAGTCTAACTGTACTAACCTAGCTCTACCAAGCCCACTGCTAAACCATGTCCCTAAATACCATATCTATACAACTTTTACACATGTTCAGGGATGGCCATTCAACCACTTCGCTGGGCATCTCGTTTCAGTGCTTGACAGCCCTTTCAGTAAAGAAGTTTTTCCTAATATCCAACCTAAACTTTCCTTGACATAATTTAAGGCCATTTCTTCTTGTCCTATCACTTGCTACTCATGAGAAGAGACCAACACCCACCTTTCCACTCCCTCCTTTCAGGTAGTTGTAGAGAGTGATGAGGTCAAGAGCAACATGGATCCTCTGAAGGATACAACAGGGACAAAATGGGTTGATTTCAAAAGCCACATCTTCCAGACAAAAAAGTGTACAGTTTCCTTGGAAAGTGGCCTTGAGATGTGCTGTCCTCATCTTCTTCTTGAACACTTCTATCAAATGATGAAAATTTTTCTTCTTTCTGTTAAAAATTGCTTCCTCCATCCTTTCCACTTTGAACTTTATACAAAGAACAGGAGATTCTGGTTCAGGGCCTTCATCTGCTTAAGGGACATAGCCCATTCTTTGAAGAGTTATCTTATTCAGCAAAGAGTGGGTAAGAAAGGAAAGAAGGCTTTTAACTTCTCTTGATGTTGGAAAAAGGAAAAAGTAAAATATTCCTTGGCCTTCTGCTAAGTAAGAACATGGTCTACTGATCAGAGCCTTCACTAGGGAACAGGGACAACTGTTACCCATCTCTGCCTTTCAAACCAAAGACCTAACCACTTGGCTGGAGAGTTACTATTTAATTCTTTGTGAAAATCAATTATTTAACAGATGATGATGGGGATGTCAGGCTGCACCCAAAGTACTGTGTCTAGTTCTAGTCTTCACAATTCAAAAAAGACACGGATAGACTGGAAAGGGTCCAAAGGAGGGTTCATGAAGATGATCAAACGGCAAAGAACTATGAGGAAAGACTGAAGGAGTTAGGTCATTTTACCTTGAAGAAGAGAAACCTCGGGGAGGACCTCATCACAGTTCTCCAGTACTTACAGTTCAGCTACAAGGAGGACAGACAGTCTCTCCTCACTAGGAGCCAAATGGAAAGCACAAGGGGCAACAGGTACAAGTTGCACTGGGAGAGTTTTCCTCTTGATATAAGAAAGAATTTTTTTTACAGTGAGAATAATCAAACACTGGAACAAACTTCCCCAGGGATGTGGTGGAGTTCTCATCACTGGAGGATTTTAAGATTTGACTGGGCAGGGTGCTAGATAATATCATCTAGCCTCCCTTACCCACAAAATGTTGGACCAGATGATCTTTTGAGGTCCATTCCAACCTGGGCTGTTCTATGCTATGCCTTCAAACTCCAAAATAAATTATAATGATGTTTGATGAGGGCTGACTTCCGGAATGAAGAGCAGTATATTTGAAATACCCCAAAGAAAAGAAAGTTAGCTCATGAATCTCTCATCTTGCATGAATACCTGAACTGCAAGATTACTGTGCAAAACATGCTCTGCTTCCTTCTCCTCATTTCTCTTACATTTCACTTACAATCTCTAAACGTATACTGGGAATTGTTAGATTTTACAGTGCTTAAATAATCTGAGTATGACTCAATCTCTTTTCTGGGTCAGGAATCTCATTTCTCTGCAGCTGAGTATCCTGGACAATGGGGATGGTATCACCTCTCTATCCCACAAATTCTTCTTTTAAGATCAGTAAGCTTTTGAAAAGAGTTATCTAGGATGGGCCAAACAAGGACCACCAACAGTCATACGAGTTATACCTTGATACACTGCAGGGAGAATGTCTTTTCTCCTAAGTGTTCATAACCCTATGGGAGAAATATAGTTGCTTAAGAAGTTTTCATGGGTAAAGCAATCCTCCTTCATGAATATTGCTGCTATAGTAGTGCTATTATTTAATTTCTGCTCCACAAACTTTGTTAAAGAAAAGAGGAATAACTAGGATAAAATATCCATTTTTGTTCTTATCCATAATTAAGTGCAGCAGGTTTTAATAACTGGATATTTGAGAAGCATTTCAAAGCTAGATGCAAAACTTAAAATTATATTCATATGTATCATGAATTTTACAGACAAAGGAATTCATAAATTTTACACTCTGTCCTGTAATTCCCATTAATGATAATGTAAGTTACAAAAAAAGTGTGCATTTTAAAGAACATGTACCCCCAGAAATCTGTCTTTTAAAACCTGTGTTCTTTTACATTTTTAAATAGAATTCATAAATAATCTGACTACAAAAGAAATTAAGCAGTACACACACCAGGAACAGACTAAGAAGTTAAATAAGGCTGCTACAGAAATATTAGTCTTTTATCACTCTCATACTGTGAGTGTGATGCACTGGAATTATGACTGTATGACTATCCTCTCTACTTGCTTTTCTCATTTTCTATGGTCAACATCATATTGAAATTATTGTAAGGGCAAACACCATTGTACAGTTACAAGTACTTTCAATAGGTAAAGTATACAGTATAGAGTCTCTACTGTTGCTAAGTAAATGTCATCTTTCCCAAAACCCACCAGCAAATATTGATCAAGAATCTCAAGTCTTTCAATGAGCTCCTAAGTCAGAGTGAATTAGTTTATGAAGGTTCAGAACATTTATAACTCCAGTTACAACATCACTATATGCTGCTAGTTTAACTGAGTATGTTGAGTGATTTTTATAATTTTAAAGACTGTAGAAGATGGCTACCTGACAGGCTGCATGAACAAGTTACTGTGTGGTAGGGTAGTTTGCATGTCCTTCACAGCAAAGCATGAACAAAGATAATTCATGAGGGAGCTGGCTGAGGTAGTTTTGTGGCCACTCTCGATAATCTGAACAACCATAGTGACTGTGATAGCTGCCTCAGGACTGGAAAAAAGCAAATGTCACTCCTATCTTTAAAAAGGGCAAGAAGGAGAACCCAGAGAACTATGAGCCAGGCAGCCTCACCTCAGTCCCTGGGAAGATAATGGAACAGCAAATCTTGGAAGCCATTTCCAGGCATATGAAAGACCAGAAGGTCAACTGGAGTAGTCAGCATGAATTCACCAAGGGCAAGTCATGCTTGACCAATCTGATATCCTTCTATGATTATAGTAGTCTCTGAATATCATAGGTTCATGTATCAGGAGGCATTGTTAATAATGTTGAAACTTAACCCTATAGAAAATGTAGTTACATAGCCCACATGATTTCTTTCATCATTATTTCTCCATCTTTTCACTCTCTTTCCGTTTGCTTTCTAGATGTTTTCAGTCCTGATGAACAAATACAGCCAAGAATGTCCTAGCTTCCATTGTTGTAACCACAGCCTTTCAAGAAGACATTTCATTTGTGGGTCAATAGATGATTGGCCTATGTATCACTTTGTGCAGTGAGCCAAACTGTTGGAGATTCCTCCACTAATTTTCTATGATTGTGCTGCAAAAAAAAAAAAAAATAAAAGACTGAGGAAATCACCTAGTATTCCTCTCTTCACTTTACTGATCTATCTGACAATCTGTGATAACAGAGAGCATATATCAGGAGCACAGTGAAGGGGTTATAGGATGTGTTAGCACTACAGTCCTGAGTCATTACTTTTCCACCTGATCTGTCACAAAACATAATGTACTTTGCACTAATGGCAAAAATGGAATTCTTGCTCTGCAGGTGCTGGGTGACAGAAGGTCAGCTTTGTGAGGTTCCTAAAAGCTATCATTATATACCTAAAAGTAGATACACTCCTGTACATCAAATATCTATCTAGTCAAGAATTATGTCTCCAAGAGACTCAGAAAACACGTTTTATAAAAGGTGTAAAAACAGTGTAAGCTGTCCTAGTCTCCACAACTTTGCTGATATGTTTGGTTTTTTTCAAAAGGTTTTTTAGCAAGACTTGGTAGATTTTATGAATTTGGTTGTTTTCTGAACACTTTTTTTTCACTTTAACATTTATATTGTTCTGTAGCAAGAGATTTCAAAGCCTAATCATGAAGCTCTGAAAAGCTTTTCTTCTGTGAGAAGCTTCCTTCTTTTTGTTTTGAACTTGCCATCTGCCATTTTTTGCTGTCTAGTTCTTGAAACATTGAACAATCATTCCATGTTTCCCTTTCCTATTACTGTTGTGATTTTATAGACTTCTACTATAACATTCCTCATTCATTCTTTTCCTTTCAGAAAGATGCTAGTCTGCTTTCTCCTTCTGTGTCAACCTGCCCCAGCTCAGGGACAGACTCAAAACCAAAATGCCTCAGCTCAACAAGACATTCACTTGTCTAATCTTTTTACTCAGGTACCATCTAAGTTTTGGGCTTAAAGACAACTAGGGTATGCCCTAGGGTATGCCATGCGTAGATGCATCATCAAAACTGGTAGTTTATGATCCATATCAAGTTGTAAGATAAAGCTCTGATGTATCCTTTCCTTTAGGAAAGAAGCAGCTAATGGTATCTAAAAGATCAGACCTCTATTGGAATTGCAGTGCTTTGCCCTAAGACACTGAAACCACCGGAGTCCATTGGGGGTGGAAGGTGTCTCAACAGCTTTAACTAATGATTGCAGTGATTGCCATAAAAGTTGTTGAAATAATTGTGAGAGCAAAATGTCATCAAACACAGCAATGTCATCAAGCACAGTTCCTGGGATAACAGCCAAGATAGAGGTAATAATTCCTAGAATGGTGGTGATAATTCCTAACAGAAACAGGGGAATGAATTCAGTCCAAAGGGCATTCATTCATAATGCAAAAGACTTCTGAGCAGGAAAAAAAAAAAGTTCAAGGTGAAATTTTATGCAGTTTAGGAATGTGGACAGAGCCAGCCAATAGAAAAATCATTTTTTTCTGTAATGAATAAAATATATGCATGGGACTGTGCCTGTATTTAATCCTTCAAAGGTGTCAAGACTTTTTGCTGACTATTGTGAGCTTCAGAAGCTGAGAAATAACTTGGTTTGGTTAAACATTGGGATTTTAGAGATATATTTGACTGACAAAAAATTCTGGACTTCTCCTAGTCTTCTTAGATACATTGGACTATCAATAGAGTACCTACAGAGATGAAGGCCTCACTGTCCAAGGAAATGTGAAAAATGTATTGTGGAAGAAATTGCCAGTTATGAGTTGCTTACATTTTAAGTAGAAAAGATGGACAGAGAGTAGAATAAGAAGGAAAAATCAAGCATAAGACAAACTTTACATAACTGTAACTTTCATTAGGCAGTGCCAGAATCTGTTCTAAGGTTAATAACTTACCTCTTGGATCACTTTACACTGCATATGACTTTGGCATTCTAAATAAACTATGCTGTCATACCAAGACTTTTTATGGCTCATTTTACATGAATTTTCAGACATAGGCTTGAAGGAGTAGAACTGCATTGTGTGAAAATATTTCTGGAAATTTGATTGTAAGTTGCCATTGGTGGTCATTGAAAGCTTTTATGCTTTCAGCATCTCAAGGAAGATTAGCTGTATAACATTTGCTTTCTCCAAATAATTGCAAGTAACATGGTAGTACCTTGGCAAATGTACAGGTCAAACTACTGAACTAAAACATTTATACCTATTATAAAAAAAAAAATCTAAATAACAAACACACAAACAAACAAATCCCAGAGAATTCCTCTTTCCAATATTTTGGGTAATATAATAGCCTACTTACAGATATTTCACAATTATTGAAAGCATCTGAATTCACTGAATAAAAGATACTTTTTGGGTAATGTTAAGCTGTAGGAAGGTTGTTTTTCTGAGTATGCTCCAAAGAGCAACTGACAGGTTGAAAAAGTCAATGCTTAGACATACTTGTTCTGTGTGGTGTAACACTTGGCAAATGAAAGCAAAATCACTGTTTTCATACATGTCTGGGAGATAAAATTCTCAGAAACTGAGAAACTGAAGATTTGCACCTGATACTTGAAATATAAATAGTTCTGAGAAGATATTTCTGCATATATCTGGGACGGTCAGGTGGGAAACTTTTGGCACTAAGACTTATCAAAAGTGGGACAGACTATGTATGAATTAGAGTGAAAAAAAGGTTGTAAAATGATTTAACTACAAGAGCAGCGAGGGCTGTACCATATCAACCTTTGCTTCCTTCTTTGACAGCAACGAAGATATTAATGATAGCACCATAGAATGGTTTGGGTTGGAAGGCACCTTAAAGATCATCTAGTTACAACCCCCCTGCCATGGGCAGGGACATCTCCCACCAGACCAGGTTGCTCAAAGCCCCATCCAACCTGGCCTTGAACACTTCCAGGGAGGGGGCAGCCGCAACTTCTCTGGACAACCTGTGTCAGTGTCTCACCACCCTCACAGGAAAGAATTTCCTCCTAATATCCAGTCTAAATCTACCCTCTTTCTGTTTGAAACTGTTTCCCCTTGTCCTATCACTCCATGCCCTTGTAAAATGTCCGTCTCCAGCTTTCCTGTAGGCCCCTTTCAGGTACTGGAAGGCTGCTCTAAGGTCTCCCTGGAGCCTTCTCTTCAGGCTGAACAACCCCCACTCTCTCAGCCTGTTTTCACAGGAGAGGTGATCCAGCTCTCTGATCATCTTCGTGTCCCTCCTCTGGACTGAACAAGTCCGTGTCCTTCTGATGTTGAGGCCTTCAGAACTGGACATAGTACTCCAGGTGAGGTTTCATGAAAGCAGAGTAAAGGGGGAGAATCACCTCCCTTGACCTGCTGGTCACACTTCTTTTGATGCAGCCAAGGATACCGTTGGCTTTCTGGGCTGCAAGCACACATTGCCAGCTTGTGTTGAGCTTCTTCTCAACCAACACCCCCAAGTAATTTTCCTTTGGACTGCTCTTAGTCCATTCTCTGTTGAAGCTGTATTTGTGCTTGGGATTGCCCTGACCTATATGCAGAATCTTGTACTTGGCCTTGTTAAACTTCATGCAGTTTGCATAGGCCCACCTCTCAGGCCCATTAAGGTGCCTCTGGATGCCATCCCTTCCCTCCAGCGTGTCGACTGCACCACACAGCTTGGTGCCATCAGTAAACTTGCTGAGGGTGCATTCAATCCCACTGTCCATGTCAACAACAAAGATGATTGTTATCTTGTAAAGATTGCAACTATACCAGAATAGTTTGGGTCTATGAGTGTTATCTTTTTGCTGAAAGAAATATGGTCCAAATGCATAGTATTTTGCTTGAAAATAAAGTTCTATGATAGTGAAACTGAATGTGAAGTTCCATTATTGTTAACATTGACTGTGTCAATGCCCAGATAATCCAGAACCAATATAAGCAGGCAATCCCATTTCTGTTAAATTAGTCAGAATATACAAAGCAATATTTAGGCAAGCTTTGTGCTTATAAGAAGACAGATAATATCTGTTTTGGGATAAATCTGTAGTGACTGGATCCTACCTGATCCAAAGTAGAGTGTGCTAGGACCTCCATACATTTTTTCCTCTGAGTGACTTTGAACTGGCAGATGGAGATGAACTTGGGAATTACCTTAAATAGTTATTATCTAAGGGCACTGTGAGATGCTCTAAGGTATCTAAAACAGCTACATGAACCTAGTAGATATGTACGATCAGATCTGGCATGCAACTGGCCTTCTTAATGGGAGCTGGAAACTAAGAAAGATATGACAGGGAAACTGAAGCTTCATCAGGCACCTGCATCTCAGCAGCTGGATTCAGCTCTTAGACATGGAGACAGCACTTGTGAATTCTGTGATACTGAATTCACACAAAGCATTGGTGAGAGTATGACTGGAGCTGAGATGAGAGTCAATATTATTATCTGTTCTGTGGTATACTGTTCAATATTCCAGTGTAAAGCTTTCAGTAATAATACCATGTTGATTGCAAAAACATTTTTATATGGTACTTGTAAAAATGAGAGTGAGAATGAAAGCATATGAATGTATGGTGTCAAGTATTAATCAAATTATCCCAAATAAGTACACTACAATAGCTATGTGTTAGAAGCAAATCAGTACACCAGTGGCTGCAGACCACTACATTACTTGCAGTTTGGAGAAAAAAGGTTAATTTGTACAAAATTTTTGCTGATTTACTGGGCCACATTCCTGGTTTGAAGATACTCAAATAGCCAATCACTTTTTCCACCTTTGCACCTCTTCCATGATTTGGGCAACATTTGACAGAAATCTAGACTTGAGCTTACAGTTAAGTTTCCACCAACAGAAACCTCCTTTTGTCTACTCATCAAACATAGGCTTAAACCATAGGCATGCTGAGGGTGTCTGCTTCTAAACTGCACCACTGCTTTCAAATAAGATTCCAATGTAGATGTATTTTAAGTATGTCAACAGCCCACCGTCCTATGAATCCACAAAGACACAGAAAATACTGTCTTTTTTGCTGTCTTTTTTTTTTTGTAGTCTTTTATTCTATTTTTCATAATTTTCTTCTGTTATGGTATAAGCAAAATAATGAATTATCAGAAGTTATAATAAATGAGCTCCCATTAATATCTTTTTATTTTTTTCTTAAGCATTTGGTATTGTTGTGGACAGGATGCAGGACTAACCCTGGCACTACTTTTCTTGGGATTTGTTGGATACTGGGGACAGATAAAGGAATTCTGGAATTTTCTTTCTTTGAACTTATCAGGATGGATGCTGTATGGTGAATGTACACAACAATGGCAATTGCTGCAACAACAATTTCATTAGATAAAGTAATTTTACCTTATCTGCCACTGTTTTAATGCCAGATACATAACAATTGTTTTTATTAACGTCACATTAAGTTTTCTACTGCAGAAATAAGAATCCCTGAAGTGCTGAGAATCATGCAGGTGGAGAAAAGTAGGACGTAGGGAGTCCAAAAAGCATAAAATTAGAACACAAGTTCCTAGAAGAGTGCTTTAGCCATAGCTGGAGCACCTCTGGAAAATACCACCATGTGGAAAATACTGCCAATAAGTTTGGTCCAAGACTATCTGTAGTGAAATAGAAAAAAATGTTTGGAAATACATTTTTACTGCATCACAACCGCAGACTATTTCTGTTTTCTGTTTCATAGGTCAAGTAAATAATATATAATCATTTTTTAATCTGGATCAGAAAACACATTGGATTAATTTTGAAAACTGGCACTGCTACTACAGGCGCAGAACTATATTGTAAAAAAGGTGTGATCAGAGCAGTAGTTCTGGCAATAACCTAAAGAGCAAACATTTTATTATCATTACATATCACTTGTTTTTAAGAACTGACAGAATGAGTTACATCAAAAGCCTCTCTCCCAGAATCTTGTCTTTAGTGGTGGCCAATAAGGAGTGCTAAAGAAGGGGGATAGAGGTAGAGAAGGATCCTTTCCACATAATATTATTCAATCTGTATGTAGTTTAAGGATTTCCTGGGCCATTAGTTGCATCCAGGTCATTGTGTTTAATAGCTATTGATACCACCTATCCTGCATGAATTTGACTAATTCATCTTTAAAACTTGGGCCTCTAAAACAACCTGTAGCAATAAGTTCCATAATTTCATTAGGTGTTATGTGAAAAAGATGTTTATATTTATTCTTTTTAAATTACTCCTAGTTCCACTGTGTGGTCCTTATTCCTTTATTGTAATAGTGAACTAACATTGTTTATTCACTTCAGTTATGTCATTTATTTGTTCACAGATCTCTGTAAAGTTGCCTACTTCAGTTTTTCCTAAATCATTTAGAGACCTCTGTGTGGTAAGTTTTTACTTCTGGTAAAGGAGGTAAACAGACTTTTCTTTAACTATGTGTGTGGACAAGGATTTGTTGCTAGGAAAATCCATATCCTGTGAAACCCTTAGACCCAGATTGTCTCAAAAATGGGAAAAACCATAAGCTTCAAGTCTTTTGTCATTGTTTCCATCTGTAATACACAGTCCAGAAGCAGCTGCTTTTGAAGATTACACACAAAGGAATCAGTCAAGTGGACCCTAAGAATGACAGAATCATCTCAATTCACAGTGAATGCTCTGTCTGTAGAACCACTCAGCTTCATGATGTAGTTTAACTGCTAGTCTAGACTCCTGGTAGTCGTAGCGATATCACATTAACAGTACAGTAACAACACAGTCAACTTCTATTATGTGCTAGACCTTTAACTGAATTTTTTTCCAAGAGCAAAAAGTGACTTGAGATATATATTGGACTGAAACATGAAAATAAACATAGCAAAGGATTCTTAAAATCCATGTAAAGGTTGTAACTTTCAGTCTCCATTCAATCCTAAAAGACACTATTTCCCCCTCTATTTTCTTTTGCCTATCAGGTAGGAAAATATAGCTTACTGGTTCTAATAAACATCTCTCTCTCTTTTATCTTTTTAAAAAAAAAAAAAATTTCTTTTATTGCCCTATTCCATTGTCTTCCTCTATGATACTGAGTACCCCATATAATAGTATGTCCTTTCATCTTGTTTTTTCCCAGACGGCTAACACTTCAAAGGAATCAAGTCTGGAAACACTTTACTATTTACATATGAAGAATAATTTGCATCTAAAGATACAGAATGTGGGTTTTTTCTTAAATGTAGAAGATAGGAGTTTTCTCTTGCTTTTGGCCCCATACGATAGTGTTAACTAGTTTTTGGCTAGTTTGTAGCTTCATAAAACTCTATGGCTAGAGGATGAAAGATGGAACCTGAGACTAGAATCCACACCCCACCTCCTCCCTCACCCCTCAAATTTAGATGTCTAGTTAGTCCAGAATTGATCCTGTGGGCAGGCCTGTCCTTGTGCTCCTTGCTGGACTTTCTGTCCATTTCACATTCAAATCTCACTGCAGAAAAAGCAGAACAGGCCTGGTAAGAGGGACCATAAATTTAGACCTCCTGCTATCAACCTGCTAATGGTTTGTTCCAAGCAGCTGGTTGGAGCAATGGTGCCTGCTGCCCACAGCCTGCCTGGCCCGCCTGGCCCTGAGCTCCAGCTGGAAGAGGAGTGTGGGCCACATACTGCCTCACTGCATTCGCTGTTGTTTGGGACTGTGCCTCTTGAAGATGTTGCATTACGCCATGTGGAGTCTACTCAGATCTATAGATATTACAAAAACTTTGTCTACTATGTCAGATGAGAACTGTTTTCCATTGACCATGACTAACTCTTTCAAGATCTTTAGGCAGATTCTGTCACAAATAGAATCACAGAAATTACAGAATAGCTTGAGTTGGAAGGAACATTAAAAGATTTAGTCCAACTCCCCTGCCATGTGCAGGAACATCCTCCCCTAGATCAGGTTGCTACGGGCCCCATCCAACCTGACCTTGAACGTTTCCAGGAATGGGCCATCCACCACCTCTCTAGGCAATGACTTCCAGTGTTTCACCACCCTCATGGTGAAAAACTTCTTCCTTATATCTAACATAAATCTACTCTCCTCCAGTTTAAAAACACTGCCCCTCATCCTATCACAACAAACTCTGCTAAAAACCCTGCCCCCATCTTTCTTATAGGCCCCCTTTAGGTATTGAAAGGTGGCAATGAGGTCTCCTCAGAGCCTTCTCTTTTCCAGGCTGAACAACTTCTCAGCCTTTCCTCATAGGAGAGGTACTCCAGCCCCCTTAACATTTTTGTGTCCCTTCTCTGGACTACTTCCAACAGGTCCACATCTTTCTTGTGCTGAGGGCTCCAGACCTGGATGCAGTATACTAGGAGGGGTCTTACCAGAGCAGAGTAGAGGGGCAGAATCACCTCCCTCAACCTGCTGGCCACACCTCTTTTGATGCAGTCTAGTATATGGTTGGCTTTCTGGGCTGCAAGGGGATATTGCTGGCTCATGTCCAGCCTTTCATCTACTACCAGTACTCCCAAGTCCTTTTCAGCAGGGCTGCTCTCAATTCCTTGATCCCCTAGCTGGTATTGATACCGAGGGTTGCCCTGACCTAAGTGTAGAATCTTGCGCTTCTCCTTGTTGAATCTCATGAGGTTTTCCTGGGTCCACTTCTCAATTTTGTCTAGGTCCCTCTGGATGGCACCCCGTCCTTTGGGTTTGTCAATCACACCACTCAGCTTGGTGTCATCCATGATCTTGCTGAGGGTTCACTTGAGCCCACTGTCTATGTCATTGATCAAGATATTAAACAGTACCGACTCCAGTCCAGACCCCTGAGGGACACCGCTTGTCACTGATGCCCATCAAGATACTGAGCCAGTGACCACTACCCTATGGATGCGACCATCTAACCAATTCCTCACCCACCAAATAGTCCACATGTCAAATCCAAATCTTTCTAGTTTACAAAGAAGGATATCATAGGGAGTTTTGGACAGGAGGCATAAGTACAGCTGCCCAAACTCAACATTTTCAGAGCATGCACAAGAAAACATATTTAAAGGAGCAAGAGAATTTTCAAGATATGACTGAAGCCAAATTAATTTATACAACTCAGAGTTGAACAGGCAGGAAAACAGACAGACTGGGAAAGGCATCTGTGACACCACTAATTGTTGGTGCCCACTTTGCAGCTGAAAGGGGACTTAGGTGTACTAAATCCCGCAGGGAAGTTCATTTATACAATGTCACACTCTTCCAACAAAGGCAACCAGAAAACAGAGCTGTGCAATAAGAATTCAATGTTGAATTGGTTAAGTAACATTATAAATTTAACAAGGCAACTGCATTTCTGTTGACTATTGCAAACCTCTGCCTAGAGAATTAATGGTTATATTAGCAATGCAATTAAAGATACAAATAATTTGCATTAAAATTAAATATCAAAAGAAGTTTTAAACAATTGTTTCAATAATTCTATGAGGAAATAACTAGATGGATAGATGATGGTAGACCGGTAGACATGGTTTATCTCGATTTCAGTAAAGCATTTGACACTGTCTCCCACAGCATCCTCGTAGATAAGCTGATAAAGTATGGGTTTGGTGATCAGGTAGTGAGGTGGATCAAGAACTGGTTAAAGGGAAGAAGTCAGAGAGTTGTAGTCAATGGGACAGAATCCAGTTGGAGGTCTGTGACTAGTGGAGTCCCTCAGGGGTCGGTACTGGGACCGGTGTTGTTCAGTATCTTCATCAACGATCTGGATGAGGGTACAGAATGTATCCTCAGCAAGTTTGCTGATGACACTAAGCTGGGAGGAGTGGCTGACACACCAGAGGGTTGTGCTGCCATTCAAAGAGACCTTGATAGGCTGGAGAGTTGGGTGGGGAGAAACATAATGAAATTCAGCAAGGGCAAGTGTATAGTTTTGCATCTAGGGAAGAACAACACCATGCACCAGTACAGGCTGGGGGCTGACCTGCTGGAGAGCAGTGTAGGAGAAAGGGACCTGGGGGTCCTGGTGGACAGGAGGATGACCATGAGCCAGCAATGTGCCCTTGTGGCCAAGAAGGCCAATGGCATCCTGGGGTGCATTAGAAGGGGGGTGGTTAGTAGGTCAAGAGAGGTTCTCCTCCCCCTCTATTCTGCCTTGGTGAGGCCACATCTGGAGTATTGTGTCCAGTTCTGGGCCCCACAGTTCAAGAAGGACATGGAACTGCTTGAGAGAGTCCAGCGCAGAGCCACTAAGATGATTAAGGGAGTGGAACATCTCCCTTATGAGGAAAGGCTGAGGGAGCTGGGTCTCTTTAGCTTGGAGAAAAGGAGACTGAGGGGTGACCTCATCCATGTTTACAAATATGTAAAGGGTGAGTGTCAGGACGATGGAGCAAAGCTTTTTACAGTGACGACCAATGATAGGACAAGGGGCAATGGATGCAAACTGGAGCATAGGAGGTTCCATGTGAATATCAGGAAAAACTTTTTCACTGTGCGAGTGACGGAGCACTGGAACAGGCTGCCCAGAGAGGTTGTGGAGTCTCCTTCCCTGGAGACATTCAAACCCCGCCTGGATGCGTTCCTGTGTGATGGACTCTAGGTGACCCTGCTCTGGCAGGGGGGTTGGACTAGATGATCTCTCGAGGTCCCTTCCAACCCCTAGAATTCTGTGATTCTGTGATTCTGTAATTGCTACTCTTTGATCATTATTGGTATTAGATAAACTAAAATACTTCATGCAAGTCAAATATTGAGATAAGTTGTTCTACTAGAAAACATAGGTAATGCATACCCTGTCCTGTCCCAGATGGTTTGCTTCAGAAATAGATGTAGTACACCTTTGAAAGACGTTTTCAGCTTCTGCAGTGGTGGATTATAAAGTGTGCTTGGGCCAACACAGAGACATTCATCTTTAAAGCATGAGGCTTTGGAGACTTGTTAAAATGGATACAAGCCATTTTAATAATGGACATATAATAGAAGTAGAAGATGATTTTGTTCTTCCCTTTGGATAAAATCTGTGTCATTGAAATAGTGTGAGTAAATTTTCGAGAATAAAAAATAGTGAAAGATAGTATTAATAAATGTATCTCTTCACACATTAAATTCTTTAATATATATAAAAAGCAATTATTTTTTTCTGTATTTTGAATACTTCCAGTTAAAAGGCTAGTTAAAAAAGGAACTTATTATAGAAAAACCAAATTCATTCCTCGGTCTATTTTTCCATATTTAATAAACACTGATAAAGGCACAATAAAGAATAGCTTTATCAAAAGCTTGCAGTGGGGAAGACACATTCTCCTAAAACATAAAAGCAGAGTATAACCTAAAGTAGCTGCAGTTAATCAAGTGTGTAGTATGAAGCCAATATTCTGTACTCAGGCAGCAATATATATTTACAGTGTTTACTTCCTGATGATGTTGTAGAATAAGTAAAAAAAGGCCAGACATTCACTGCTATATCTGAATTTTAACTGAACCCAGATTTATTTCTGCTTTAGATCTGCAGGCTTGAAACTCGTTTTAGTCTAAGTAATATTTGTTGTTATCACTAAACAAATCAGATTTTATTTTCTTGTTACAAATACAAACTTACCTCTCTCATAGGGTTGTCTGTAAATTAAAGAACGACGATATGTTTAAAGCTGTTGGGCCAAACTGGAGGAATTTTGAACAGGCAAACACAGACTTCCTTGTGAATATTTCGGGTCACTTCTTTATGCTTTCATCATTTTTAAAAAAGAATTTGATCTTGTCACTCTTCATTTCGTAAACAACAGAATAATATTCCTTACAGTTTTGAGAGAGGAAACATAATTCATATGCAAAGAGTTAAGAGAGATTTCACTAACTTATTCAAGATATCATGTATAACGTTCTTAAAATGAATTACAAACAAAACTTTTTTCTATTAAAATAAACCTCTGTCTACTTAGGTTGTTGAAACTTTCTGCATTATGATCAGTAATGCCTTTTCTAGAAAGTGTACACAATTTAACTTTGAGTTAATTTAATTTCCATAGTGTCTCTAGGAAAGAGTTTCTTCCAATTATCTAAAAGACAAAAATGCCAAATAAAATACTGAAGGAGACGTTTCACTGGGAAGGGGTTGGCTTTGAATCATCTCTGCACTTCATTATCCTACAATCAAGCAATCAAATTTCTTCACCTCTGGAATTCACATTCTGCTGATTATCATTTATGTTCTTTAACTGGTTACACTGTAATTTCTGGCTAGATCCTTATGAACAAAAGGACTGTTACTGATGGCTCATTCACAGTTTTAGTCCCCTTTTTGTAGCTGGCTAACAGATTCCCTCCAGATTTCTGTATCATCACCTACACAGCTCTCCCACTGGCTATAAAATACTGCAGCAGCTTGTAGGTAATTGATCAGACAAGTGAACTGTAAAATATTCATTTTCTACTTCAACAGCTAGATAAATCTCTTGGGAAGTGGATGAAAATATTGCTTATGCACATCAGGGTCGGTATAGTAATAGCAAGGTTGCTGATAAGCAGGGGTCTGCTACAGAGTTAATGCTTAATTCTGTTCCACGCTAGAGCTGGGAAAGCATGCAGACTCCCCGTGCCTGCAGTTTGGAGTCTCATTATATACTGAACCCGAGGCATCAACACCAATGCACCAGTCATGGTGTTTCAGGGATGGTGCTCCCTGTTTTAATTAATCAGGTTCATCTCTGTGCAACATGCCAAAGAACAAATTAACACTTAGTTACTGTAACCAGTAGTAACAATACCAAAATATTAATGAACAGGAGAGCAGGAGGGAAAAGAGAGTGACAACAGAGACAAGAGAGGTAAAACCCTCTTGGTTTTTTTTCATCAATAGTAATCTCTGCAATCTCACTTTTTGATTTTTTTTTGCACCAAGTTTTCAAATACCTGCCAAGGAGCTTTAATTGAAAGCACTTAAGAGCAAACTGCAAGCAGGTTTGTAGAGCAACAGCACAAGATAGCAAATTCTTTTCATCTTTATCTTTCTGCGTTGCCATAGTAAGAGAATCTGAAGGGAATTAGCAATAGCTTTGGTTCTGACTCATGTAAAATTTGTACTAGGCAACCTTACTCAAGCCCAAACTGTACTAATCAGAAATTACATGCAATTCTTTCACCTGTTTTCTTTCCACACAAGAAGGAAAAAGCTAAGCTGTAAGTACTGGAATATTAACAGCATTTTTCCCCGTGGTTTGTTTTTGAAGCAGCAGAGAACATATGTTCATTTACCGCGTCCTGGGAGTGTGGTGTCACTCAGCTTAAGACGAGGCATTTGAAATAAAAAGTAGTCAATACTGTGTATGCCACAATAGTTGTGACCACCTGGGGAAGACAAATGGAACGCTACAATTTTGCAGTGGAAAAGCAAGTGTATATAGGTGCTGCAGCATCTGCTGTAGAGATGCTGACAAGTAAATCAGCCTTTCTTGAATCAGAATAGTCCTTTGCTTTAAGAACAGAAGATAGGTCCACACTTCTTTCCATATCAGCTAACTTCTGATGATTTAAATTTAGTGCTTGAGAAAACGATGGTAATTAATTGGTCAATCAGAAAATTTGGACAACTTGCAAACACCAGACGGCATTAGCCAAAGATGCTTTTTTTCCCCATTATACTAGTAAATAGGCTTGTTCACACATAATCATGGTTTTGAGGTGAAACGCCCAGGCTGGAATCAGCTCCATTACAAATGCATGCCCTAGCATTCAAGGACTCTCTCAGGTATTGTCTAGTCACTTGACAACCCAAATATTCTGAAATATATTCCTTCATCCTCAGAGACAAAGCAGGTTGTGCATCTTCTGCAGACAGTGAGAATCGGATTTTTTGTATGTTTTGTATATTTTTTGATGCAACTTTGATGCAAATAACTTCTTTAATAAACATTCTGAAAACCGTATTCTGGGTTTCTAGTATCCCAGATGCAGAGTGCTGTATCTCATATTTTTTCTTAAAAAAGAACTGGAGAAGATGGAAGTACCTATTCATACTGAGAAAACTATTCAAACCAAAGAAACATTAGAAAGTAATAAAAAACAAAGAAACACAAATGAAAACAAAAACTGGAAATAGTACACAGCTCTCAATACAATAAATCCTCGTACTTTAGCACTTACTAAATTCTCACTGAGTTGAAGGGATAATTAAAAACAAAAATAAAGTTCTGTTAGCAATGAGGTGATAATGATCATGAAAATCAAGTGTCTGTTTAATAACTGTGTATATCCTTTACTCTTTGAATACCATTTGTGATGATAGTAATTTGTCTAAAGGGAAATGGAGAGATCAGAAACTGTCTTTTTTATGTAGGAATTAAAATATATTATTTCCTCTAATATAAATTTTCCCTTCCCCCTTTTTTATTTGGATAAAAGGTGTTAGGAAAAGCCTTCACTCATTTTTTTTCCTCTGAAAATATTTTGTTATCCATTCTGTCTTTGCTTTCCCTTCCAAGTTTCTATTCAAACTTCACTGAGCTGTATGAATTTTGTTTTGGTAAACTCCTATATAACTCTATTATGTGCCACTCAGCTCTAAAAGTCAGAATGTCTTTGTTTTCTGAGTCTACCTTTACATGATTTTACCATTTTCTTTTTAAATACAGCTAGCTACTGAAATCAGGAGCAGTCTAGATAAGCATGTACTGTATTTTACAGGTTTCACTCGGTATTAAAGTCATCTGCCTTCCATGAAGTTTTGTGAAGGACCAACTCTCCTTTATGGGTCAGAGCTGCTTGGAAACATTCAAGCACTACTGAGCCTTAATCACCCTGGATACTTTTCAATCACCTTTATGTTGAGTTCATCTCTCTTTTTCTCTATATATGACACAGAAAATGTATTCTGTCTTCAAGTTGAAATTTTTTTTTAATAAATACTGTATTGCTGAGTAGCATGAACAGGACATTAAGCTATGCTTCTGTGGAGAAGCTACTAGAGAGGAAATGTCCAAATATTTGTTGCTGACCCACAAGATTAAGGCATTTTGCAGAGCACTGCTGGTGGATCAGAAAAGAGTTGAATGTGAAGAAAAAGACAAAGGTTTTACAGGGTCTAATATAAAGAGAAATACCATCAGAAAGAAACAGGAGGGAGATAAGGGCCGGAGTTACAGAGGAGAGAAGAAAGGGGAGAAAGCCTGAAAGAAGGAGGGGAAAGAAACACAGGGAAAGGCATAGGTAAGGCAATGCAAATCTCTTCCTCTTTCTTTGCCCTTTAATTGAAGATTTCATTCATCGTTTTCTTCCACTTAGGAGGCATGGGTTCCTTACCCATTAGGGTTATAGTGGGGTATATATATAGTGGGGTATATATAGTGGGGTATATATTCACTATAACCCATAAGGGTTATAGGGAAAAAAAATAAATACTTTTTAAACAAAAATTCACCAGACTATAATCACACTGTAGTTGCCAGCTTTGAAGCCATTGTACTGTCCTAGCTGCTTCTGTCTTTTTTATTTAAAAAATTCTTCCTTTATCTATGAATCTGCTCCAAAACACTATTGTCCCAGTCCAAGCACCTTGGTACTTACAGCAGCCGAATTTCTAGAAAGTTTTAGAAAGTAGGCATAGTCCTTAGAGAAGTTATTTTAACAGTGTATTGGGTTTACATGGGAAGGTTCTGATAGCAGAGGGACCTGCCAGGGTGGCTTCTGTGAAGAGTTACCAGAAGCTGTCCCTATGTCAGACAGAGCCAGTTATAACTGTCTTTGACAAACCTGCTGCTGGTCAAAGCTAAGCCAATGAGCAATGTTGGTAGTACCTTACCTCTGTGACAACGTATTTAAGAAAGTGTAAAAATCACTGTGCAGCACTTATGAGAGAGGAATAAGAATATATGGGAGAAATGACTATGCAAACACCAAGGTCAGTGAAGAGGAGGGAGGAGGTGCTACAGGCACCAGAGCAAATTCCCCTGCAGCCCATAGTGAAGTCTATGGTGATGCACATTGTTCTTCTGCAGCCCTGGAGGACCATGATGGAGCAGATACCCACCCTGCAGCCCACGGAGAACCCCATGCTGGAGCAGGTGTATGTGCCCTGTGATCCCATGAAGAGTCTGCACTGAAGCAGTTTTGCTGGCAGGACCTGCGGCCTTGCGGGGGACCCACACTGGAGCAGTCCATTCCTAAAGGACTGTATTCCATGAAAAGGACCACGCTGGAGCATGAAGAACTGCAGTCCATGAGAAGGACTCATGTCGGAGAAGTTCATGAAGGACTGTCTCCTGTGGGACCCTACTTGGAAGCAGGGGAAGACTGTGAGGAGGAAGGAGCAGCAGAGACAAAGCATTATGAACTGATCACAACGCCCACTTTCCATCTTCTTGTGCCACCTGGGGGAGGAGGTAGAGAAATCGGGAGTGAAGTTGAACCTGGGAAGAAGGGAGGGGTGAAGGGAAGATATTTTTAGGTTTTGTTCTTATTTTTCACTATCCTACTCCACTGAAATTCATTGTCAATAAATTAAATTCTTTTCCCCAAGGCAAGTATGTTTTATACATGATGGTACTGGTAAGTACTCTGTCCTTATCTTGATCCATGAACTTTTCATCTTATTTTCTCCCTGCCATGCTAAGGGAGAGTGATAAGAGTGGGAACTGGTGGCCAGTCAAGGTCAACCCACCACAAACAGGCACCCAGGGATGATGCTCATCCCACAGTTTGAGATGTAAGAAATAACAGATTAATTCTTTTTTTTTTTAAAGGAGGAAGATGAATTGGTGATAATTCTACATAAAAGCAATTGTCAACAAAGAGGGAGACTTGTTTCTATATATAATCCTTCTATTCTGGGGAATACAGATGTAGACCTGTCACTTCACAGGAAATGCCCTAGTTCACAAGCAATATCCTGTACTAGCTGGAATGGAAGGAACAGCCCTGATAGAAAGCTGCATTGCAGTGCTTAGAACTTGCAAATGGGAGGGTTGGGTATTCTGATCCTTGTCTCAAAGAATGTGTTTTGTATCTTACATTTAATAGTGTCTGGAGAGAAGAATGTAATCTCATGATTAGACAACTTTTTCTGCAATATGGATATTATTCCAGAGGAAGAAAAGCAGTATCTCCTGCTTAATGGGTAAGTGCACCAAGCTGTAGGCCATTATAGAAGATGATCTCCAAGTCCCAGATCCCACATGTTAAAGGAAACACAGAAATAGAAGTTACATTCCCTTTCTCCGAGTAATTATTATGCTTTTCTGTGTGCAACAAATGGTGAGTCCATTTTCTGTAGAATATTATATATAGCAAGAGTCTAAATATTTGCAGCAATATTTCAATTGGAAATACTACTAAAATCCCACAAACAATACATACAAATCTTAGTATTTGCCATATACATCTACAACCAGAAGAAAGACAGCTGTATTACAGTTTGAACATCCTTCTACTGCTTTTCATTTTCTCTGAATGCTTTATCTGACTGAACTTGGACATTTTTAGGCTCTTTATGCTATGACTATTTTTTCTTTAACCACTATAGTTTTTCCAAGCATTAACAATAGTTATTATATAATTCATTTAAATACTGATAAACCTTTTCTTTTGTTGTACAAATTTGATGTGTCAGTTTTCCCCTCAGTGCTGAAATACTTTTGTTCAGTTAATCATTTACTTGTCTTTCCATAAAGATCTCTACCCCACTTTCAACATCAATATTCCAAAAGTCCTTTTCACCATTTTTCTTTCTAATTCTGGTTGGTTATCAGAGGTTTTACTGAATAGTCATAATCAATGCCTTTGCAGTTAAAACGTTCTATTACTTTAGTCATTGTCACCAATCCAGATAATTTACAAAGATCCCACTTCCCAGTGCATTCACTTCTTTTTCAACAGAACTCTCCCAAGTACTGTGTACATATATCAGCTCTCTTTTGCGTGACTACCACATTTCCAGCAGGTTTTGGGAAAAAGAAGCAAGACAAAGGGCGGTATATATGGCCCTGATTGAAATACTTCCAGTATCTCTGACTTACTACACATTCCTTATTTGGATCTCACTACATCTGTGCCAATTCAACTCAGACAAAGTTGAAATAATGATTTTTGTTTCTTTTCACAATACCATTTTTCTTACTCCAGCCATTGCATGGTTATGTAGATAGTAAATACCAGACTACAGTCCCCTATTCAGAGATTTTTTCAAGCAGTTGGGACAATTCATTCTGTAATTTGCAGTGCTAATGGGGTAGCTGGAGACTAAAAGAAGACATGGCTTAACAGGAAGTAACTTGGAGTGCAACAGAGAAAAATGAAAAGCATTCCACAGAAAATGAGCAATAAGTTACTTCTTCCTGTGCACCAGAGAAAACAAGGAAAAAACCCCAAACAAACATGATTCATAAGAATATTGGAATGATACCTTCTCTTAGAGCTATTCCGCAGTGGTACAGTTAACTTTAAGACTATACCTGTCTTTGCAATCTTGCCAGAGGGAACTATTGTAAAGAAGAGTTCTTCCCGCACTAAGCATGGTAATTTTATTCAGTTCAATATTTCAATACAGCACTTACTCAGTCCACTCTCAGTTTTAGATGTTCCTCCCCATCTTCTAACCTTTTCTTTCCTTTTGAAAACATTTATGGATTTTGCTCTGGAGGATGGCAGAAATATCTACCAAAAAAATCAGAACTAATTTATTGGTTTGCATGCTTGTATGGCCAACAGTTTGCATTTGGAATGTGTCACACACCATCCAACATCTAATTGCACAACTGAATGCCTTGAATCCATGCCCAAAGCTGTGTTTTCCCATTCATAAAATAACAACTGTGATATAACATCACTCAGCTGGTGTTTCGGAAAAGTATATCTACACTAACAACTATCAGGAATCCAGATTCAATATAAGGTTGTTAAACAGTAATTCAAAAGTTATTTAGAAGTACCTTAAGGGCCATACAAAAACCTGTGTATCTGAGATTGACGCATAATCCTATGGAAAACATAGCAAACATTTTACATGTGTACATACATAAACACCTTGATTGTTGTTCTACCCTATGCTTTTATAACACATTTTGAAAGATAAATCCCATATTTGAAAACCTAGAATAATGATACTAGAACATGAAATCAATGTTTTTATTACTGTTAGAAATTAAAAATCCAAGAATGGCAAAATAGATTAAGATAAAATGCATAGCTCTTTAGACTGTAATAACAGACTAAAGAAGCAAGAACCTAATTTTCAGTGGCTATTTCAAAATAGTCCAAAGAGTAAACAGATGTTAAATGTTTTTCTACTTGTCCATCATATATTTCTCCTTTTAGAATTGCTATTAAAGTTGCCATATCATATTTAAATATTTTTATTTGTTCATGTTGGCTTATGTTGCTGTAAAAACTAAGGATTTTAATATGTAAAGAGAGCAGGCTGTCTAGATAAATACTTATCCTATAAACATTTTGTAAAGCCATGTATTTAAAGTACAAGACTTATCAGATCTTTTGGTATTCAGTCAGAATTAATTGATCTGTTCAGGGCATAATTAACTGTCTTTCCAGATCTGTTGTTCCCTTTTGTACCAACTGTTCTGCAGAAGGCAGTTTATGTACAATACAAGGATAAGGTGAAAAGAAAAGAGCCGAGGGCAACTTATAACACAATGAGGCATTGAGAAAAGGCTTGTTGTTGATGCTCAGTGAAGAAGGAGAACAGAGTTGTGTGAAATAAAGGATTTCAGAGAGCCTAGAGAAAACAGTAAGAATGATTTCATATATTTTAAAGAGTTTCTCTTAAATAACCAAAATAAATTATTCCCCTTTTCTTGTTTTCATTGCAGGTGGAAAATTTTAGCTTTGGGTAAATCTTGAAAAAAGTTCCTGTCTGGGTCTCGATAAACATAGAAAAATGGTTAAGAATGAGTATACAACTTCCTTCCAAATGAGATTAGCAACTTTCTTTAGAAATTTCTTATGGGATTTATGTTGACAAAATTTTGTAGCCGTCCCAGTACACTCACAAGGTGTTATGGATTTATACCATTACAAAGAGAGGATTTTAAGTCCTGTTGCCCTGAGAGGGAAGTGTAAATGAAAGAACAGACTTGCCACAGATTTAAAAAAATTGCCCTCATATGTAAGCATTGCACAAATCTACCTAGAATGCCTGTTCTAATAGTAAATCAATTTACTCAGCGCTGAAAATAAATGCTAATGATGAGTGATGAATGTCTCTTAATTTAACCAGTCCATCTGTGTAGTTAAATTTCTCTTTTACTCTGGAGTAGGAATGAAGTATGACAAAATATCCATAGTAGGTAAATTGGAAGCAGTGCCTGATAAGAGTTAAAAGCCCCCAAAAACTCTGGTAAGAAAATATCTTCTTGTCCATAGAGAAAAGGGAAAAGAGAATGTTTGTAGAGGTTACCAGAATAACCAGAACAAAATATTCTTTATTATTAAATAATAACAGTCTTATGTTTGGTTTTGGTTTTTTTAGTCAATGTACTTTTCCTAGCACATGCTACTGGCAGCACAAGCAACCATTTGACTTGGCTGTTGATACTGTGAAGAGAACATTTGCCAGCATCCCTCATTTTGGTCTTCTGCAGGCTTACTGGGACATATATGGAAATTCTGGTGTGAGGTAAAGTAGGATGATCCAAACTCTTCAAAAATTCCACTCATGGGATCATGCATGGAAAAGGAAGCTTCTGTCTCGGGGAAAATCTGAAAAGCTAATACCTGGAATGGCCTCCTGATCTCACCATGGCAGTTATAAATCTAGTTCTTGCCTTGTAAACTCAGGACCAACCATTCCCTGAAGGATATTTTTGTTGTTTTGGATTTTTTGGGAGGCAGTGGGGTGGTTGGTTTTTGGGTGGCTTTTTTGGATGGTTTTGTTGCTTTCCTTTAGTAGGCATGGTCACTGTATTAATCCTTTCAGAAAGTAAACAGACTATAGCTAAGTCAATTTGGAAATATAGGTAGGCAACACAATAATTCACCGAGACTTGCTACAGTTGACTGAGTTGTAACTCTTTATGGAGGGAACAGAATTCTATGATGCTGAGCCTTTTAATGCCAGTGTTTATGTAAACTACCATTAATAGCAGACCTTTAATCTTTTTCATTTTGACTGCTTCTAATTTTTTGGTGCAGAGGTTTCCCTGTTTCTGTCCTTGTTTTCCTTAGTTTCTGAGAAACACTCTTTGGATGCTCATGACTTTGGGTAAAAATGTTCTTCCTCCCTGTTCAGGACTCCAGTGCTTGCCTCAGCTCTTGATTCCTGTGCATTCATGCAGGTAGTTTGAAATTGCAGCCCTACCAGCATCTGTTCTTTATTTGTTGAAGTGCCAAGAGGCCTTAAATAAATGAGGAACCCAGTGTGCTGGACACTACCCATGGTGAATGACAGATCCAGTCTCAAAGATGCTGTTCCTCTGAGACACAAGAGAGAAAGCAAGTGATAAACCAAATGAGCTAGAATGAGATGGAAGGTCAGATAACACAGAGGCAACGAAGACTCATATTCCTTCTGTCATGCTGCAGTAATGGTTCATGGTAATAGGAATTGCATTTTATTATTTACAATTGAACTAAACAGATTTTTTTTGTGTAATAGAGGGAAATGAAGACTCCTATGGCTATAGGAGTCTAATATGATCTAATAAAAAACATAATGTGGGACACATTAAAAGATCTCTCTGAAAGACTTGTGGTTTCTGGGATGGACAAGACAGTATCATTAGTCCAGCACATTCTAGAATGTTAATATCTTCTAGCAAGCACCAAAAATAAGAGTTGAAAAAAATTAACATGCCACTTCTCTTTAAATAGATGTTTTGAGATATTATTTTACTTTGCAATCAATCCAGCAGGAGTTCCCGTTGTTATAATGAATGTTTAGACTACATGACAAATTCTATTTAAATTAGACGAAATAAGCGAAATCAGATTCAGGCTTCAGGAATCCAAGTAGAAATCTCAGACATACAAATAAACATTTAAGGCTCACAATTGTGGAAAACATTATATTGTCTCTGAACCTTATACAACACCACTAGTGCCACAATACCACAAGGGAAGTCAGTGGTCTCATTCAATGTTTTTTGAAGTTACACACATGAATAGCAATGCAAAAAAATTAGCCTCTGCAAACCTTTATGAATGATAACAATTTGACCTTTTTGAATGATAATAATTTTATCTGCAGCCTGAAAATTTCATAGTTTTGTAACATTATGGAAAGTAAATATGTTTTTCTATGCTCCCACTAACTCTTCCAAAGGAAAACTACTACTAGCTGTTAATTTGTAATTAGTAGCTAATAAATTATGAGTTTTCCTCCCTGAGAACATTCATTTTTTCAGTGAAATATATACCCTTTGGTATTCAGACACTTTTCTGGTAATAAGCAGCTTTCTACCTGCAACATTTCAACCTTCTTATTGCAAAATCTGACTCCTATTAGAACCAGCTTTTTTAGCTCTGCAGATTCTTCCGCTCCAATTAAAGCTTCCTGTTGAGTAGACCAGATTCCTTCATGAGGGAAATGTTAAAAGTCAGTGAATTATGGAACATTATAAAGCACACAAAAGCCTAAAAATCATTCCTGAAGGCTAATAAATTAAATTACTTTCTTGTATAATAATTGGTTATGATTTTAGTTGTATATTCTGTAAAGCAAAACTGCAATATAGTCCTCCTGATTATTGTGAAAGGTTCTGAGCAGCAATGAAAGGAGACAAATGTCAAGAAAGATTTGGAGAAGGGAAAAAAAGGGAAAATAAAATTTAGCTTGTACAAATTCAGTATAATACATTCATGGGAAGATAACCCAAACATATATAGTCAATAGGGGAGAGATTTCTAGCAGGCAGGTGTGTTGAAAGAGATTTAGAGGTCAGATGGATCATAGATTAGGTATGAGATTATAAAGTAGTATGAAAAACAAAAAATATATTAATCAATTTTTATTTGCAAAGGCATTGGACTGTGGAGCAGGAAAATAATCTATTTCTTGGCTTGGCCCTGTTGCACATCAGTCTTGATGCTGGTTTCCATGAGAGGAGGATCAACGTCTCTAACGGCCTAATCCCTCTGAAATCAATAAGAGACCATACAATGATTCCTGAGATCTGTGAATGACTTTTTACACTGTTATGGGCCACTTGTTAGCGGGAAGATATGATATGCTCATAAATTGAGGAAAAACTCCCATTCAGAATTACAGCAGCACTGAGAATGGATGTATATAGTATGATTACATAAATACAGTTGTTCAATGATAAAAAAAAGACAATAAACAGAAAAAAATTCTGACTATAAAGTGGAAAAATAGGAAATTCTGGTTGCAAACTAAATTCGGTGGTGGAATAATCTCACAAAGAGAGTTTGAGGCATATGCACACTGAAACTTTGATTTAACAAGCCAGAAAGCTCATCAGGGCAAATGAGTGCAAACTGGCAGGGAGGTGGTCTTGTCAGAGTTTCACCATCAGCATATACAGTGTCCTGAAGTTCAGTTCCTTCTTCCTTGTGCCAGCAATACTTTTAAGAGTTGTCTCGATGACAAGCAGGGATTCACATGTGGCTATCAAGTGCAAATACATCCTTATGTGACTACCAAAACTGCACCTGCCACGAGATGCTGAAGCTGCAAATTGCAGCTCCTTGTTCGAATTTGCAACGGCCATGAGTGCAGACACAGCAGGAATGCATTAGTGAGCTGTTGTTTCTAAACAATAGAGTGAAATACCTGAAGGAAAAGCTTTTAGCATTGTTTATTTTTCCTCTTTAAAGCAAAGTGTGTGCTAACTGGAGATGCCTCCATTGCAGCCTTAGGTAAGAAGGGCCCTACACAGGGAGGAAGGTAGTGAAAAAACACAGCTTCACTAAGACAACCATAGTTTGTCAATATATACTTCCTCAAAACAGCTGTGAATATCTGAAGTCCTTTTCCTTTCTACTGATATATCTACAAGATTAACTGTGATAGATGTTAACTAAGATAGTACTTTTTACTATGCAAAGTAAGCTCAGTTTAGTATATTTTGGAAATGGCACCTCATCCAATTTTCCTTTCATTTACTCTGCTGAGAAACAAAAAATTACACTTGAATGGAACTGACCCACACAGAGTGAGATTTAGCAACTTCAGAGTATTAGGAGCTCAGACTAGGTTCAAACTTCTGACCTGAAGGAATAAACTGCTGTAGACACCTTATTAACAGAAGTTTTGTGGGTTTTTTACGATAGGACACCAGACTCTGTGTCAGGAGACATGGGAGCTATTTCTATCTGAGCAACTGATTTGCTGTGTGACTTTGGGAGTTGCAGAGTAATGGTGAGAAATGCACACATTTAACAAGCTTGCTCCTTTCTGCAGTTCAAATGATAAACACCTTTTAGCAAGAGAAGAAACCCCAGTCTTTAGACTATCTTTCTCATACTCTTAAAATATATATCTGCTTGAAATGGCTTAAGCTATAATTTAAATTCAAACCCTCAACACATCTATTCAAATTTTTTATTTTTAAAATTTTTTAAAGCATTTTTACTTTGATTTGAAGGTCTTACTATGCTTTAAATATTAATTTGGTCTCCGGGTTATTGTTTTGTGACTAAGTGGTCTATACAACCTGTGCATAGCTGGGCTCATACCTACACTCCTACCTTGATGTGAAGGCAGATACCCCAGCCCAGCAATGCTCTGATCAGATCAGCCTGTTGTGTGTAGGAAGGCAAATCAAGTCTCAGGAGGCCAAGCCAGCAGTGAGGTGGGCAGCATCATTTGACTAGTGCAAGTCCTCCTTGCTGGTAGATGCCATTTGATTTGGTCTTGTCTCCTCTTCCATTAAGCAGAGTTTTACCAGGAAAATTTTTACAGCAGAGTTAGTCCAACCTTTGAAACAGAAACAGCAGCTTTGTTTCCTAGCAAACAATGAGGAACAACTTGGGGGTTTTTATAAACCACCTGTGCAATTGCTCTCATCAATTGGCAATCTTATTATGAAGTCAAATTACAGCTTTAGTCAGGCCATGCAAACATTTCAGGAAAGCACAAGAATATGAACTCTTTTAAAGGCAGTTGTACAGCCTCCTTTCCAGAAGTTTTTTTTTCTTTTTACATTCAGAATAATAAAAGTGTTAATGATTTCTCACTTTATATGCAAAATTAAATGCTTAATAAGCTGAACAAGTTTCAGCTAAATTTCTCTAATTGCAAACTTCAGTTTATTTTTTATTTGTTAGCCTCCCTGTGGAAAATATTACACAGCATTTCTAAACTCATATTAAAAGACTGGAAAATCTGCTTTCCAATACTGTTTTTCATGGACTTAATAGTAACAGCTTCTCATTTTGTAGTGACTATGAAATATATATTCCAGAAAAGTGACAACAATAATATAGACAGTATTTGTCAGGTACATGATCCCCAATATGCTGGCACTCTTCATATAGAGTTTAACATCATTATTATCATCAAGAACCTTCTGAATGGCAATTCTACTTAAGAAAATCTCAAGTGCTGACCATAAGAAGTCAATATGCTTACCCTCATTTTGCGGGTAGAGGAGCAGAGGACATGAATTAAGATCGTTCAGGAAGCCAGTATCAGAGCTAGGAAACATGGTCAGAGACCCGATCTATTTGAATCCTACTCATTAACACACACACACACACTTTTGCTGAGAGTTTCCATACTGAAGTTTCTTACTCAGAGGCATTCTGTGTCAGGAAGATAATAATAAAAACAAATAAACAAACAAGTAAAATTAATAAAAGCATCTTCTGGAAAAGTAAGGGTTTTGATGTGCAGTACAACATTTGCAAAATCATGAAATTCACAGCACAAAACATGGGACTACTGGGTGTGTCTCATATCTCCTAGGACAAATGGAAGGATATTCCAGACTGTCAGAAAAGTGTGCAGGATCTACAGGACTAGGCTCACCAAATATGTATTTTTACAAATGCCAAGAAATTAATTTGGGCAAGTGCATCAGAAAGATCAGGACCTTATGTTTTCTGGTAAAAAAATGTTTTATTCTGATCTCAAAAGAAATGCAACATGATATAGAAACAAATGCAGGAGGAAGTTTAAACCATTCTTTCCCTATTTTGGAAGGAAAAATCAAGGAATAACTCAAGGGAGCAGGAATAGACTGTCTTTCAATGACCGTTTCAGGTATACATTGAATAGACAAGACCTCTCTGCTAGCATCTTTATACACAGTTGTAACTGAGAAAATATTCCACTCAATGATTGGAACAATGATTGACTGATCTAGCTACTAATAAAATCTCATGACTCTTGGTTACTTTTGATTTCAACTATTATGGCAATAAAATGAGTTAACCAAAATCTAAATTAAGAGAGTATTGTGTAAAATGTTTTAAAGAAATAGCATGACAGAGATACAATAGAAAATCATGACTGAGAAATACTGAATGATGACTTTAAAATCTAGAATGTAAGGGGAAAATTCATGATGCTAATTAAAGTTCTCATTAGATTCCCATTATAAGAAAAAAAAGCCTCTTTATTTCTCCAGAGACAGCTTTAGCAACATGAAATGAAGAAAAAAGGCTTAGTACAAAATCATTTGTGTCTCTTTCCTTTACAAGCACACACACAATGAATTGGATTGCATTTTATATAGTAAAACGACTAGCTAAATCACAGCAAACACTTAACTAGTCATAGTTTCCTCTTAACAACAAAAAAGAGGGTGTGAGCATATGCATTTCTGTACTAGAAGAGAAGACTCGTCAATCTTCTGTACACCAAATAGAATGTTTATATTGAAAACTTGAAAGTGAGGATGCGAGATAAACCTTCAGATACTACTGCCAGTGGCTTACGAGTCCAGTTCTTTAGGTAAGAGACCATAGATCTGCTTTACACCACATGTTTTGCACACCCTGATGAAAAACACTTTTTTTGCCCTCCATGCTTGAGGAATTCCTTAAGTGATGAGAGCAGCATATTTTCTTCAATATTTAGAAAATAGGTTGTGCACACAGAGCAATGGTGCTTTTTGACCCAAAATGTCTGCAGTAAGTTCTTGACCAGACTTGTATTTCCTATTCCGTCGCACATATTTTGTTTGTACACCTACAATGTAAACTGTAAGTATTTCCTTACTACATTACTCAATAAGACTGACCTGATTTATTATCAATCTTAGATTAATAATTAGTGAAATAGAAACAAAAATTATTCAGCTTAGCATTTAAAAAAAACCCCAAACTACTACATGTTCACAGTTAAGACAACCCTCAGATCTGCAGAGTGTTTTTTGGGTATGTGGACTTTTTAGCAATCCATGAAGATGGGAGTGAACTGATCTTAAAGAAGATGTGAGGCTTTTCATTACAG
Source organism: Aegotheles bennettii (assembly GCA_013398125.1). NCBI lineage: Eukaryota > Metazoa > Chordata > Aves > Caprimulgiformes > Aegothelidae > Aegotheles > Aegotheles bennettii. The sequence goes on along the minus strand of VZRW01013806.1, from coordinate 68,312 downwards.
TGCAAAACTAATCATAAAACTGGTACATTTCAGAATCTAGGAGTGCCTTACAGGACTAACTTTCAAAAAGGTTTGGATCTCAGATCAGCTTTTCAGATACTAACTAAACAAAAAAGTCTTAGGATGTGGAAGAATTAATTTGTATTTTCAAAGGTCTTATGTGGAAATAAAAGTTTCTGTTGGTGGATATGGTTACATGTAAAGATGCATCTTTGAATGCAAAGACTATTTTGCTTATAGCAGAATGGCAGTGGAGGTTAAGTAGGTTTGGATTAGGACTTTACACTTTTTAATATATGTGGGTTTGAATGTTATGAAAAATAGCATTAACATACACAAAAATGTACCATAAAAAGTGTACCACACTAAACAAAATTGATTTTTTTTTTCTTAGGAACATGATAAGCTTCAACTCTGTACTCAATTTGTCACACTTCCAGTCCTCTGTTCTCCATGACAAAAGACTCTAACTTCCATGGTGTTCTGTAAAATAGTAACTATCTTTCCTTCAGTAAAATGAAAGATACTACTGTTCAATATAAATATATTTCTGCTGTATTTTATCTCTCCTCTTTCTGATTTTCCTGTCCATCAGTTTTTATTTATATGCTGCAATGAAATACCTGAATGTAGGAATGACCATGAAAGGTTATATACATCTCCAAATGTGAATGGCTCAAGATACTTGAGAGAAATTGAAAATAACTCTGAAGTAAACTAATCTGAAGAAGCCTCCTATTCTTTCTGATCTCTAAGAATTACAGTCTGAGTTAAAACATGAAGGAAATAATAAATATCCATTTAAAATCTGCTAACAATATTAAGTAGTTTTGATCAACACATATTTCCCATATTTTATTTTTTCTACTTGAGTTACTGATTTTTGTTAACAAAGCATTCCACAGTTTTGCTCATGGTATACAAGGAAGTGTTTACTTTTCCAAATTCAGACTATTTTATTTAGACACTGAGTGTCTCTTTATTCTTGGATTATATCAGAAAACACAGGTTTTCAATTTAACATTCCTATTTATGATGTATGCATCTAAACCTATTTTTTATTTTATGTTGATACTTTCTGCTGTTCATTTTCCTTTGAATGCAATTCTTCCAATCTTTCCAATCTTTAAAACTGATTTTTGTTTTGCTTTCATTGTGCTTGTAACATCGTCTTTCAAAGTACACTTTTGTTATGGATAGTATCCTGGGAAACACTATTGATTTAAGTAAAGGTGTTACGTTCTCCATTCAATCATCATTCCAATCATTGTAACATATTACAATATAACATATTGCTTTTCATGATTTCAGCAGCACATTAAAGATGACCTCTGCTAAGACACCTGTAGGATGCTTAGTGTTCCACTAGCTAATTTATATATGGTTAATTTAGAAAGCTGCATTGTGCACTGCATTTTTCAGGTAGTTCCCTCCAACATGATCAGGATTGATAAATTTTGGTGTCGTGTTACTCATTCATCTAGTTCATGTTCTCCCTCTGAAATTCTCCATTTTTTTTCTTGCACTTTTCAGATTTCTTTCATTGCCTTTCCTTCCAGTTCACTAATAAGAATAAGAGAAGCCATACTGAGGATGTCCAGTCAATCATTTTATATTTTTCCTGTATTATCCTAAGCATTTTTTTTCTGTTAGGTGCATTTTGATTCTGTCTTGTTTCAAATCTATAGGAAACTATTTGGTTTTCTTTCTTGGGGAATCAGAACTTCTAAAAGTCTAAAGAAATTATGTTGGCATATTTTTTTTTTATTAACCATTGTAATATGTGCAAAGAATCCTGATCTATGAAGCTTTTTTTTTTCTCCTTTTAAAATATAACAATCTGGGAACTTTTATATTGTGATATTTCTCACTTCTTCTTGTTATCTTTTAATGATCCACTTCAGAAAAGTTTTTAAAAATAGACAAAAAATAATCTCCAGTTCCATTTCTTTAAGTATATGAGGCACTGTATTTTTCTCCTTCATTTCTATGGAATAGTAAATACTTACAGGGAAAAAATCAGGGGGGTTGTAGTTTTGAGGTTGTTTTTTTTTTCCTTTTTTGTTATGCATGAAGTTACAGGAAACTTTTTGTAAGCATGTAGGGCTTTAGTAGCATTACATTGTTATATATCAGACAACAGCAGTTTCCATAGTAATATTTCCAAAATTCTTGAGTGAAAATTAATGCAAAATTGTCATTTAATTTCTCAACAGTATTCTTATCTTCTCTCATTGCTTTGTGGAGATTTAGAATATCTGTTAGTTCTATTGCAGTCATCGTCTTCCAAATGTATTTTCATGGCTACTGGGTATTGGTTTTAAAAAGCTTTTATTTTTTTTCTTCAAAATCCATTTTTACCCTTCTAATTTCCCTCTCACTTCATTGCAGTTATGTCCTTGATTGTCAGTTTTGCTAAGGTCAGTCTTCTTAAATTCAGAGGATTTGCATGGTTGAACCAACTTTCTAGTCACTTTCTCTAGACTTCAGTGCATCCCATTTTGGTTTGCCACCTACCCCTGGGTTTTTAACTGATGAAATTCTCAGAAGACTCCACACACACAAAGAAATGAAAAGTTTCAAGTACTTATGTCACTATGGATCATCTTTGCCTCTATCAAACTCAGCTTAATTTCATACTATGCTGCATAATGTTCTGCTATTCTCATGCCCCTCAGATTTAATGTGGCTTTTACTATATACAGCAACTTAATATTGTAAGCAAAGTTCAGCCAACTTATTAATTCCTTCAAATAGCTAATATGTTTGAAAGTATTTACTAAAAGATTGGTAGCAGTTCATAAAAAATTGTCTAGAATAGAACAGAATATTTCAGTTGGAAGGGACCTACAGTGATCAACTAGTCCAACTGCCTGACCATATCAGGACTGACCAAAAGTTTAAACATGTTATTAAGGGCATTGTTCAAACGTTTCTTAAAGGCCAACAGGCTTACAGCATCGATCACCACCCTAGAAAGCCTGTTCCAGTATTTGAACACCTCCATGGTGTATAAATGCTTCCTAATGTCCAGTCTAAGCCTTCCCTTGTGCAGCTTTGAACTATTCCCACATGGCCTGTCACTGGATCCAAGGGAGAAGAGATCAGCACCTCCCTCTCTACTTCCTCTCCTCAGGAAGCTGTAGAGAGCAATGAGGTGACCCCTTGGTCTCCTTTTTTTCAAACCAGACAAGCCCAGCATCCTTAGCCACTTCTCAGAGGATGTGCTTTCCAGCCCGTTCCCCAGCTTTATTGCTCTCCTTTGGATGCACTCAAGGACCTTCACATTCTTAAACTGACATGCACAGAACTGCACACAGTACTCAAGGTGAGATCGCACCAACACTGAACACAGCGGGATAATCACCTCTTTTGACTGGCTGGTTACGCTGTGTGATGCATGGTCTGGGAAGTTCAAGGTCTGACTGAAACGAAGAAAGTATTGAATGCCTCCACTTTTTCTTCATCCCCATTAGTCAGATGACCATCTTCAATAAGTATCAGTCCAATATGGTGGGTTTTTTTCTCTTGATAAAGAATTGTTTCTTCTAAGTTAAACAACATTTTATTTCTTATATTTCTGTATACACCACAATTTTCTATTATCATTAATAATCTTAAATGTCAGTCCTTTAATTTTTTTAAAGGCAGAAGAGAAACTTCATTTTTTAAGGTTGTATTACATTCGACACTGTCTATCACCGTTCAGTTCACAAGCAATAAATACAAGCAGAACAAATTAGCATGAAAGGTTTATGTGGTTTCTCATCTACAGAAAACTAAGAGAATTAGCATTCCAACTGAAATAGGCAGAAATGAGCTTCAGAAAGAAGGATCTCCATGATGTAGAGCTCTTCTTTTTCTGATATACAACAAATACAATAATAAAAGAAAAATCTTCCATATGTATAATTCTCTGAAAACTCACCCACACAAGAATAATATTTTTTTTCATAAGTTAAAGCTCACACTTCAGTTTTCAATTAACACAGCTATTTGGTTTCATAATCTCTACAATTCACATATTTAAAATTTTATAAAATCTCTGCTTTTAAAACAGCCATCTTAAAGGATAGTCTGAGATCAGTAAATTATTGAGATATTTAAGCAGAAAGGTGGCTATTTTATAAACATATTTTCCCTCAAAATTTCAGAACATTTTTTGTGCTCAAGTTGGCATTACTTTGAATTTACCAAAGAAGACCCTGAAAGAAATGTCTACGTACTGCAAGAATGAATCAAGCTATTCCTTGAGAATAATCGGATGATCACACTTCTCATTTTATGAGGTTTTGAAACCAAACCTAATCTGAATTTTTGTGGTATCAAAGTAAAAGGAACTAAACAGATCAGATAAAGTTGTTTCAAGGATTGAGACAAAATCACATGGTCCCAAATTAGTAAACTGTACATTCTTTTGAAAATGTTCAAGTTAGAAACCACACTTCTAATACCCTTGGTTTAACAAGATGGCCAAATTTATACTTACTAAAAGTTCTGCAGCACTTCTCATAACTGTTTCGAATCTTAAGTGTTTGCACTGTTTACAACACTGGTCTTGTTTTCAGGTTTTTCTTCATCTTCTCTGCTATTGCATTCTGTGTAAAACCTTAATTTAATTCTTGATGACCTCATTTCAGTACCAGGAAAAGGAGCCATTTGATACGAAGCAGTACTTAACAATATAAGCTTCTCTGACACTAGCTATAACCTGTTAATTTGCATCTAGTGAAGTGTTGCCTATTTACAGAGACCTCAGACATCATGTCTTCGAAAGCAGGGAGAGAATTAAAGATAACTACCTTTTTAAAAGGTGCAGCTGTGAACTAGGACAACCCTGGACAAGCCATTTTATAATGGCTTCCCTAATGAGCATTTTCTTTTTGTTGTTGAGGGTTCTTAACTCTTGTTTGCTTATGTCTTGGTTTTTAAGTGTTAGCAATCATTATCATAAGAGTTCGTTTGTCAGACTGAGATGTCTAGAAATTCCTATAGGAGTATCAGCTTCATTTCTCCTTTATGGTGTTGAGGGCTGGAAGCTGCAAAGGAGTATTCTTTACCTTAATATTTTGCTTGTTGTTACCCAAAACCAGCAGGTGAAGGAATTAATTGTAGGGAATCATGTAGAAAATATGTGTGATCCTTGACAGTAATTTTATGTCTTTCTCAGGTGTTTTTCACTGAAATATCCCAAAGGTGTTTTGCAAATGTAGTGAATTACATTTTAGTGACTAACTCCTGTGACCTGTTATGGAGCTGAAACAGAGATGCAGAAAGCTGAGTGTGTAGCCACAGAACAATTCAATGTCAGAATTAGGAAGAGAACCAGAAACCCTGGGCTTAAAATGCAGATTTAATGTGAGCCCTGGCTGCATCACTTCAGAAAACCACAGCCAAACAGTTTTAACAGCAGGCATGCCTGGCTGTATTTTCTTTTATGATCATGTCACATATACAACTATCCAGGTTGCCAATTCTACATCAAGAAGTGGCCATTATGAAAAAAAATATATATCTCATTTTCATCTTGTACTCATAAATATAAATATGTCTATGAGAGAGCTAAGGTATTAAGCTGTGACTTGATGTGAAGGTGTTGAGCAGCAAGATATGATGGTGAGTGTGAAGGGTACTTGACCTGGATGCTTGCTGCACTTTGCAAGGGGAGGTTTTACAAATCAGTTTTAAATCGCTGTGGTGTCACTATGTGGGAATAATGACTGTGACAGCCATAACAGAGTCCTTATAATCTTCCAGGTGCCTACAACATTAATTAAACTGTGTAATATTCATATGAGGTAGACTGTATCCTTTTACCCAAAGAAACTGTTGCAGGGGCTCAGAATGGTTAATAGCTGAATGTCCACTACCTTCTGAATTGTTGCTAGCAGCGTGCAGTTCTAAATGCCTGGTTCCTGATTTTCTGTGGTACTAATGGCCTATAACTCAGATCAAAGTCAGTGGGAAGTCAGTTACAATGTGTGAAAATGAGGTCACAGGATTATAAAGCTGAGCACAGAAAGGCTCCTGGCTGGCAGGAAACTAGGCAATCAGATCTTAAAATGACATAACTAAAACCAAAAGGCAGATTCAGAGGCACATAAAAGATTAAAAAACTGAGGTTCTCCAGTTCATAGCCTTTAGCTAATGTGTATGCTGCTCTATTACCGATTCTAAAAGTAGACAACAATATACAATGAGTCTTTGGCAGCCCCGTATGGTGTCTACTAGTTGTGAGGTCTTTTCATTATCCAGATCTTGGGGTTGCAAAAAAGTGAAATCAATGGAAGTATGAAAATGCTCAGAGCCATTTGCCAGAGATATCTGCATGCTTATTATGACACAACTGTGTAAATCAAGTTCCCTATGTACTAGTTTGCAAGACATAATAGCAAACTCTGCAGCAGGAAGATGCCAATACATATAACAGACTACATAAATCTGGTAATGTCCTTAATATATTTATTTATTTATTTTTAGTAATACAAGGGCAATTTTCACACGTATGTATGTTAAATGGCAAAGGAAGCCCAAACTGCTCCTCTAAAATAATCTGTGCCTCATACTTCCAGTTAAGGAAGTTATTCCTGTCTGAAACACAAATAGGAAGAAATGCCATGGTTAATATAATGGGCGTGCTGATAACGGCAGGCAGTTAGCATTCACAGGAACTGCACCATACCTGCTGGGGAATTCACTTGGTTTAAACGATAGTGAAGAAACCCTCGTCTGGGTTTCAAGCAGAGAAATACCAAATGAACTGCCTCAAATTAATAGCAGTGAACATGGCTCGCTGATTTGGGGGAAAGGACTGCCTTGCTGCATAGAAAATTTTAAACTATGAGGCATTGGTAGTAGGACTGGAAGAGAGAATTAAAAATCTGTGACAGACTTGCAGAGAATAAAGAATGAAACTAGGACACGTAGGATCGTAGATATCTGAATTGGATACTGAAATATTTCACTGAAGTACAGGACCCACACGCAGGGAAAATTTAGGTTGTTGCTTTTATATAAAGTCCTGGCTCCTGAGGCCACAGAACAACAGTGCACTGTGGCACTGCTGAAAGCTCAAGAATGAGCCAGAGCTCAGGACAGCTTCAAATGACAGAAGTAAAGGTATTTGTTTAAAGTTCTTGTGCTTCGAAATTACAAGTATTTCTTACAGGATTATGTCTTGTTAGTTTTCTCTCATTTTCTGGCATAAATAACAATGGAATCCCATTACATCTATTGACTGATTTATCTCGAATTATCATTGCATTTGAATACTCTCAGAAATAGGATACAAAACTAAAAGATTTGCAAAATCAGAGCAAACAGATACGCAAAAGTTCTGATTTCCTTTCCTGCCTTACACCATATTTATGAGTGTGTTACTCAACTGGCTCCAGTGCACTGTCTCCTGATTTATAAGTCTCACTGGGATCAAGATTGTGTCCCCATTCTCCATGTTGTGAAGACTGAATAAAGTCTGCTAAGTGTTTTAGTGGCAAGACAGGTCACTGAGGTTGTAATTATCTCTAATTGACACTTACACAAGCTGTAACATTCTTCATGTGCTGCTGATTGGCAGCTCAAAAGGGTGTGAATATCTTTTCAATCAAGCAGCACCGTGGAAAAAACCCAAAGAACATATTTTAATTCTTGTCCTTTGAACTGATTTTTCACACTGCTCAGTAAGAATGGGAACAAGTGTACAAACACCTATGGGAAATAACTCTTGGAAAGTGATTTTTTATCTGTATAAGTGATCACTCTATTATATTTCACTCTAACATAAAAAGCTCTCTAGCTACCAGCACACCCCAACAGACTTTCTCCTAAATTCATGTTTTGCCTTCTTTCTGCACTGAACTATCAAATGACAAATGATGCGGTATCTCCCTGACAGTTCAAGAATGGTTATGTCAATATTTACATAAAAATTAGTGTTTCTTCATAAATGAGTTATGCTTTTCAGATGCTTCTTCCAAAGTCGTTAAAAGGATATGTTAAAAGGATTATACTGTCCCATTGGCACCTGAACAGTCCAGGTTCTTCATAACATGTTCTAGTGCCTCTTCTGAGAAATCAGAAAATTTTATTTTCATTTCACCAATCTTAGCTTTGAGGTATCTCTAGCTACAGAATATTTGCTTTTGTGTTTACTCCAAATATGCTGTCCAGTGAAAAAGAGTTCTGTAAGTAGTTTCAAATGAAGAAAAAGCTCTGTTATGTTTGGAAGATTAATTGTTGACTCGACATAGATATTAAAGACTCTTTTCTCAGAAGTTTATTATAAACATTCAGAATACTAAGGTTGAGTCCTTCAAAAGGAGATACTTGTCTCCCACTTAATGGAAGGAGACCTGTTTCTAGACAGTAACATCTACCATGGCTCAGATGGCAAACTCTATCAGCCATTCCTCTGAAATAGGCATTTTACTGTTTAAACAATATCACTACAAGAATGCCCAGCTTATGATTTTGAAAATAAGTAATCTTTCTCATTTTCTGAATAACAGATAGCTTAAATAAAGTATTTGCTGTCTTACCATTGATTCCAGAGATAGAACTTATAGGCAAGACTGTGCAGTGGCAATAAAATCTAGTGATTCCTTCAAAGCAGCGGATGAGAATGGACTGACAAAACACAATATAAAAGTTGGCCAGTAAGAACAATGAAATTAGAAAGTTGTATCTCAGATATCCACATTAAAAAACCCCTAATCAACTGATCAGTGCGATGCAATAATAGCAAAGACAACAATAGGCCAAAAGAAGGAGGATCTCTAGAAAGAGTAGAAACCAAGCTCTGATTCGTTGCTGCTACATGACTTAAGAAACTGGACTAAAAGAAAGTTTGACTAATTTATCACTATGAAAGTTCTCCTGCATAGGTTTGTCATGTTGCTGAAGTCTGGTCAAGTAATGGTTAGGAAGACCTGAATTCCAGCCTCTGTTCAATATATTCATTATATAAAATACTTCAATGTTTTTTGAAATGAGGTTTTCCTACATCCCAGCTCAGCGTGCTGTTAGCCTATATATTCTTTCTTTTGTTCAATGGATAGTGAGTTATTCTGTGCAAAACTAATAGGTGATTTGATGCAAAGATTTAGAAATTCCCTTTCAGGAACACCATTACTCAATAATTAGGACATTTTTCTGGGAACTGAGAAATGATTGTTAAAATTGCTGCAGGTCTGAACTGTGGTCTTTCACATTGTGTCTAAGCATTTTGTGTAATCAGGGAATTAAACAACAAAAAGAGGAGGCCAGCAGTTACTCCTGCTGTTTTGTGTGTATGGGCAATAGCCTTATGGGTGTGCTGACTGGGTTGTGGTGTGTGAGCATGGGCTTGAAGTTGGGATGCTCCGGCAGCACCTCTCCGGGTTCATAGCAGAGGCAGTCAGTTAATGACATGCTGGACAGCCAGGGCCAGCCAGCAAATTGTATAAACACACACTGCTGGCTTGAGGGGTGGAGAATAGGTTACAGGATATATGGGTATTCTACAGGACCCAGATTTAACTTTCTTCTGCCTGCTTTTTCCCAGATATGAACTTGCGGGATGATGAGATACATCTATGGGTCAGATCACAGGGAAGATTGCTGGGATCTGAAGTCTCTGACTGTAGGATTAGTGCATATCTGGTCACATGAGAGAGCCTACACATTTACCAGCTTGAGCCCTGCACTTCAGTACTCCTCTACCTCGCATATAACCATGAATTGGAAAAGGTGTATGGCTATGCAGCAGGTAAGAAACTGAGATGCAGTGCATGAGGCATTCTAATACCAGTTGTTGTGGAATTTTTAAAAATATGAGTGAGGAAGATCATCAGGGAAAGCAAAGAAAAAAGTTTCTCCTTTTTAAGTTAAAACACATCTGAAATATTTAATCCTAAATGACTAAATAGTAGCCATGGATAATTTTATGCTAGGAATTAGAAAGTTTTGAACCATGAGAGGTGCTTTTTTGAAAAAATTGTCAGTAGATTTAGTGGGGACTAGAAGACTCCCTAAGGCTTTTACCATTTCTGTATTCCAGTAAATGCATTAGTGGTATATATTGAAATTAATACAAAAGGAGCGGTTTGCTTTTACTATATTTAGCCAGGTCTTTATATATTGAAATGATAACTCAGAAAAAAATGTACAATTCTATATGATCTAGACCTCACATGATCTAGTTAAAAAAAGAATGAAGAATAAATCACCCTCATTAATCCTGATAGATCAGATGTTACAGCATAATTGCTGTTGTTTTGTTGGTGTTGTATATGGTTCTGTGAACATATTTGTGGTTTAGTTATTGGCTAAAAATGTTGAGTTTTACACTAATATTTTTAATAACAATAGACACAAACTTGCACTTTCTACTCTTGCCTGCAAATAGGTTCTATGTTGTGGAAACTAAGCCAGTTTGAAGATCTACAGAGCTCCTTTAAACTCTCATTAAACTAAAAAAGAGCTAAGAATTAAGCTATATCTGGCAGAAGTAAAGGGGATAATACTGAATTATTACGACTATACCTTAGAGAAGTTCTGGGAACTTTGAATTTGTAGAGTGTCTGGGAGAATGGGACCACCACTCACAGTGAAAACTCTGGAGTGAAAATGGAATATACATTATAGAAATCCTATAAATCAAATGGATAGGCTTTCTTTTCTTGTACCCTCTAGTAATGAGGTCATCACTGGGGAAAAGCATATGTACATATATTTGTTCTAGTAATAATAAAAAGCAAAGTAAATGGTTTGCAAATGAAGTGAAATGCTAGTGAAGAACAGTATTACAAAACTGAGACTTCTGATTTTGTAAAGCATGGGAACACCTAAATAACAAGACAATGCACATTATAAGCTGTGGTGCACTGTATATGAATGCAGCCACATGTTACAGCTTTACTGATGATTAGGTATTCAGTGCCATTAACAAATCAAATGCATATTTTGAATTAGATAATTCTGAAATTAAGCTGGAAGCCTGAGTCCTTTCCCTGGTTGGCAGTCACAGGAGCTTTCTTCTCTTTTGCTGGAGCACGAGTCAGCAATATTCATCTCTAATAATATCCTTTCTTAATCTTCTTTCAGAGGGAATACCTGCCTCAAATTGAGGCCAGAGTGATTCAGGGTTAAAAGAATGGGTATACTAGAGATGTGACATGCTTAAATCCACTCCTTAGGAACATAAAACTTGATTAGGAGTATGGTCTAGCAGTGTAGAAAAGGATTGTGCAGGAATTAACAATTAACTTGTAGCAAATTACCCAGAGCTTCATCAAAGTGCAAAGTGGAGTTCAACTGTAAATATGGCATAAAAAGAAAATTTATTTGGGGTAGAGCTTTTTTGCCTGGACACGGGAAGCTGATATACTGTACAGAAGAAGTAAAACAAAAGTGGAAATAAGGTTAAAATATGACTTTCTGAAAAACGTCAGATACATTACATGGCATTTTTCTTCCCCCAGATTTTCAAGTATTGAGGAAAAAAAGAAGAAAAATGGAAAAAAAACAAACCAAAACAAAAAAAACACCAACACAACAAAACAGATTTGCGAAAAAATATTTTTTGAAGCCATAGCCTATTTATTTTTAAATAAACCTGATTTTTTTATTGAACCACTTTTAATGTTACAATATTCCACTACAAACCAGAAGATGGCTATAAAGATAAAAAAACAGCTTTCAGTGAAGAATGTGTTGTCAAGACATGTAGATCTGGCTTATGAAAAGCGTTAAAGTACTTTGTTCCGCTACCTTCTTCTTTTGTGAGGTAATCCTCAAATCTTCCCCAACCTTTAGAAGCTAACAACAGTTTTGAAGCATTACCGTGCTCGTCAAGAGTCAGAAAGACAGGGTGATGCTGAGAGCATAGTTTCCTTGCCCCACTCCCTCCCTAGGCTGTACTGTCCTGCTTAGGCTGACCACCCCACACATAACTCCAGGACCAGCAGTTTGTCTCTATGCTGTCTATACTTCCCCCTATAGTGAGGTGATTCTCCTGCAGCTGCCTTTAGTACCTCTCAGTAATGACACTGTAGCACACCATGGGTCCAGTGGAGCTTCACAGCATTTCTGCTAAGAGCAGAACGTGGCAACTGGAGCACAGTCCTGCTTTCCGTGTATGCCTAAGAACAGAGAAGGGAGAGGGAAGGCAGGAGGGAGGACAGGGGCTTGAGCTGCAGCTGAATGAAGTGTGGTTGCATGGAGAATTTTTTTTCACTGTTTACACCTCATGTTTACAATCTCCAACATTCGCATATTTTCCATTGTTATTTAGACAAACTAGATTAATTAGCTATTGGTATTACTTCAGTGGAGTTAAATCTTATGCAAAAAAAGATTCTGAAGTAGTGGTGATTTCAAAAGGTTTTTTCTCAAGTATAAGAAAATAAGAATTCTACCATGGCTCCCTACAGAAGGCTACACAAGTAAGTCTGGTAGGCTGAAGGAAAATTCAAAGAGAGAAATGTTTTTTATATTTGCCAATAGAAATTAAACTGCTGCCACACTGAAGATCTTTCTTGGTGAGCCTACTTTTTTTACGGTCCTATTTTTTTCTTCATTTGCACTTTATCATGAAAAGAATTTGCGCTGATTATGAATAGATAAAATGTCAAATATTCAAAACTTCAAATTTAAAATATCTCAAATAACATTCTTTTGTTTATTGATCTCATGCTCACAAAGCTTTAAAGCAGAATGGCCTAGGAGCACAGATTTGGAGTGGAATCAGCTCACTCAATATACTTATCCAGAAGTTACGAATCTGTTTGAAGCAATTGTGCCGAAGTCCATCAGCCATCACCATAGAGTGGTAAGTGTGTTCCAGGGGAAACTTATGCCAAGCTACAATAGACATCTAAGTAAGATAAGTGAAATGTGGGACTATAAGAGACAACTAATGTTTTAGACAGCTGAGATGAATGTTATTTCTTGTAAATAATAATTGCAGCAAAATATATTTATTAAGGCTAGGGCAAACCACTGTTTAGCTGTACCAAAGCCCAGCTAAATTTCTTTGCACCAAAATCTACAGTATTCTACTGGAAACAGAGCAATCCATGCTACCCCAATATATGAGGCTGGGGCTCAGACACCCTGTGATAACTATTTAAATTTAGGACACTTTCAAGTTACCTTAAATAAAAAAGTGAAAATAGAGATACAAACTAATATCTGTATCCAGTAGATTCTGTGTACTGCCAGTCTTCTCCATAACTTTTTCATCTTGAACTTCACAACTGAATGACACATTTATGACTGCCCAAACTATAACCCTTATCTCAATTACGGGTTTTGGCAGCTGATACGGTACTAATTGAATCAAATTTTACGGTTTGTGGGCAAGTAGAAGAGCACATTATTATTATTCCATACATCCATATGGTACAAAGGTCCACACTTGCATTTCTGTAGACGCAATTATAAATTTTCAGTGTACCTCTGAAACTTAAATCCAGAAACAGGGCTTGGTTATGTAAATCTTTTGGCACAAGATTTCTGACCATCAGAAATTTTAAAGTGTAATTCAGTCTTGTAGCACTGCTGTTTGTTCCTAATCGTCCTTGATTTTGGGGAGACTTTTGAAATCCCATTAGATACCAGTCTTCATTTTTAAATATTAAAAAACGCCTTAAGAGCTTAAGGACTTACTAGAGTTACAGTACTGAATACGTATTTTCATTTAAAAAAATGAACCTGTGGTTCTTAATTTCATATTTCCAAAATGGAACATTGTCTTATTCAGTGAAGTGTTAAAAACATAAATTCATGTTTGTGAGACATAGATATATTATTCTCACTAGCTTTGCAAAAGGAAATAAACATGAAACAACAGATTACTTCCTGAGAAAATAACCTGAACTGAGAACTTCAAAGTCCCCAGACTATTTTATCACACTAGCATGTATGAGAAGAAACAAGAATAGCTAGCATAAAAATGACAGGACTCTGGAAAAAAAATGTAAAATTTCCACCCAGTGTACTAGTTTAAATACTCAGAAGAATTACCATTGTTTAATCAAGCAAAAATTAGAACACATTTTTTGCACTTTTTATTTCTTCAAAACACCTATACCTAATACGATTTAAATAAGATTTTGCTTCTGTGAATAAACTACTTTTTCGTTCTGTTAGGACTCTTATCAGAGCATTCTCAGAAAAGGATCCACCCCACTGCTTCAAGCAGGTAGGACACATGAAAGGTGACATTAAACCTGTGCCTACAGCTGTTTGGCATTACAGGAGTGTTCCAAAAAGGAGCAAGGCAATTTCAGATCAGGCAGCAGACATAACTGATGCAGCTTTTTCTCTCTTCACCCGGCATGTAGGTGTTCAGGGTATGTGCAGTGCTAGGAGGCAACAGTTTATTAAAAGTGAACAGGAAAATGAAATAGTCTTAGCATTGTATTATTGGAAATCAAAATAGTGCATTCTCTGAAAGATTAGACACTGATAGTGTGAAGCAAATGTACTCTGTGATAGAGGAAAATAAATATCTTTATTTTTTTAGTAATAACACATTTTTTTCCTATCTTTGCTTTCATTTCAACCTGTCCAGAACCTTGTAGTTATAACTGAGCACATCTGCATGCATCACTGGCTTAGCCACTCTGCTTTTCAAGAACACTCATACAATTTACAGTACAGACTCAGCAAATGTATGCAGTTGATGGGTATTGGCTTATATGGCTATGTTTTGGCTGTTCTGTGGAGTGCGCATTGAGGATATGTGCGGGTATTTGCTCTCCAATAATCTGAATTTAGAACCTGTGCTGCCAAGTTTCATTTTCCATCCACAGCAGGGAATGATACAGTGGAGCAAATGCATGCTGGATCTCATGCTGCCATGGAGTTTGACTACTGTTCACACACTGCAAGCATGTCAATTCATCCCACAGGTCAGTTAGAAACAACCATAGGGACCAGTTTCCATGGGTTATATCCACCTTTGAAGAGACATTTATATACCATAAATTGTAGATGGGATTTGAAGAGCAGTGATTTGCAGCTTCCTCCCATGTAGGCTTAGTCCATGTTATTAAATACTTAAACAATAAGCATGCATCACAAGGTAATGGGCTTAAGGCTGACACAAGGCTTTCAATAAACTCTGTAAAACACAGTATTGCAAGCTGTACACACACATTCCTCAGCAAGAACTCAATACTACAGCTTCCAATGAAGTAACTCTTGTGGTTAATAGGGTAATAGACTATTTCAGAGCACTCTATGCCCTGCAATACATGAAACAACTCTTTGCTGATATCACTGCTGCTTGTATATTTTGCTAACTTACTGGTATCTGGCTCCAGATACTTGTAGTTTGAGCCACCCAGTTCAGTCCTTTCCAGAGTCAAGCCCAGCTGCTACAACTTCTGGCCCAGTCCAGCCATTCTCCTAGTGCTCAGACAACAGACTGCAACAATATTTTCTCCAGCTTATCCCTCTCGAGGACACTGTAATAACCCCAAGGCATCCAATGTCAACTCATCTTCCTTTCTTGGTTTTGAAGTGCTGACAGCCCTCTGCAGTGAAATGTCATCAAAAGCCCCACAATCCTTTGTCTTGGAAATAACAGGTCTCTTCCCAGTGAAAAAATGTTAGTCTACACAATCTTCCAGTTGTGTTTTTTCCCGAGAAGCATGAAATGAGGGAGCAACAGGGAAGGTCCCAGCAGAAACTTCAAAGGGTGACTCCAGGGAATGCCTATGGTGGTGGTGAAAAACCAGTTGCAGAGCTGATTAGAGTTCTTCTGGGGAGACAGACAAGGAGGTGGGCAGAAAAAGAAATGGATTAGTACTATCTTAAAGTGTTTCATTATTTACTGCAAGCATAATTTTCTTGCAAGAAGATTTTCTATGCAGTTTCTCAATCAACTTATACTGATTGCTATTATTCAAAATACTGGATTAGTACTGGCAAGTTGGAACTGTCATGTTTTCTTAAACAGTTCAAGTTTCCACTTAGATTTACTTCTTCCAAAGTGTAAAATGAAACTACATTGTGCTTCCAAATGTTAGTTTTCCTTTGTTGCAAAATAAAACTTTAAAGCAATTGGTATTTATTAATATTTATTAATACCAATGATTTTCTTGAAAATGGAAATGGGTGTCAACATTTTTTCTGTGTATATGTTTTGAAAATGAAAAAGAATTACATGCCAAGAATCTATCAATGGCAAAATTTGAAGTTTTGGGAAAATAAAGAGTGTTGATTCTTGCGTCTCATGGAAGCATTCCAACCATTTAATCCAGCTAGCTCTAGCATCACATTTTATGGTGTTAGATGACAACTAAAGAAGATCCTGTCCCCTGGCTTTTATAGAGCTTGGCAAGAAATGGGAGGGAATACCAGACTCCTTTTCATGAAAAAGGTCCTATATTCCACCCCTCCTTCTTTGGGTCCTTACAGCAAAAAGCCACTAAAAATTTGCCTGTTCCCTCAAACTATAACACCTGCTCTAGGTTTTCCGGCTCTGGCAGGGGGGTTGGACCAGATGATCTTTCGATCTTTCAAGGTCCCTTCCAACTCCTAACATTCTGTGATCTGTGATCTGTGATCATGACTTCTGAGGGAAAAAATGATTAAGAAAAAAGCATATGTTTCTATTTCATTGGTAAAGCTTTATTTTAGTTTTGAGTTCACAACACTTTTCTCTCTTCCATAGAAAGCTGTATTTCCTAGATTTTTTCCCATTTTATGTGCCATGGGAGAGATAAAGTTTACATTTAACTGAGGTATTATTCTATTAAAAACATAAACTTTCCTGAGAAAAAAAAAAACAACACAAAACTCATTCAGTTTTCAACAAAGCCCAAAGCATTTTCATTAAGATTCTTCATGCTTTATATTGAATTTCCTCTAAAATAGACATTTTTGTGTATCAAGGTCAAATTAGTCAAAAGTGAAAATTTTGTCCTGAAAAGCTTTTTCATCAGGTATATTTATTTCATCTGTACTATTATTTGCCTGCTCCAACTAGATAGTCTAACTAATTGTCTCAAAACCAGGTGGTACACATATTTTTTGGTTTATTTTGTATTCTCAAATCATAGCTGATTTGGATTCCACACAGACATTCTTATACCTAATTTGAAGCCATACATCCAAGACACATGAAAAATGTCTTTGACATGAAGCCTAATAAAATTCATTTTAAATTGCAAAGATAGCAGTAGTTAGTACTTTTTTTTTCACCAGAAGCATCTGCTAGAAGCTAAATTTATAGCTTATTTCCATAGTGCACATCGAAGAAGTACAATGGTCAAGCAGCAAGTTTTTAAGACTCTGAGTTTTCTAAAGGATGTTGATATTTAGCATCTTTAATTATAACCTCAATTATCATGTTGCTGGATACCTACAGCTACCATGACAGAACGAGGGGAAGTTATGCCAATATTTTCAAAAAGAAAATGGGTAAGAACAACAGAATTGTCAGAAGAGCAGGACTGCATGTTTTGTTACAGGAAGACAGAAAGATTAACACAGTAAACACAGGGATTCATTCAAATAAAAGCAACGGAGTTACCAGGTCAAGCTCATTTTGTTTTTCTCCCCTAAATAAAATTAAATGTAAGAGCATGTGAAGTGTTTTTGTATTCTACTAGGAACATGATGTGAGCACAAACTTTTAGTATCTGTGTGTTTTTCCTTACAAAAATCCATGAACAAAGGACTTCACTATTCTAAAGGTAACATAGAATTTCAACAATAGGTTTAGTTGATTTGAATAGCCTTTTGGCATGTTGATTTACGTTATAAGAGTGGCCAAGGTTTTTAACAGTTTAAACAGGATAATGGGGTAGAGAAAGCATGCTGAGCAAAATGCATTCCAAGACTTAAGGACTTAAAATGTCTGAATTAAACTAAAGTGACATATATTCATTCATAGCAAATTTGCTGTAATTATATCTGGAAATTCTGAAACAAGGCTGAGATCACCTGCCAGCCGATCTGAGGGGATACTGGTTCCCATTATAGGAGCTACATTTCAAGCTGTTGGCCACATACCTAGACATTAAGTAAATGTTGCAATGTCTCAGTTAGTATAAAAGTATTTTAGAACTAAAGCCATTTCAGCTTTGATCAATCTGTGCTGAAGATACAGACGGAGATATATTAAAAATATAATAAAAAACCCAAACAAAACCACCCATAATAACATAAAAAGATGTTACTGATTTAATCTATAATCAGTACAATAAGATGATGTAACCATGCACTAATAGTGCTTGTTGGTATGTTTCTATAATGAATTCAATCACTTAAATATCTGAGAAGGTCTCTGAATTCTGAGAGAAGAATTATTTGTTTAATGGATAAATAGAAATTACTATAAAAAACAATTTATTTGTATTTTAAAAATGCATTTTATTGCCCTCTCACTTAAACAATCTGTGAGGTTCAGTACAGCTCAATTAAATCTGGGTCATCCAGGGAGCTATTTCTCCTCACAGTCTCATCCCAGGTCCTCTGTTAACCTTTTTCATCATCTCTGTTGTTTTCCTGTTTTGGTGGTCTCTGAAGTTCTTTTTCCTGCAGCACCTTTCAGCAAACTCCCCATAAGGATTTCAGATCTGGTGTAACAAGATGTTTCACTACTCTGTTCTAGTGCACTGGGACCCGCTAACATTAATAATCCACGGGCTAACCCAAGATGTGAAAGAAATCTTCTCAGGAAATGAGCTGAAATTTCTGAGATTTTTCAATACAATCCATGTTTACATTTTTTCCTTGTATATGACTCACAGGTGATTTACAACTGTATCACCTACATATGATAATCTGTAACACACTACCTATGTATGTATGGTTTCTCTTCCTATGATCCCTGACTGTTTCAGTGGAAGCAGGGATACCTTAGCATTTAACGGGCTTGATTTATTCTTCTGTAATGCTTACGGTTCTACAGCTAAATTGCTCCAGTTTTTGAAGATGGGAGCTGTAAATTCCTGCAGGTTTGCATATGATGCAGGACTTAGCAGCAAGAGCATGGAAAAAGATTCTTGTGTTTGACATTTCCAATATTAGTCACCTAAATCTTCAGTTAGACTCTGAAGTATATGGCCTGTTTGTTGAGCAGCTGCTGTTCTAGTTGATATCAATTGACACTATGGGTGAAAAACAGCTTGAAATATGCCTAAAAATAGAGGGACAAAAATAAAAGAGTAAATGAAGATGCATTTTTAGCTAGTATACAACATTGTCATTAGGACTAGTAAAAAGAAAAGTCAACTGGCTTTTTTTATAGTAAGAGTTTGGATTTTTCAATGTAACTGAGACTTCTATGAGGATGCAGCTCTCCTGACTCACTTCACTAGGCAACCCTGGCTGGCAGGCCACATATATTAGGCTGACCTGTTACATGAAGGAAGACTTTGGTACTGTGCATCCAATAGGCAAGATAAAGTTTTATATTGGGTAGTGAGATCCAAACAAATTCCAAACCCCCACCACTTAATGCATGAGTGTTGATAAGATTTGAAACAGATAAATCCCTAAATTTTAAAATATCAGTACTAAAAGATCACTAAGGAATCTACAAGCAATTTCATTTTTCTGTTCTTATAGCCTTTTTATTAATTTTCTTTTTTTGTTGTTGTGTGATCACCTAGGTATGATATCCAGTGTCCACAGACTTGCATTTCATACAATTAATGGACATTTTTGTTCAAGATGAACCTGAGTCACATATCTCTGCTTATTGATAAAACTTAAAACCTGTTTTAATCAAATTTCCTAGGTCAGTGTCAGAGACTAGGTGAGCACATGGGAATAGATGGGATCAGCGTGGCTGCCCTTATGCTCTTGGCTGGTGAAGGAAAGTGTGTACAAATCCACCAGGGCATGCATTTGCAGGGAAGAACAAACCCAATGGAACATTCCTGCAATCTCTGTTACAAGCACATTTATGTGGATAAGAAGCTGCAGTTTATATCATTGCCTGTTCTTCAGATATTTAGGCAGCTAACATGATGGGTTAAGTTGGATTACAACAGCTTCCTTTAGAGATTTCAGAGTTCTGCAAGTACGGCACCAGAGAAACCCAGCAGAGCTGAACAGCCAATATATTGCTATTCAGACTTGGAATGCAGCCCTAACCATGCAGTTTTTTACTTCTAGTTCCTCTAGTATTGAAAAGTACTTTTAGCTCCATTGTTTAACATATCTTCTAATACCCTTAAAGTTAAGAAGAATATCTATATGTGAATCTGCATACCTAGTATTTTTTACTTTTGCTATGACTGCATATGTCTTATTTAGAGAAACATTTTTTCTTGTTTTGTGCTTTACCAATTGTCACAAATACACACCATTTTTCTACTTTATGTGTCTGAATAGCAAGCAGAGCTGGAAAGGACTTCACACTGTGATGCACTTTCAAAACAATTTAGCTACTTTGAATGTAAATTTGATAAGTGCAAGCAGCACTGACATAGCTGCTGTACAGCCTACAAAGCCTTAAGCAGGTGCAAATGGATTCACTTTGTCCTGAGAACTTACACCTGGTGAAGAGCTCTTCTTACACACAGCCTGCAGGAGATGGAGCCCCTTCCTTCCAAACTGAGAAAAATTCTTGTGCTGATTTTTTAAGACAAAGGTCTACTGCAAGACCCACTAATTCTGATGACAATACTGCAAATTCAGAATTACTAACTGATGGGTTTGGGGAATATAAGTCTGCTAGACAAGTCCTGTAACTCAAAAAAAAAGAGTTGTTTTCAGATTTTTTTTTTTTTTGTATTACAGAAATTAAATGTATGTGTAAATCAAGGAGAAAAGTTAGTAATGTGAGAAAATCATGAAATTGGAAGTTATTTATGGTGAACACCTTTTTAATTAAAAACTGGCTGTATGTCTCTGATATAAGTGTTAGAAATACTGTATATTTTCATGACATTCCTTACTTTGCTAATACTGAGAAATGTGAGAAAGTGTTTCATTCCAAATATGAAAAATAAATAGCCTGAATTTAAAAAGTCGTTACTTCTAGATACACTTCCCAACTAACTCTAACTTAGTTTTAATGTTAGGTGAACTGACAGGTTCCAAATGCCCTTCCTATTTCTCCTCCTGTTTTCCATTTTTTTTCATTCCTCTGCTATTTCCTAGCCACGGTTTACTGTTTGTTTCCCCCTAATATCTCCTTTATTATTCTTTTTGGTGCCTATCATTCATTCTCCCTCCCCTCTAGATGTGGGTTTCTTTATGCTTTCAAAGGAGAGCCAATGAATAGTTGCTCCTCCGTTACACACACATACATGCACACGCTCAAATCCACCCAGTGCTAAACTTGCTGCAGCTCCTCCACCACTGCTCTTCTTTGTCTGATAGAATATTGGCTTTTTCTTTTTTCGTACTCAGCTCCCTGTACAGAAATCAATGTTCTGCTACACCGAGTGGAGTGACAGTAATGTAGGAGATGCCAGCCCCACGACCTGATGCACAGTGAACTGTTCTCCAAAAATTCCACTCTGCTGAAAAACAAGGAGGAGGAAGTCACGCTTTCCTCCATGGACAGAGTAGAAATTCCTTTTTTCTTTTTTTCTGGCTTCTCTGCCTCCACCTGCTCCCACCCCTCCAAATCCAGAAGTGAACAGCTCAGGCTTACAGGACACCAGTTCAAAGAAGGGGTTTCTTTGGTTCCTTTTTTGCGATATCATAATCTGATACAAGAACCCAAAACATAAACGCTGTTGCTCTCTTAAAGGCAAAGACAGGCTATTACTGGGGCCAGCAAAATCTTTTGGGGGATTAGTGTTTTTTTCTCTCTCAGATTAGGAGACACTAAAAAAAAGTTCTTGAATCCTTGACAGTATTTCTCAGAGTTAATTTCCTCTGGAGGCTGTTGGGATTTGCAGTGTCTACCAATGTCAGTCATTGCTGGTTATTCCATACAATAGGATATTGTATGGTATAACATATGGATGTTGTGGACACTGATCACTCAGGAAAGTAAAATTACACTCCAGTGCTAGAAAAGGTGGGTGACAACAGACTTCGTTTTCAGTTGATCAGAGCTAAGAGATGACATACAGACGTTCAATCTGCTTCCAGTGAATTCAACATATTTGTCTTCACAAATTGTCCATCAGCAGCTCCTGATTTTTTTTCTTTCTTTTTCTGCTTTTATTCAACCTCTCATTTTCTTTTGCTCCTCTGTGAAATAAATAAATAAAAAAGTAAAGACACTGGGTTTCAGACTCTTCATATGGGCATTGTTGATACTGAAAATCTGAGGTTGTTTTGATTCATTTTTCATGCTGAAATATAATTGGTTTGTTTCCTGATGGAGTGAATATAACTAGTGGGCTCAGACTCGTTGCTGGGTAGAATAGTTGAAATTCCATTCAGAAGACCAGTCAGGAGCCTGTTTAAACAATCACAGGATCTGACCTGCAGATTCAGGTTAATCAGAGCCTACTGGATTTCCAAATGGGTTTTGTTAGAAAATTGGCTGAATATTATGAAGACATGGGTAAAGGGAGATTTTGCTTTGCTTACTGACATGGTTCAATAGCCCTATGTGAGACTAGTGCTTCACACTTGGCTTTTCTCTCCCAGCTTTTCCACAAATATCTTTAAGAAAATAAAAGATAGAGGAAAAATTAGATACTGTTAGAGGCTTACTAGCAACTCATTTAAGGCACAAGAAGGTTAGACAGCTATCTGTGATGCATTTTTGCCAATGTAACCCACCAAACTATTTAAAAGTGATCTGTTTCATAGAAATTTGATCTGAAAATATCTACCAGTGTTTCACTTTTTCCTTGAATTTATATTTGCTGTAATAGTACTTCACCATGGTCAAGTATAGAACTTCACTTGTACCAGAAAAAGTAGATAAATTCATGATGAGTTTAGTTGCCTTCAGCATTATTCTATATTGCTTCTGAACTAAAACATAAGCTTGAATATTTTGGGTATTTTTTTTCTTTCCCCAATCTTATTTTTCTTTTGTTTGAAAAACACTTACTGCAACAATGCTGAGCAATTAAAGTGCTTTTCATTTTCAAAGCATTAAACAAAGAATGACTAATTACATTAGCTGTTTGGCACAGGCATGATACAGCCTTGATCCTTCATTCAATTAGAGTTTACTTTGAATTTGGTGAGGTCAGATTGCATCCCAGTTAGGCGTTATGACTCAGATTATGTCCTACCTATATTTTTACAATTACTGAAATAACACTAAGAACTTTTGACAAATGAGGTACATTTCATTAGGTCTTTTTATCGGTCAGGGAAAGCAAGTCATGACAAAATGAAATAACTTAAAAGCAAGTGGCAAAATCGGTCAGTAGTCCTTGTGAAGCTTGACTTTGTAAGCCTTTTGGTATGGGAGGCGCAAAAATGGAAAGAAAGGATTTCAGCTCCCATATTCGAGTACATTCCTAGTCTTGTTGAAGAGAGGAGGTACCACAAACCTCCTAATACCCTAATTTGGCATAGGTGACATAAGCATGAGCCTGGACATTCCCAGGGGAGCCCTTTCTTACTCTCTGCTCACAGATGCACAAACTTCCCATATCTGTGGAAAAAATCCAGTGGATAACACAAGGAACAGACTTCCATATTTTAGCAGAGGACTAGCAAATTATTTAGTAATCCCAAGAAAAGCATCCACTGCCTCCTCATGAAGATCACTTCCTATAGTTCATTTATACCGACAGTCCCACTGTAACATCTTACCCAATTCTCCCAGTCAGCCCAGCTACTCATCCTAGTGCCTGTGTCTCATCTATTAAACCTACACGAGTCTGCTCTCTGGCGTAAGGACTTCTAAGTTCCAGTCAGAAACGAGCCCACCTAAAATCAATATCCCAAACTTCTTTCCTGCTCGCATTCGGAACCACCTCGGGACGCGCAGCTGTGAGCCCGGGACGCCGGCGGCCCCGTGTGCCTGCTGGCTGCCCAGGGTGCAGCAGCGTGGGGTGTTTGGAAATTCGCACGGATAAAACGTTAATCTGTACTGTTTATGCTTGGAGCATGTTCCTGGCTGTAACGCCTGGAACCTACACCGTCTGTGTCCGCACCGTCTGTAAGCAGGGGGGGCAGCGAGAGGCGCGGAAGCCGCTGCAGGAGGCGGGCGGGACCCGCGGTGCGGCCTCGGCCGCAGCCCCGGCACCGCTGAGCCCCGCGGCGCGGCAGGCNCGGCGCCGGGCGCGGCAAGGAGGGCGGCGGGCAGGGGCCGGGGGGCCGCGGAACCCCGGGGCGGCATCTCCCCCGCCGGCATCTTCCACGGGCCGATGGGCTTAAGGGGAGGGGGGAAGGTGAAAAGCCGCGGTAACGGGGGTCCTCAGCGCTGTGTCCCGATCCCCGGCAGCCCGCCGGGGAGGCTGGCCGGCACCTGGGGTGCCTGGGGCAGGGGACACGCAAGGTGCCCGCAGCCCGGCTGTCCCGGGGACGCCCCGCAGGCGCAGTCGCCGCCCGAGGCGCCGGCTGCCTGCACAAGGGGCGGCGGGGGAGGCTTCCCCGAATCGGAGGAACGTGCTGTGTCCAAGGAGAACGCCTCAGGCTCCTCAGGAGACGGGAGCTGGGGGGGGGTGGGGGTGTAGTGTGGGAATGGGACAGAGACGGGACGTGTGGGCGCAGCCCGTGGCAGGGTGGGACCTTCCCGGAATTGCTGTAGGACCTGCAGATGCGAGTTCGGCGTGAGAGATACGCGTGGTGTTCCCTACCTATTCAGCATCTCTAGGCTTAGTCTTACCTGAGGACACTTTCAAAGCTCTGGTTACAAAGCGGGGAGCCTGAGGGACATCTGTCAGTGATCACTTCCCAGTTTGTCAGCAGCTTTTTTTGAAACAGAAATGCACAAATACTTTTTTAAAAAGTGATCGATCATTTTTCAACTTTTTTCTCCCCAGGTTTGCAAGATCAGATGTATTTTTTCTGGGTTGATGTACAGGGCTTCCATGATACTGAAGTAATTTATGAAGATGGAACTGGACTGAAGTCTTTTATGCTAATCTTGAAGAGTGGAGTAACTATCTTGTGCTGCAGTATAATTTTATGGTGTGCTGTAAAATACTCAACAACCTATTTGATAGAGTGGGAAAATAAGTTTTCTTCAGCATCACCTTTATGTTGCCACAATCTACCTTTTTGTGTAGTATCTGACCTCTTATGCTTCACATTCAGCAAGGCACTACTCCATTTGCATAGCTCTATTATACTCATACACCGACATTTCCAAATGGTTGGGGTGACAGGTTACAAATAGTAAACTGCTGTTAATCCTAACAACTAAGCTTAGAAGTCATCACAGAAGCTAGGTATCCTACACAAAGTCCCTATATTTGTCTAAATGTGGTCTCCATGAAGAAAATTGGATATCTGAAAAAAATGTTGGTTTAGGGATGCACAAATAAGCTTTTGCATAGAGTTTTGATTTGGAGACACAAATTTTAAAATAAAAGCAGTGGAAACAAAGGCTTGACACAGGCCGCAGTTACACAATGGATTCAGATAACCCAAATCTTGTTTTTCGCTGAAGCCCTGAAGTTAAGGTATTCAACTCATACTTAATGAGACTGAATACTGTGAAAGAATGTTAAGGGGAAGTCATGGGTAGTTTTGACTTTGGTCTCAGACCACGTCTATTTTTTACATACATATTCACCAATGCAAAGTTTGGAACCAGGGCATGAATACCAGAACCACTAAACTGTTGTCATTCTTTTTGTTTTAATAGGCCCAGTGTATAACAAAGAGGCTTCTTCCAAAATAATCGCTCTAAGAAATGATGAAACTTTCTTTCTACAGTCTCTTGATTTGGGTATTCCATTCAGAAATACACGGTCCACATTCAAATCCATTTGGGAGAATATTTGAATTTTGTTTCCTGACACCCCAAGAGAGACTCTAATTATACTACTGTTTAGAAGGAGGTCAAGACCCTTAACTCCTCTCTGACTTTTGGCCAAAACACAAACTTTTGCTTTTTCACGGATTCAAAATTATCTTACTGAATTTTGAGGTGATCACAAGGAGACACAATATTCTACAGAAAATCACCTGGTGATTCAAGACTTTGTCCTACAGTTCCCCAGTCTTACTGCACAGGACTTGCACGGCTAGTAGATAAAATCTGGAAGCTTGAGATTTACTCTCAGCTGTGCCACTGGCCTTAAGCCTAAACTTAAATGTTCTTTCATCTTCTCTGTGCCTCAATTTTTCCCTTGGAAAAGTGCATCTAATGCTTCTGACTGCTTTTTAATTTTGTCTTCTAATAAAGGAAGAGAGTATTTATTAATCACTGATGGATTATTTTAGCATTTTCCAAAGTAGAGGTAGCTTCCACCAGAACAAAGGCAAATTTCTAGTTTTTCCCTCAATGAATAGAAATATTCAGTATGGCAGTGGCAGGAGATACAGAAATTAGGCTTTCCTTTTCTGCCCTATTATAAATCCAAAGACATTAATGACCTTGGCATGTCTTGTTGAGAATTAGTGACTAGATGAAAACACTTTCCCAAAAGGGACAGTGATTAATTCTCAGTAAAATTTGCTAGGCATCAATCAATCTGGCAAAATCATTCAATAGTGTTGTGGAAGAATTTAAAAATACATAGTTTATGAATCTGAAAGGCTTTTTAAACAGTAACAGACTTGTAAAAAAGAATCTGCTGAGTATCGTATAGTATTTAGTTAGAAACTATGTAAATATGTACCTCAAGGGAGCTTTCCTATGTGTAATGAGAAAGTAATATAGTATTATTGCATCCAAGCTGTATGGAACATGGGACAAGTGCATCTGTGACTGCGTAGTAAGCAATGAAGGAAAGCAGTGAGCTTTGTGGCATTGCCTGGAGAGTAATCATGGAATGATAGAAATCGTGTTTTACCTTTCTATGTATAGAAGATGATGCTTTCCTAGTCAGTTTTCCATTTCTGTTCTGAATTGGCCTGGTCTGAATATACTAAAGTCGGCCTTCTGCTTAAGTGACAATGAAATTTTCACTGTGGAGAAAAACATGCCATCAATAATCTTTGCAATCTGTTTGGGCTTATGAAGATTCAAAATTGGCTGGGTAGAACTAACCAATATGCTTGTGAGGTCTGTGTTTGTTCTGATTACAGTTCAATATGCTATATACAGACAGATATGCATGCATATATTATGTGTGAGATGTTCAGTTAGTGACATAGCACTCCCTTTAGAATAAAATTAGCCTTGATTATACTGGAAGAATAACACTAAGTTTCAGCTGTGAAAGGTTATTGCATAAAACTAGCAACATGACCAATATGAGGTCAAAAGATCTTAGTAACAGATATGTTTAAATTCACCAATATTCAGTCTTTGAAGCTTTGAAATATTTTGAACCATTGTAGCAAATATGTTATTTTGGAGTCCTTCATCTCTCCAGAAGACAGACAATTAGAAAGAGACAGTGAATCATTTGAATGTGTGAGTGGAGCATTGGTGGGTTTTTTTACAAATAAGATGTAAAAACTATGTCCTTCTAGTCTAAACACCTATTTGTCTTAAGGTTGGTCATAATCCCAGGCTTCATATATCACCTACAAAGGTCTCCATTACAGGAAAACCGTTCCATTCTCCACTCTTCAAAGCAATCTGTTGAAGCCTTTCTTTTTAGATTACCAAGCACTGCAAGGGGATATATGAATGTACAAATGGTACTTCATAGCAGCAGGACTGAGCTTTTAAAGGCAATGAGGTTTGACAAGCTGCAAAGGTGGCCTAAACAGTAACCGTGCAAAATGCTACCATGTGCTAGATTATTTAGAATTTATTATTTTGAATGTGTCCCAACTATACGTGTCCTGCTTCAGAGCAGAGCTGCAGGCTGTGGCTCAGTTCAGTGACGTTAGCTATGGCTCATGAGCTAAGGAGGATTCTGAGCTAGGAAATGCTGGTCTTAAGGTGTGGTGTGCTGTCAAGGCCATCCAAAGTTTGAACTTGTTTGGTGTCACTTTGGTGTGCCATGGAGTTGAAAAGCAGAACAGCATCTGATGTTACATGAAGGAGCTTTGGTTTGCCAGTAAATCTTAAATGAATACCAATTTTAGTCCTTTGAGCAGAAGAGTTCTTTTGAACTGCTACTGGATACAGGGATCACAGGGATCAATCAGACCACTGCAGGCAGGATGTGTTCATTCAGTAGCAACAGCTTTGGCACCAAAAGAGGATTGTTAGAGCCTATTTTCCTTTTAGCAGCAGGAGTAAGTACTGTAAAGAAACAGGACTCAGTGAGATTGCGTGATGCATAAACAGTGTGTAATCCTCTGAATGTGCAGAAAATCATATGCAAACGAGAAACAAGAACAAAAATCCAGTTGTCACTGCTGCAAATGCCTGGTGATGAACGTCCAAGTTTGAATTGTGGGTTAGGGATGCCTTTGTCTTCAGGGGGGAACTCTGAAACCCTATAGCACTTTTTAGTTCTTCCTTTGAGATTTAATCAGAGAAGTCTGGAAGGTAAATGGATCTGTAGTCAGTGGTTTCAGCTCCACATGTTTCTATTTTGTAAATTAGATAAAATGCATCCCTTTTTACATTAATAGAATAGTCTGAGGGAAAAATATTTATTGGATAGGTTTCTATAAACAATCATGGAATAAAACCTATGTCTTTAGTAACTAGAAGTCAGAAGGGAAAGAGAATGAAAAAAAAAATCTGATATGCACTTTCCTGAAAGTTGCACTACAGAATACCGAATGGCATACAATCAGAAAATGCTAAGAAATAAGATCTATGGCAGAAACCAAGTTATAACAATATTCAGGATTTTTTTTCTCCTTCCTTATGAATGCTTGCAGATACACAAAGAAAATAGAAACAGATTAAGAAAAATATCAAGGATCATACACATTTTTTTCTTTCAAGATTTTTTTTTTTATTTTCATGGCAAAATTCTTATTTTCTTATTTTCACTTCTAGCAAAATAGTCAAAGGCTATAATAAAGGCATTAAAAGATGTCTGCACAGTGGCACGCATGGATACACATACGTGCACACATCTATACTGTATCTTGTGTTGCAAATTTCTGTTAATTATTTTGAGGAAATAAATTAAACATAGAAACAGAAACTGAAAGATCAGTAGCAGAAGGGTTTTGACAAACATAATACCTGCAGCTGCATTTCTGTTTCTATAAGAGATTTGATTTGACATCCACTCATGTTAGCATTTGGAAGAGAATAAGGCTTGGCATACGCTACTATGTATTTTCCTCCTACAGAGGACAGAAGTGGCAGGCACCCTGCTATACCTTTTAAATTGTTCCCTTATTGCACAAATTGAAAGAGAAATATTTGAACATACTTCAGAGGTTAATTTATAACAATTAGTTTCTCTCTTTAAAGGCACATTTGTTTCCTATTGTTTGAAATCTATAAAAATACAAACCACAAGAGACCAGTAAACCTTTCTAATTTCCTAACAAAAAGCTTTCTTAAGGAACCAACTGTACTCAGTGCTTGAAAATGTACATCATATTTCTATGCCTTTTCCTTCTCAGGAAAAGAGACAGAACCACCTCAGCTACATGTTAAGGAATGAACTCCGGCATGCAGGAATTGTTGAAAATATGTTTTATTCCAATTATTACCCCCAAATGTATAAGATGCTTATTGTACAGAGGCAGCTGAGATTATACAGACATAGTATTTATTAAGTTGATGTCAATGACATTATCTAGCAGCAAGCAACAACAGAGCAAGACTCAGCAACTGAAGCTGGTCAGACTCAAACAGAAAATAGGGTGTGCTTTTTTAACAGTGAGGGGCAGTTATTTGTCAGCTATGCAGAGGTATGCTGAGGTCCTTGTCACTGAGCTCCAAACCAAACCTGCTTATCTCTTGAAATAATGCTATCTAGCTCAGCAAGAGATTTTGGGGCTTAGTGCAGGATTGATGTAGGGATTCCTGTGGTCTTTGTTACAGGTTAGATGAGCTTATATATCCGTCTCATCTGGTCCTCAGCCTCGTGAATCTTTTCACCAGCTGAACCCAGGGGTTAGTGTATACATCCAACAGAGATCCCCCTCATTCTCCTTTCACTGCTCTCAGGGTCTCAGCTCCACAATGCTGCAACACAACGTTGTACTCCAGGTATGCAGTTATGTGAAACAGGCATGTATTTCACTGGGCTTTTAAGCACCGTAATGCTACATGTGAGCATACTTTTCATTTTTTAGTTTAATCTAGTTGTGAAAAATTGTGTCAAACCTCTGCACCTTAGGCAATAGAAAGCAAGCTACTGTAATACAGGGACTAATTAGTCTGAACCACCATATCTGAGCAGTCAAAGTTCATCAGTACTTGCATGGACAGGTGACTCCAGATTTGCTGCAGAGCTATTTTGCCTACAGATACCTAGACAGAAAGTCACATTCTGAGTGCAACAAACAATTAATGTGTTTCAGGGAAAGAAGAGGAATTACATTTCGTAATATACTCTGAGATCTTACCTACAAAAGAGTATGCTGAATTTGAAGTATGTAATACGTTATTGTTTTTATTGTTTAAAAATATGCTTTCTCCAGTGCAACAATGACACTATACAGAACAGTGAGCTCAATCTAAATGAAATTCAGGAACCTGATTTACAGCTGGTTGAAAATTCCCATGTTGGCTTCAAGGAGCTTTGAATCTATGTAATTTGATTTATCAGCATTTAGTGTAATTTGTCCTGTAGAAGAATTCCTATATGCAATACGTGAAGAAAGAATGTAAGAAATTTCAGAGAGTTGCTCACTGAAATCTCCTTAGGTAATGGCTAGAGGGAAATAACAGACCAAACAAATGCTCATGGAAAAGTGCAGAATGTTTTGCAAGGGGCTATGTGCCTCCACAGGGGAGAAGAAGAAATAGGCAACTGTGGCTGACTATATGTTAGGTGTTTAAACATGTGGAATCATGGACTATAAGCTTTTCTGTGATGAGCTCAGCTATTAGTACAGTGATGGAAAATTCTCTCTTTAGGTAGTCAGAGAGAGGAAAAATTTTAATAGGTGCAAGAGTCCTGTTACCAGACAGAGTAGTCAAGGTTACTCATGCTCAGACTTGAAGACTCAGTTATCAGAATTTATTTTTCTACACAGATTTATTCTGCTTTCGCCAAGGCCAGGCATTTATTGTTATTGTTATCTGACCTAGGAGATTATCTGCACTCCCAAGTTTCTGCCTTTGGTTGGACATTAGTTTTGCTACTTTTATTTCATTCAGCATCACCAGTGACTTGTGTTTTCTAGCTCTTAATGTGACAGCTAACAAGGACAATGGAAAGCGTTCTGTGACAGATGCAACCTTGTTGGCATCTGCAGGTGCAAATGTATTTTCAGTTTAGCATGCTAAAGGGCATCAGTTCAGAGCCTTAGGTGGTTTGGAGCATATGCTGCTGCTGAAAATAATAAGAAAAGAGTATTTTGAAGACAGTTATGCAGGTGAGTGTGTGTGGAGCATTTGACTCTCTGAACACTGGGAAGAAATGTCTAGACTCTGCCAAACTAATGAGATGCTTGTGATGATAAAAATAAGCATGCTAGAAGTCCTCATGTGAGCAAAATGAGTTAGTGTTCTTGTACACTACTAAAGCACTTAATATTTTCTGTTGCAGTTTCCTTAGAAGACAATTGCCCTTGATATCACAGTGATATTTCAACACTTATTTATGGCCTCTACTCAGACCCCTATTATTAAGCATTTTTTCTTCATTAATAATTGATGCATGTGTTTAAGGCTTCCATTTGAAAACATCTCTCAAATCTACTTTATTAGATTTTGAGTAAATGTTCCCCAAATCTCCTCAGTATTTTGTTAAAAATGAATGTCATATATCTTTTGATAAAACCTACAGAGTTAAGTGCCTAATAAAATACTACATGACTAAAATGACTATTAATATTTTAGCATTATGCTGAAGTATGAGTGTTCTCCCGGCAAAGGTATGAATCACTGGTTTTTCATTTCTTTAATTCTTTATTAATTGGTACTTGGGGCAATAAACCATAACATATAACTTTGGCTTCAGATAAGATTTAATGAGTGCCTGACCTTTGCTTGGATGATTCGCTGTCAGTGAACCAATTCAGTATAACCCTTTGAAGCTTGAATTCCTGTATTGAATGCTACTTGCTTTTCACTGTCCTGGACTTAAATGGACAGTACTGAAAGTTTACTTTTTAGCTAAAAAAAGCTTTCATAAGAAAGCTTTCTTTTAAATGAATAATTTAGTGGAAATTTGATTTTTTTGTGTGTGTGTCTGTTTCATTAATTATTCTGCAATAGAACAGAAGTCTGATTATAGCTGGAACTAAGGACCACCTATCCTAACATAACTGAGTTATGTAGCCTACTAAACTGTCATAATCTGCATGATGGCCATTCCACCTAAGCGTATATCATACATGCGTTTATGCAATAAAAAATCCAGCAGAGTCAGTCCTAATTCTTTTAAAGTCCCACAGAGTATAGCTGGAGAAATCAGAAAGTTATTACCTAATTGAAATTGTATATTAGATAGGGGACTTGAGTAGGTTTGATACCTTTTCAGATAATTCTAAAAAAAATGCAGATACCCAGCTAGTACTGGCTCAAAACTTGACTGAAGTCTCCAGAGAACAGGCCTCCCCAAGGGGATCTCCAGTACTTTCTAGTTCTGGCTGCATTTGAAATACTATGAGAGTAACTACTCATGCTTTAAATTGGGATTTATGTTTTCTCTTCCTCTCCAAATCCCAACGTGCAGCTAGGCATGAGGAAATGTGAAAATGACCCAACTTAATCTGACTCTAAAAATATTTCATTATTTTAGACACTGCTGAAAGATTAGGCAATGCATTCTGTACCTTAAAATATCTTATTTCTGGGGGAGTTTCTGACTACCATGCATAGTGGTAGTATCACCTCAAACATTTGTTTCTGGAAAAAAGTAGAACCTGATTGGGAAAAAAAAAAAAAAAAGAAAAAAAGAAAAAGAAAAAGCAGCCAAATCTTTTAGCAGAAGTAGCCCTGTTATTTGACTCTGAGCATACACAAGAAAGACTAAATAAATACTTTCTCTGATCTTTGGCCAGTATATATATAAGGCCAGACACATCTGAATGCCTTACACGCTGGCTAACGTGACCGGTGTGTACATTAGGTTCTCTATGGAAAAACTGTTTCTGTGTATATAAAATAAATAATATTCACTGGAACAGGGTTTGGAATTGAGTCTTATGCTTTTGAGCCATTTTAACCCTCATCAACAAATATGTAATGATTGAATGAAAATATAACAACTTCACTTGAAAATGCCTTATATTAGCAGTGTTTTAAATACATTCAGGGATTCAAATCGTAGTTTCAATCAGAAAACACAAAACTAACTGTCAAGGATATACAGACAAGGGAGAGCTTATCCCAGTCCTTTTGTGAAGGCAGATAATTAACACATATTAAAACCATATAAGCATATCTATATGGTATCAGATTGTATCAATAAATCTAGCTTGAATATTATAATACTTTTATTTTTCAGTATCAAAACAACTTTTAAGTTGGTTTATGGTTTTTGTTTTTGTTTTTTTTTTTCTAATTCTATTCTTAGCTAATACTATTTTTTGCAAATAATTCACATCTTTGTGCATTCACAAGTAATTTAATGAATCACAATTGCGTTCTTCAGTAAAACACTCTGAAAAGAAAATATCTAGTCCTAATTACATGTCTAAATGAACATGTTCTGTTCTTTGCTAAAACTTGTGCCCCAGGCCCTGATTTTATCGTTTGCATACGTTGATTCAAAAGATTTGAGAATTTTTACCTGCAAAATCTGCCAGTTTTCTTGTGAAGTCATACTCAGTTCAGTACGAAGATTTGGGCTCATTCTTCACACTGAGCATGCCATTTGCAAAGACAAGATATCAGGGGTAACAGTAGCAATATAGAAAGGAAAAACTGATCTAGCTGCTTACAGCTCACAACATAAACCTATGGAAACAGGCTGCCTCACCATGGGTAAGAGACTCCACTCCAGTGAACAGAATTAATTAAGTTCATTTCCACGCAGGACTGCCCTTGGTCCACAGAGAGTCAAAGGGCAGTTGAAGAGTATAATTACTTGTGTTAAAGAGAAAATGGTAATGGGAGTTAGCCCAACCTCACAATCTGATTTAAAAGAACAGCATGCCTTTAGTGTGTTTTTAGTTTGATGTGGGTGAATTACAAAGCAGGTGGTAAAAAGCTCTATGTGAAACAGTACTTACCAGATATAAATGGAAATGCTCATTCAAATTCTTCATTCAAAGTAGTGAAGAGGGAGAAAAAGAGAAAAAAAAAAAAAAGCTAGCTGTTCTGATAATATGTCCAGCAGTAGGAACAAACGACATCAATTACAGTTTGCTTGAGGTTGTCATGAGAATAAAAAAAAATTGCCAAAAAAGGACTACTAATTTTCATCCATCCATTCCCTTTGTTCCAGTATGCACTAAGATTTTTTCCATTTTGACCTGCTCTGTACTGCACTGTTCACCAAAGTGCTACAGGTATATTAACAGCCTAACTTTGACTACAGTCTCTGTATCCCTCCAGGCCTTTTTCAAAGCTTCTATAGCAACATATATTTTTTGCTGGCATCTTCCTGACAATTGCCAAGTTTGTGTAGCATCTTTTTTTCTCCCCCTTCTCTACTCACAGCAGTATTTGGAGTAATTCAGTACAATTTTGGGTTACATTTTACCTTAACCAAATGATATGAATGTAGTGAGAGCAGCCATTCTCCTTTTCTTTTGCGAGTACCAGTCAATTAAACCAGGCACGTGGGAAGGAAGCAGCTGTACCTGTGGTATTCATCCCATTTCAACAACCTATCACTCCCTCTTTCCCTCCCTCCCTATATTGGGAGGATTCAGATAGATTAGAGTTTATCAGAGACAGGCATAATGCCACTGTGCCCTTTATTGATATATCCATTATACCATTGCGGACTAACAGTATTTCAGTGCCACAAGCAGCTCTAAGAAGCATTATCTCTTCATATAAACTTTTGTTCCAGATAGAGCAGATCCCACTGTGTTGGAGAATACCAGAAACTGATGCTGGGTGAATGGGAAGTATAGGGGAGGTTGCATCTCTGTATTACAAAACTAATAAATCTGCAATATCCTACCAAGTTTAGAGAGAAGAACATGGTGAACTTAATTTCATATTAACAAAGGAATAACTATGCAGGGATATATGCAGGTGCTGGACGAACTTTCTCTAATTCACATTTCTAAGATATAATTCAGAATAATCATAAAAGATCATGCAGAATATACAGAAGAAAGCCCTGAAAATTTTCCAAGATGTGGATAATAAATAAGGGACATGTCCTTTTCTCCTGGACACCCAGGTTTCTCTGTTAATGTCACCCTTATTCTATAGTATATATGAGTATTTTTGAATCTAACAATATCCAGCTGCAATTCAAACCTCCTCGAAGGATATTGACCAGCTTGAAAATGCAGTCAAAGATGCTGAAGGAATCGTTCATTGTTGTAGTTGTGGTAGTTCCACTATCTCTGCCTTTGCTAACATCAGCAAGTCCTCCCTGAGAAACAGTGATTTCAACAGCTGTCCAAAATGGTTATCTGGATCTCTGTTAGGTCATTACTGTTGTTTCTTTTGTTTATCACTTCCAAAGAGGTATTCTTTCCACAAAATGAAAATGAAAAAACCTTGAAATACAAGCTGTATCAACATATGGCCTCTTGTTGTCCTGCTGTTGGGGTAGAGGTACCATTGGTGAAGATTATGGTTGTGTTCTGTTGACACAGTATAAATACAATGTTGTGAAAGGGCTGAAATTCACCTGTTTAGTTCAAGGTCAGGCAGTTATAGGCTGAAGTAGTGCTGCCTCCAGCCTATTGCGTTACAACTTTAATGCAGACATTTGAAGGTAGAGCTGAGTCCTAACTCCAAATTTGGGACCTTTTCTTTCAGAATAAGTCTTACCTAAATTAGCTCCTCAATTTTATAAAAGACTCTGTAATTATATCAAGAACTCCCTAAAGTGCCTTCTTTCTTTTCCTATTCTTTCATGAGATATATTTCTGTTAGATCTTGCTCAGTGAATATGTGTTGGCAAAGATGATTGATAGTATAAAGTGAGAATGGAATAAAAGAGCAAGTCTGCATAAGGATTATATGCAAAACTGAATTCCAGTTGGTAGAACTATAGATGATAAAAGAGAAAAATAGCACATTCACCCACCAAAAAAAAAAAAAAAAAGAGTGTCAAGATATGATTTCAGGACTAAGTAAAAAAACTAAAAAAAGAAAAACAGTATTACTTTAAGTAGAAGTTACTGTGCTAACTGACTTGGACTGAACTTCTTGTGCTATTTCAGTTGTAAATGGTTCAACATGAAAGCTAAAGCAGTGTGGAAGCTGAATCAGCTGTGTAGTAAAAAATCAGACAGCTCAGAGCAGCCTTCAAAAAACATGGTGATTTTAAAAATACTGAAAGGAGGAGATAGAGAAATAAATGAAACATGAAACTTGCACTTCAAAATGCACAGATGCATAAGAAAAAGGGTAGCAACAACGTAATGATATGTAATTATGTGACAATATTCATAGACTAGAGCAGTATAAAACAAAATTGATGAGACAATTCACAAACATAAAACACAGCTATTCTCTTTATTTGGATCAGGTCCTGTTTGTAGAGAAAGGGAGGAAGGAATTTGAAAGGATTTTCATGATTGGAAAAAGACAGGGTTGTTTGTCCAATTGCTTATAAGGTATTATATAAAGGCTAAAGTGCTTGTGTGATTTAGTGTATTTGGATAACAGATGCTAAGAAACATGATTAGGAGAACACGGAGCTGCCATGCATAGGAAAGACTTACAGACTTCAGTGACAGCATTGCAGTTTAATAGACTTGGGCATTTGATCTCATTTCATTTGGAGTGGAAACAAGCAGTTCAACAATATTGTAAATAAGCAGAGAGGAAAGCTTCCTGTACCTCAGTCGAACTTCTCGTTTCCTTCAGTGGACCTGGGTATGTTTATCATGATAGCAGCAAAGAGGAATCTACTATATACTCCTGGATTTGTCATACCTACCAGATTTGTCATTTAGGAACATAATTAACATTGGTGCCTGATAACATCAACCAAGAAAGCTCTGGAGGAATTTCCAGACAACCAAAATATATTTTCTGGGCTAGGTAATCCTCTGCAAGGAGTTGTCTCTTTTCATCATCTATCTAGGGAAACCATGGACAGCTACAGTTCTGACTTGGATGGCTCAAGACATGATGTGAGACATGTTCATTCTGGGTAAATGTAGTATAACACAGAGCTTTCTACAGTGAAGGAAAGCTACAAATTAATTTAAAAAATTGCCCATTTAGAAATGTTAGGTAGTTCTTATCAGGTATTTTCCTTGTGTGATATTATATATATATATATATATATGTACAGTTCAACCAGTGTATTTCTGCTCCTCAGTTTGGGACGTACTCTGGCAGCATCTGCCCATGTGAGAAGTCCTGTTGTTCTGACTTGCAGCTGGGAACATCCATTATCTAAGTCTTGGCTGGAAGGAGTTGGGATGATCCCTAGCCAATTTCAAGAATGACTATTCCTGTCTGTTAGCAGGAACCGGCTTTCAGCACTGTTATGTGAACTATGTTCTCACACGTCTTCACTGCCCCTTCAATACCAATGAGATCAATGAATTTCCAGCACATGGATGACCTTCTGAGGAATGTTCATATTACCCAGCTGGCATGCTTAGGGAACTACCTTCTCTGGGTTCTCTGTATAGATAATGGGAAAAGCCTTCAGAAGGATATTCAGTTTCCTCCTAGAGGCTATAGAGAAACCACAGAGAGACTAGCTCTCTAGTTTAGACCCAAAAGTTTGCATCTTCAGGAACCAGAGAAAACGTAGTCATATTCTAACCTGGTAACTGAATTGTGTGAACGCTTCCATAGAACTGTCTTTATTTATTTGATATTTTGAGGTCTGTAGATATATCAGCAGGTAGTTTATGATTAGACATTAGTAATATAACTAACTTAAATTTAGTAAATTACTAATCCAAATAAAGAATTGAAATTAATTTCCAGTAGTTAGCAACATCATATATTTCAGTCCACTCAGGTGAATCCACTGTTTCCACCTCAGTACAATATATTACTAGGTAAATATTGAGAGCATGGGTCCAGTAGTGAGGAATATCAACATATACAGACGGATACCAAAAATGGCTGAACAGCATCTTGCAGTTTAGTTTCATCTGGAAGGAATTTCATTCCCAATGAATCATGTAAGGTATTTGGAATCCTTCAAAAGCTTGTATTAGGTTCAAATACTAAAGGTGTAGAATAACTCTATGTTAAAAAGCATCTCCTGCCTTTCAGGCCTCCAGAAAACCTGTTAGCCCCAGTTTTCTCCCTCAACCACCTCTGTGTATCTGACATGACTTTCAATCTGTTCCACAGAAGTAGGGCATTACTATGAATTGTCCTCTACAAGGTGCAGCCCATTTAATCCATGTGACAGCTGTTTGGTAGAACAAGCAGATGTATTATTTGCTATGAATTTGTAAGTTTTGTCCTGTTACTTCCACTGTAAGATCAATGTTCATCAGTGTTCTTTACTGTGGTTGCTGCATGTTCTCAAAGATTTCTTTCAGTTGCTGCTGTTATCTATGAAATTTCCTGCCTGTCTTCTTTAACACTGATGGTTGTTATTTCTGGTTATCAGTTTCTGTTGGGAAGCAGAAATGTTTTTTTTTTCAAATTTTCATAATTTCCATAAAATATGAAGATGACTAAGCAGTACATTTAAACTGTCAAAATTCCTTTTTGTTTTCTTTTGGAAACAGGCTCTAGGGAAAAAAAAAGTATAAACATTAGGTAATATAACAATAACTCTTAAGATTAGAAAATAAATACTGATGTAACATCTGATATTTCTTATATTCCTAATGATTTAATTTTTTGGAGTTGGAATCCTGGAGAGAAATAGATACCCAAAGAAAAGGTTTATGTTCATCATTTCAGTTTGTTTATCTAGCTACATCAAGATGAGCTTTGATATAGATTTCTAGTTTCTCCTTTAACAGTGGCAATATCACCTATTTCCATCTGAGAGTTTCCTCAGGATCAAGTCTGTAGTGGGAAGTAGCACAATATTTCTGCATTATCACTGTCTGAACAAGATGCCTTTTCAACCTATTTCCTAATCCTAAAGATAACAGAAACCTCAGATCCATTTTATATCTCAAACCCTCTAAACTCTACATCAAGTATATGAAGTTCAGAATTGAAACTTTCCAGTTAGCGATAAGAGACATTTTTGCCTAGAAAGTATGCAAGCTCAAGGCAAGTTTTCACATACCTGATTTGTCTTTGTTTCAGAAAATGTTTCAGAGTCATCCTTCTGGAGACTGATGAGCTATTCATTGTTACTTCCATCAAGATTTTCGATTATATCCTGAAATGTTTCTAAAATTCCCCCCAAACTCCTTAGTGATTACAACTCATTTTTTTAAATTGGGTCATTCTGTCTTCCCATGCCTTGGGATAACCAATTAAAGAGAGGAAAGCTAAAGAACCAGAAGAAATCCCCAAAACTCATCATCACCCATCTGCTATCAGTCTTCAACAGCATCAATTAAATTTTTCATGGTGAAAACAGTATCTTGGGACCCTTCATAACAGTCATGACACAGTTTTTAAAAACAACAGCTCTAGCTGCTCAGTCTGTATTTAACAATATGGTGATTACCACCAGAAGACCATAGGACATCTGTAAAGAGAGACTTCACAATAGAAAATTATGCACATTTTTATAACAAAATTTTGCCAGCATGTAACTGAATTTCATAATTTAGTCCTGAATTACTTAAATAATTATAATTATGATGGAAATATGTCTCAATATGATGAAACCTTTTTCTAGGAAGGATGTTTTTTCATGAGGTTCAATCATATAGAGATTGGAAATTACTTTTCAAAACTTCATTTTGGTAAAAAAAATAAATATTATTTTGCATACAATGTAACAATGTACTATTTTAACAATTTCCTCTCCAATATAATAATTTAGTATTTGAAAATGATGGCATGCTATCTTAGATTTAATAATATGTTATTTTTGCTGTTACAATATAGTAGTATAAAAGGACAGGTGTGAACTGTAATGTTTTGCTTTGATGAGATAGAATGTTTGTATAAATAACTACAGTATTCATCCAAGAGTAGTAAAAGAATTAGTTTGAAAGATGTTGTGTATTAATTATCTTGAAAATTGTGTATATTAATTTCCAGTAGATCTTGGAACAGCGGGAGAACTCCAGAAGGCTGAGAGAAGCTTGAGAGTGTGCCAGTGTAACCACAAACCAGTTGTTCTGACTCAAGTTGTGGGAAAAATGATGGACAAGGTGACAGTTTTTAAAGGGCTAAAGGATAGATACTTAGTTAATGTTAGCATGATCTCTAGTAGTCATATTTGGAAGCTACAATGGGGATGGATGCGTATGTTGTAGGGGGGTATTAGGAAGAAGCATGCATGTTGGAAGTGATGTACATGCACATACTATATATACCTGGGTTATCAAACTGGTCTTTACTGGGCAAGCAATTTGCAAGTACAATTAACTTCAGGCTCAATTTAGCTAATTTAGACATCTAAGCAATTGTGTATTGGTGCCAAGTCCCTTGTCAACTAAATTACTTAAATTGGGGTGCAAATAATTGTAAAGACATTGTGCCTGTGACTTACAAAAATTAAAGCTGTAAGAAAAGCCATAACCTCAAGCAAACTGTAAAATATATGTCTCATCTCTAGATAACGATAGCAAAACTTTCCTTACAAATGTTTTGCTGCATCCATGTACCTTTTCCTATTTCTTGCACTGCTGATCTGAAAGCAATTCTGCTCCCTCTGAAGGTGAGCTAGCTTTCAAGTATGCACCATCAACAAAATACAAGCACCTTCACCTGTATCACTTTGTCAACATTTGAGGCTGTTTAACTGGAATGCAAGTATCATTGGCAAGCCATATAAAGTACTAGCCAGTATCAATGTCTTCATTCCTTATTCTAGATTGTTTTTAACTAATTGCAAGATGAAAGGCAGAAAAAAGGAAAACAGAGACAAAAGCTATCTGTGTAGCCCATGACCTCATATTCTGCTTGCATAATATTTTTAGGATTGTGTTTGTTGGTTATTTGATAGAGGGTCCATGTGACAGAAGAATGAAGTGTAGAAAAATTATGCTTCCTGTTTTTTGATATTTAAAAATACTCATGAGCCATACAGGACTTTATGTAATTCTTTTTTCCCCCTTTCTCTACTCCTTGAGAATTCTCACAGCAAACATTGACGGAAGAATAACTTAGCACAGTTACCTGAGTAACTCACAAAAAATGAGAATGATTATTAATACAGTCTTTGGGTGAGTTTCTTTATGGTAGCATGTAGTAAAGGTGTAATTGTATTTATTGTATTCATATTTAAGTAGGCTGGGAATAAGCTTTATGTGATTGACCTTTCATGCATGTGAAGTATTTCTCTTCCCACTCCCCCAAATTTAATAGGAAATTATATAGTTGTTCTAGGAAACTGTCAAATGAATTATAAAGTACCTAACAAAAAGGAACATCCATAGTAGTGCCTATATAGTGGAAATCTTCCCCCCGCCCCCCTTTTCTATTCTTTGTTCCTTTCATGAGTACTTTCTATGACTTTTTTTCCTTGTCCATCTTACTCATTTCATAACTACATATCTGGCTGCAAATTTCAGCAACAAGGACTTTTTTTGGTAGTTTTAGTTTAACTGTTTTTGGGTGTTTTGGGGATTTGAGGTTTGTTTGGTTGTTTGGGGGTTTTTTTTGAATGGCATTTGGCAATTAGTGACCAAACGATGCAAAAAAACCTCCTTTATTTCTGGTAAACTGATTCTGTGCAAATCATTAACAAAATTATTTCTTTTGGAACTTTTTGAAGGCAAAGTTCACACAGGTTAAACCAAGTCAGAATAAAAGTTATTTGATTTGTTAGCAACATGTTATTAACCAGCAATTAGTGATCTATGCATTCAGGATCAATACCAACAGCTCAACAGATAAATCACACTA
The DNA here is from genome assembly GCA_013398125.1 of Aegotheles bennettii. Classification (NCBI taxonomy): domain Eukaryota; kingdom Metazoa; phylum Chordata; class Aves; order Caprimulgiformes; family Aegothelidae; genus Aegotheles; species Aegotheles bennettii. The sequence continues at coordinate 26,221 of VZRW01013806.1, read as the reverse complement.
GACATTTACTAAATGTTAATATACATCTGTACATTTCTGAACAGCTTTCTATGGTTAATCCTAGAAAGTTCTAATTGCACCCATATGTCCATCCCCTGATTTAAATGTACCCTGACCCCAGAGGAAACGTTAGTCACAAGCACCAACCTTCCAAGTGGAACATCCCTCCTGCTGGAAGTTTTAAGTGCATCTATGCTGCTCCCCACAAGTGCTAACCCATATGCTGCTAGGATCGTACCTGCATAGTCATGGCAGGTCCCTCTGTGATGCACCCTATACTGTCATCCACCCCACAGGCTGCTCTGTCTGACCTTGGGAATTTCTGGCAATGGCAAGCCTGACATTGACTATTTCTGTTTCCACTGCAAGGTTCCTCTGGACTACTATGAATATTTGTGGTTCTTTTATACTCCTCTGTTAAAAATACAATTCCCTGATTTAATCTGGCTGGTGGCCATCTTCCAACATGGTCAATTTTGAGCAAACATTCTCTTCGAGATTTCTGGGTGTCCTGTTGAGATGTACAGTGCACACTTGGGTTCCTTTCTCAGCAGCTGTGGCTGTCCAGGCCCTTTTGCCAAGGACTCTGTGAGCTCCCCACAGATTCTAGAGGGACACTGGCTATCAGAGCAGGGACAGGCAGAAAGCCAGGACCTTGAAAGAAGAAAGAAGGAGAAGAAACTGACTGAGAAATTATATGAGAAATGCTTCCAACAATTGCTAAGGTAGTATTGCAGGACTCGCTACTTTACATAGCCACTGACTGCTTTTCTCCAACACAGACCTGAAATCTCATTGATAACCATTGCATCTCATTTTTTTCCCATTGCTAGTTCATGTCCTCATTGTTCCTGTAACTGCCTGAAAGGAAGATGGAGCGAGAAGGTGACTGATCTCTTCCAAGTGACAAATGATAGGACAAGAGGTAAGAGTGTTAAGCTGCTCCAGAGGAGATTTAGACTGGATCTTTGGAAAAGTTTCTTCACTGAAAGGGTCATCAGATATTGGAACAAGCTTCCCAGAAAGGTGGTGGAGTCACCATCCCTGAAAGTGTTAAAAAAAATATGTAGATGAGGCTCTTAGTGACATGATTTAGTGACAGACTTGGCAGTCCTGGGGAAACTGTTGGACTTGATTATCTTGAAGGTCTTTTCCAACCTAGTTGTTTCTATGATGCTATGACTGAGTTGTTCTTGTAATTACTCCTCACCAGAACCTTCTGATGTGGCAAATCAGTTGATCACTTTTGAATAAACTATAATCTCACTGACTCTGTTCATTCTTAACACTAACTCTAATCCTCCATGTAAGGATCTCTTTCTCATTAATTTTTATTTAAATTTGTTTAAATTCAATGTTCATTAGAGTTAATAACCAAGAAAATAAGCAATGAACCTGCCCAAATGTAAATATTAGGACCCTAATAATTTTGATCATTTATTGTCTTTTGTTTCCTAATTTGCTGAAACTCCAGCAAACCAAGACACCTCTTGGCTAAAATGGTGTCACTGTGAACACCAACTATCCTAGCAAATTTTATCTTACAAAGATCATCCCTGTTACTATTCCCTGGCTTTGAAAGAAAATGTGGAAAGATGTGTTACTATTATCATGATTTGTTTATCACAGTAAGTAGTTGGGCTAGGAACCTAAAGGAAAAATAAATCAGGAATTAAACAAAAGGAAGATGTTATAGACCTTAATTGAAAGTTTAGGAGTTCATTTTCTACCAGAACCCAAACTTAATTCTAACTCTGTGAGCATTCCCTTAGAATAGACAGAGATACTGATCTTTTTCTCACTTTACTGGAGCTTTGAGGAAACAAGACTAGGTTGTGGATGGCTTGGCTCAATGATTAAAGCAAGGCTAGAGTCAGGTGTGGGGAACAGAGATAGTTACTATGGTCAGGAAAGCCAGAAACAAGAATTAAGAGTTGCACCTGGTGCAGAATGAAGGATTAAGAAAATGACAGGGCTGAAGGATAAACAAAACTGATGAGCCAAAAAGAAGCATGGTCAGATATTGTCCAAAAATTCTAAGAAAACTAGAGTAATCTATGTTGGAAAATATGATTCAAAAGAAAGAACAGGTTTTGATCATTCCTAAATCAAAACATTGGTTTGTGATACTTAAATTGAAAATAAAATTCAAAGAAATACAAATTTAAAAAGAAAGAGTATACCACAGGAATGAAATATTTGTGGGGAACTTGATAAATAAGCAAAACAAAGGTAGGAGTAAATTCATACAAATATGGTTGAGGTAATATTCTTTTATCCAGGTTTTTTTTCCCCATTTGAAAGCATTTGAACCTACATAGCCAGAGTGTTGTATATTCTGAGGGAACAAGAACAGCTTCTTGCTGACGGAGGTATTTCTATTTTGTCTAAGTAAACATGAAAACACTGGAAGCTAGGCAAGCTCAGAAAACCACTCTGTTTTCGCATTTGATAATAAAAAAGCTTTGCTCACCTCTGTTATAGTTTTAAAGGGGCAGGCAAAATCTTATTGGCTTTTGCTGCCAAGACCCAGTGAACAAGGGGTGGAGTTTAGGCCCCTGTTGTGAAAAGGGGTCTGGGTATCAGGTATCAAGTATCAGGTTCCAGTATTTCCACACCCATTTTCCTACCAGACTCTATAAAAGCGAGGAGAATGGGGGGGGAAGTCCCTTGGTCCCTTTTTTTTCTCTCCGGAGTGCAAGTTCCCTTTTTTTTTTCCTTTTCTCTCCTGCCCTCGTGGTCTCTCCGGCTTCAGACTCCCCCTGCCTCGCTCCTGCATTTCCCTGCCTGCCGCCCGCCACGTGGAGACCAGAGAAAGAGGCCCAGATTTTGGCTACCAGCTTCGCCACGTGGTCTGCAGCATTCCAGCCTTCCAACCGCACCGAGTGCTAGGGTTTGGACTCTTTTTCATCCCATCGGCTTTGCAGTAAAGGACCTTTCAGCAGCCTGTAACGCCGGTCATCTGAGCTCGGGTTGTATATTTTGTATATATTTTCCTTTTCCCCACCGGTTAACTCTTTCTCCCTGTGCCATTAAATTTGCTATAAGTTTTTAATTTCCAACCGGAGCCTGATCTTTCTTACTCCCCTTCTAATTTTCGGGGGGAGTGATAGAAACAAATTCTGTCTGGTTTGTGGCTCGTCCTGGCCATTTGCTAAACCAGCACAACCTCCAACATTGTTTCTTGAACTATTTATGTATTGAGTCAGAAGAAAAGTGAAAAAAAGTCACATGCTGGAGAACAATTTTCTAGCCAGGTATATAGGACATGCATGTGAGACAAGATATGTAGGACTTGCATGTGGAACAAGCTTTCCAGTGAATGTTTAATTACTTATGCAAAGTGGCATGGAGTTAGTAGGGCAGACTGAGAGCACCACAACTGAGATTATTGTAGGAAGTGATAATTAGTGTTGTTCAGTGTGGAATGGGTTCAACCTACCTCAAGTGAAGGCTTGATCCTGGCCGTTGCCTCCTGCGAGGCATAGTAACCATATTGTTGCTACACAAAAGGCAGACTCTTCCTCCTGCAGTGTAAAGAGATGGCCTGATCTTGAAAAACTGCTTGAGATTGTCTGGTGTATTCAGCCAAAATTCACAAATAATTTTGTAATTATTAAAATTGTGTCTTTAGTAAATAAAATACTTGTGAAAAATTTGTTTTGAATTACAGTATCTATTTTGGAACAGAAAATACTCTGCATGAGACTGCATATTTTCCTGAAAAGTACGTCTAGAAGGAGGATTCTGTCTGTAACTTTAACATCAATGTGAAAATTTTCTTAGTTAAAAAGGTATTGTTTTGTTTATTATACAAAACTGTTGTGTATAATACATCAACTGTTCCTTTCTAAAGTTTAAGGATATTACAAAGCAGTTCCATAGAAAAATTTCAGGACTTTGCTAATTAGAACAATGACAGTTCTAGCACTATAGAAAGATTTGTTTTTGGAAACACTAGACAGAGAACATTTTTTTTTTTTAATTAGCACTTAAAACAGTAAAAGAAAACATGTTAAAGTATCACAATATCTTAAAAATCTTATCAAATGCTGACAATGCATAATGTATGTTCAGTGAACAATCTTGTAGGCAAAGTAGGAATACAAAAATGTTAGTAAGTAAATAGATTGAGTCTATTTGATTTATTGCATTGTTCTCACAAATGGAAATAACATAATTTTTTTACATTATAAAAGCAGATGCTTGAAAAACTCTCGCTAAAAGAAATCAGCCTTGGGTTTCAATCTTTTCCTCTGTAGTTGGCCAAACCAATGCATTTTGTGCATATACAATCTTGATCTGTCAAAAGGCATAGTTTAAAAAAAAGTATAGAGGTGGCTAACAAGGATGAGACACATAAGGAAACTGCGTTGAGAAGTTGATTGTTTGTCTGACTGTGAACAGTGGCTGACAAGTTAAGCACGTGGGTCATGCCAGTATGTGACCTAGAAAAAGGCTGCAAGCCAAAAAGATTGTTCTTTGGTGCTTGCTTGTTGCTAGATTGGCCATTAACAAGGATGATAGGAGTGACAAGTAGTGGACTTCATTTAGAAAATCTATTTATTTGGTTCTTTGGAAACAAACCATTCCTTTTTAAAAATGTAAGTTGATTTTAAATTAATAATGTCCTTTGAAATTGAAAAGCTAGGATTTCTGGAATAGAGCATGTCACGTAAAAATACTGGACTCATGGTTTTTGGGAATTATTTTCAGTGATGATCCTGGTTAGACATTTCTTTTTTTTTTTCTTTTTTTTTTTCCTCAAAAATCCACATTAAGCTTTCCCTACAGTGGCTGCAGTAGCACAGGGAAGGATTGGACTTCCTGCAACTCTTGCTGAAGAACGATGTGTGTACAGACAAAGGATGTTTTACGTTGTGAATCTAAGGGTATGGAAATGAGTGGGAAATGGGAGGGTGGACATAAATTCTTGAACACATGGAGGAAACAAATATTCTGGGTAGACACAGCAAGGAAGTCAGAAAAGTGATGAGGCATTCAACAGAAATGAAATCTGTGTCAACTTCTTTCCTCTCCATCAGTGATATCTGGGCTAGCTGTTCACAGGACACCTTTTTATTGACAAGCTAACTTTAGCCTCTTTAGGAACATTCTTGGAAGAATCCCATGGGTGCAGGCCCTGCAAGGAAGAGGGGTTCAGAAGAGTTGGTCGATGGTCAGGGCTCACTACCTCCAGGCTCAAGAACAATGCATCCCAATGAGAAAGAAGTTGGGCCGTGGACTCAAGAAACCTCTGTGGATGAATAAAGAACTCCTGTCATTGCTCAATTACCTGCACAACGTTCACAGGAGATGAAAGCAAGATCAGGCCACTTGGACTGAATATAGAGAGTTGGTCAGGATAAGTAGAAATGAGACTAGGAAGGCCTAGGCCCATCTAGAATTAGATCTGGCCAAGGATGTCAAAGATAACAAACAGAGCTTTTTAAATTACATAAATAACAAAAGAAAAACTAAAGATAATGTGGGCCTGTTAGTAAATGGAGGGGAAACCCTGGTAACTGAGGACACAGGGAAGGCAGAGTTACTGAATGCTTTCTTTGCACTGGTCCTCACTGATAAGACCAGCCCTCAGGGATCTCTGACCCAGGAGACCAGGGCAAATGAATGTCAGGAGGAAGACCTTCCCTTTGTCAAGGAGGATTGGGTTTTGGGTCAGGGAACACTTAAACAAACTTGACATCCACAAGTCCATAGGCCCTGACGGAATGCATCCACAAGTATTGAGAGAGCTGGCAGACATCATAGCTAGCCCTCTCAGAATCATCTTTGAGAAGTCATGGTGTTCAGGGAAGGTGCCTGAGGACTGGAAGAAAGCAAATACCACTTCAGTCTTCAAAAAGGGCAAGAAGGAAGACCCAGGGCCATTCAGCCTCACCTCAATCCTTGGAAAGGTGATGGAATGTCTCATTCTGGAGGCCATCTCTACCCACATGGAAGACAAGAAGGTGATCAAGAGTTGTCAGAATGGGTTTACTAAAGGTAAATCATGTTTGATCAACCTGATTGCCTTCTATAATGAGACAACTACCTGGATGGATGGAGGGAAAGCAGTGGATATTTTCTGCCTTGACTTTGGCAAGGCTTTTGACACTGTCTCTCATGAAATCCTCACAGGCAAACTCAAGAAGTGTGAGTTGGATGAGTGGACAGTGGGATGGATTGAGAACTGGATGAGTGGCAGACCTCAGAAGGTCATGATCATTGGTACAGATTCTAGTTGGAAGCCTGTCACAAGTGATGTCCCCCAGGGTTCCTTACTGGGCCCAGTGTTCAATTTGTTCATCAGTGACTTGGATGAGGGGTTAGAGTTCCTCCTCAGCGAGTTTGCTGATGATACAAAGCAGGGAGGAGTGGCTGATACCTCAACGAGTTGTGTGTCCCTTCAGAGGGACCTCAATAGGTTGGAGAGATGGTCAGAAAAAAACCTTCTGAAGTTCAACAAAGGCAAATGCAGGGTCCTGCACCTGAGAAGGAACAACACCATGCACGAGTACAGGCTGCGGGCCGATCTGCTGGAACGCAGCACTGCAGAGAGGGACCTGGGGGTCCTGGTGGACAACAAACTGTCCATGAGCCAGCAGTGTGCCGTTGTGGCTAAGAAGGCCAATGGAATCCTGGGGTGTATTAGAAAGAGCATTGCCAGCAGGTTGAGGGAGGTGATCCTGCCCCTCTACTCAGCCCTGGTGAGGCCACATTTGGAGTACTGTGTGCAGTTCTGGGCTCCACAGTCCAACAGAGAGGCACTGAGTTGGTTAGTGGACTGGAGAATCTTACAAAGAAAGGCTGAGGGAGCTGGGCCTGTTCAGCCTCAAGAAGAGGCGACAGAGGGGGGACCTTATTAACATGTACAAATACCTAAAGGGTGGGTGTCAAGAGGAAGGAGCCAGGCTCTTTTCAGTGGTGCAAACCAATAGATCAAGAGACAAAGGGCAGAAACTGATGTACAGGAAGTTCCACCTGAACATGAGGAAGAACTTTTTTACTGTGTGTGTTCCTGCACACTAGAACAGGTTGCCCAGAGAAGTTGTGGACTCTCCCTCACTGGAGATGTTCAAGAACCATCTGGATGCAATCCTGTGCCATGTGCTCTAGGGTGACTCTGATAGGCAGGGAGGTTGGACCAGATGACTCACTGTGGTCCCTTACAACCTTATGGATTCTGTGATTCTGTGATTCTGCTTGGTTTTAACATGGATCAAATAGGGGCTTGTTTTGTCTATAGGCCGACTGGCAAAGGAGCAATTCCATTAATTGACCTCAGTGATGTTAAGTATAATTACATCTAATCTAATGTATGATGTAAAATGCAGAAAAATCACAAAAAGTGTTCTAAAATTATGACAACTTCAGAGAGGAAAGAATATTTCATTGTCTTGCATTATCCCAGTCTCCTATAGAACTAACCATGTTGATTCTGTGCCTGAACTTCTCAAAAATTTGAGAATATTGTAAGACAGGGTTTTGTTCAGGGGCATCTTTATGAAGAAAGATTTGTAAAAAATATTTTTATTAAATATTTATATATATATGGATTTATATAGAATTTAGTTATATATATTTATATATAATTAATGTACATATCATTAAATAGATAAAAATATTTTATTAAATATTTTAACAATATATTTAGATTTAGATTTTAGATACTTAGATATTACAGGAATAACAGAAGATTCATCATCCATTGATTGTAACCTCGGTAACTGCTGCTTAAAGGATTTTTGAACAGCCCCAATATGTGTGCAGTAGCTGAAATTTGCACATGTAAATAAGCTGCATAATAAATTCTTTAATTAATTGTTGATTTAGAAGCTGCTGACAGAAATATTCCCAGATTCTATCTACTCTGACATTTAATAACTCATTACACTTTAAGGAAGACACTGAGACAAAAGGACAAAGAAGTTCCTTAAGGTTTTGGTTTTTAGGACAGCTGTAACACATTAACTAATACCTTGTTTATGACAACAGCAAACACAGTTTAAAATTTTTAAAACAAGCATTCAAAACAGGATTATCACCTCAATTTGCAAGTATTTCTGTTCTCCAAATATCTGTTTGGTCTGTAAACATTTTGAGGCCACTGGGTTGACAACCCAAAAGCTGCTCTAACACACAAAGAACATAAAACTGGTTTTAAAAAATGTTTTCAAATAAGACTATCATAACTTACAAGGGCTAGAGGAAAAAAAAAACAGCATTACAGAGGATGACTGAGATAAGTGGCTTAAAGGGAAACAGGGAAGTTTAAACCTTTGGCAAAAAAAAAGTGTTTTCCTGTTGGACCAGAAAAATGCGAGGCAGACAGACCTCTCTATGGACACTGCACCTGTAAACTGTGTCTTTAAAAGAAAATTTTATTGGGTTAGAGTCTAATCTTTCATCCATCATTTTGAGTCAAAATGCTGTTCTGAGTTGAGTCACTGCGTAGTAAACCATAAAGAAGAAACGATAAGCATCTGCTGGTGGAACATGAACAGCTGAACCGTAAGAAGCTGTTTCCCTGTGTACATGTCTCACTGAGTGTGTAGCTGGACTTTGTTGTGTGACTTTCAACTTTTCACTGGATTTTATTGTATTTTAGCTAGTTTTGAGCTGTAACTTTTGTAAGGCAGCTGAGATCTGTTGATTGATCTGTGACTTACAAGCGTCTAATCTGAAAATGACTAAAATGGGATAGACTCCTTTTGCCTAAGGTACACCTCAACAAATCCCCATGATGCCAGTTCATCACTGAATAGGGGCTTACCAGACTGCTGAACCTGTAGGAAGAAGCTGCTAGAAGTCGACTAGCTTTGTCAGGGCATGCCAGATAATCTTTTCAACTGCATACCAGTTTCTTAAAGCTAAATAAAAATACACTCCTTATTTGTTGCTTTTTGTCCTCTTCAGGTTATTTCAAAGATAATAGAAGGCTACCCTATGTCCTGATACTATTTCTGAAGCCCATATATTACAGAGTTTGAGTGCTTGCCTGTATAAAACCTATTGAATTTATTTACAAAAGCTGCCAAAGGAACAGTTTCTCAAGTATCTCAGCCAGCCCTAGTAAACATAGCTTTGCTGTCTAAAAGATCACACATGCATATAGCTTTTATGATTTCAAACACTTTAGTATTCCTGCGTAATTCAGATACTGTTTCCCTCAGCCCCATTTTTTTCAGCATTTCTGCAGCAGCTGCCAAAAGAGTGTCTCTATTGCTCTCCTTTATGGCTGCTTTTCTTTGCTGAGCAATGGCAGAGTCAGCAGTGTTACAAACCCTTTTAAAACAACCTTGCTGGTGCTTATTTTCTCCCCAAGAACAGACAAATCTGGTATTGTGTACTAACCTCCTTAGCTCTTCTGGTTAGCTCTATTCATAAAAATTGGGGTCTCTCTTAACCTCTCATGTATGCACTATGGCAATGTTTAAGTCTCTCTGAGAAATCAAGGAAGCTGGAGTTTTGCTGTGAAATGACATCCACACACTGTCTATTTCTTCTCTTCATCACAAACTCCTCTCCTCTCCTCTCCTCTCCTCTCCTCTCCTCTCCTACTCCTTTCTCCTTCCCTTTTTCTTCATTTATTATTATAAAATTGTCATCGTACCAAGGCACAATTAATCTTTTCCTTTTTTGGTCATTATCACTGATGCAACATGTGAAACACTATTATTTTGATTTGGTCATGGTTCATATCTGTGAGACACAGGTGTGATCAGCTGCAGCACTGTGAGACAATGATGAATGGAACCTTTGGAGCTTAGCTTTACATTTCAAGAAACAGCAAAAAAGACTAAAGGAGAGAGAAACTAAGTATGTGGCATCACAGTTGTCTCTTGGAAAGCAAGAACACTAAATCCATGTACAAAGACTTGGTTCAGCAAACATGAGAAGAGATTTCTAGTGAATACAGAGCAGCTCATAGTTTAGCCATAAGTCAACAGGGTAAATTTTAGATTCAGGATGGGGGAACATATGGTTTGTGCTGTAAAACATATCACAGGTGTCCCAGTAATCTCATTTTACTATTTATACTTGTTTTCAAGGGCTTGATTTCCTCTACAATGAAGAACAATTTTCCCTAAGGATTTACAATAAATAAGTTCTTAAAGGACAAATAACTGGAAGTTAGTTACAATATAGCACCTCAATCATACTTGTGCGGACGTGTCCTGGGTGCGCTTATGTGTAGGGGTTCCCATCCTTAACATCTGGTGCAATTCTTGATCTACTTTCTACTTGTATATAATATTTCACAGAAGTAGATTATGGAGAAAATTTGAATCTTTCCTTCCCCAATTCAATATCAAAGACTACAGAAGGACATTTAATATTAATAGATTATGCTCTAAGTATACAAATTGCAATGGACAAACTGTATTGCTGTGTTGTAATCCACAATTTCCATCAAAAATCATTCTTCATACAATATTGTTAAGGATGGTATTAAAAAAGGATTTGCTAAATACTGAATAGAAAATCAATCAAACATTCTATTGCAAAATAACATCTTAAGTAGAGCTTTTTCTAAAACACTAGATATTTTATTTTGTATAGTTTTTGTTTTCTGTTTTCTCTTATGTGCTACAGACATCATTTAAATATCATCATGCTAAACAGAGAAAAGGACCTTAACTTTGAAGCTTCATCTGGAAGTTAAATTGCATTTGTAAATGCTTCACTGAGCAAAATTTTTCAAATATAATTCAAGTATAGTAATCATGTTTAAAATATAATTTTTCATAGTTATGTCCCATCTGCTCGATACTGATAAGGAGTTCAAAAACCAAGCTATAAAAATCAATGCCACTAAATGTTTATTAATTATATAGAAACTTGCTTAGCTAACTGAGCACATTTAATAACATGAATGTATATTCCAAGGTATAGCTGAAAATTTTAGAAGATAAATTTTAAGTATAGTTAGACTGCACAGAGTTTATAAGCATCCTACTTACTATTTTATTTAATCTGATTCTGCACTGAGAGGATCATTTCATTGCAGGTGAAGCACATAATTTCTGCCTGGAAAAAAAAAGTCATTGCATATTAAAAGTCAGTGGAGCATAGTGGGTAAAGCTGCATACAACCTGTCTTCCGTCATTTTCGAAAAATTATCAGTAAATTTAAGACTTATGTCTAATTTTCTCAGACATTATTTTTAACTCCAGTAGCATCATGAACTGATTTAACCAGCCAGTGGTGCATGAGGCATTCAGGTCAATTAGATTGGCACAAGCATATTTCGTGGTTTTTCTCAGATCCAGCACCACAAAAGACACTAGAGAGAGATAAACTGCATTAATGATAATTTTTTTTACATGGATACACATGGCTACATGAAGAGTCATCAGTAAAAACAAAGCTTACAATATTAAAACAGCAAACCATAGTCTAGTGAAAGTGTCAGAGAAGGAATGACTTGATTAGAGGCTCTAAGTGTATCTTATTGGGAGGTGTGTGTATATTTTTTTTATTACTGTAAATTTTATTTTGGCACCAGGAGGCACACTTGAGAATAAAAGCAGACTATTCAAAATGATAGAAAATAAAGTAATTTCTACGTTCAGCAGCAAAACCAGAACTTGATCTTGCCACCACAGACTCATCACAAATTTTTGGTATGTCTGTACCACAAAGGAGTGCCGCCTTCCAGAGCAGTTCTGTGAGAGGTAAGCTCCATCTTCTGCTTTCTTCCTTTTTACTTTGCCATTTCCAGTAGAATCTGAGCAGATGTGTAGGACACATGTTTTGGCATATGGAGGTTGAAAGCATGCAGATGCCTTTGCCTGTGATACAAAAGGAAGATAAGTGAACCTTATCCTCAGGACTGTCTTCAAACACAGTGGGCATAGGCCATGTATATTACTGATCTATGCAGCTGGAGACCAAACAAAATTTCATCAGCAAAATTGTGAACAGAAAGGTTTTGCTTTTTTCAAAACTATTCAGGTTTTTCTTCCTGGACCTTTGATAGGAAAAACTGAAAAAACCCTGTCCAAAATATTCAGATTGATTTCTCCTTATGGTAGATTCCATTCATACTGATTTTTTAAAAAAACACTGAGTTTCTTTTAATGTATACCATTTGTTATTCAAAATCATGCTTTCTAATAGTACTTTTTTTGTGAAATGTTTGCTATTAGATTGCTATTTTTATGGATTAAAGTCTTCTGCCACCCATATAGGAATGAAAACTGTTAGCTTTGTTTTCTAGCAAGACACTGTTACCACTGTATTAAACCACCTACACTGCAGTAGTACACATTAACACTGTTTAACCAATGACAAAGAAAGCCTTTATGGAAGAGAGAAATTTGAAAAAAATAGTCAAAATAAGTTCATATTCCTGAGAACTCTGTCCTGCTTTTTGATTGTTGTCATTCTTCTCTCTTTGTTTCTTTATTTCATAATGAAAAGATGCTTAAAGATAACAAAAAAATCTTAAAGTCTAAAAAATTATAGTTTCATGAGTTTTTATAAATTTTATTGTCTTTCTCTTAACCCTGAAACTTAAAATTGATTTTGAAATTGTCACATCTCCTGGTTTCCAGCCGCATTTACTGAACATGAGAATTCTACTAAATTCTTTTAAGCATATTCCTTTTCTTAGTGGGGAAACTTCTATTTTTAGAGAGACATGGACAGGTGCATATGTAAAATAGAGTACTTAGCATAGAACTCGAGTGAATCTGTAGGGCAGTTGGTAGAATTTCAACTGGTTTCTAGTTTCGGCTGTGAGAAAAAGATCAGAAGCAGAAGCTCTCTGGAAAAATGCACTGATGTTGCCTGAGACTCTGGAAATTACTACGTTATTTGAACGTTAAAAATATTATATAGTCTAATTTTTGCATCTAACTACTTCCTATTGATTTTTTTGTGTCATAACATTCTCCTACAACTGCGTAAATTAGTAAGTAATGAATAGAATAGTGTGTTCCTGTTTATAAATAACAGGATTTTAAAATCCTGCCTACATTACTTATCTTAATCAGTTACTGCATGTTTCAATGATAAAAATATAGGCCTCTCATAAGAAATGTATGTATTCTTTTTCCATGCTTTTGACATGATTAGATAGAAAAATTAAATAGGAAAAATACCACTGCACTATTTATACATATCTAGATTTTATGGTGAAAGCACTAACATCCAGATTAAGTTTTTTAAAGGTCAGGGCAACACATAAACTCTGAAAACTTTTTGGGACTCACTTTTTCCTTTTCCTTTAAAGAACAATTGCCTCATTTAGGAATAATTGGTATTCACAAAGGAAATGCACATGTTCTGAAACCTAGTAATTTCCAATTGCCAAGATACCTAATGAGTTGTCTTAACAAGATTACCAAACATATAAAAGGAACTAATTGCATTGCATTTAATTCTGAAATCACAACTAGATGCAAAATAGGTTTTGCAGCTGGCATTTTGCTGGCAATGCAAGACGAAAATGAGGAGGTAGCTAGAGATCAAGGGATCATCCTGCTCGGTTTTCAGGAAGAGTCACTCCTTCCTCCCCAAATAGACACCAAAATTATATGCCATTATTGCTTGAAGAGAGAAACATTTTAACAATCTGTGACATGACAAAGGATTAGCCAAACACATCCATTCTCCAGGAACATCTTTAATCAACTGTTTTTAATTTATTTATTCACATTGTGATCTACTATTCAAATAGCAATGGACAGGTATTTTTTCATGACAGAATTTGTGGGTTTTATTTTCCATGCACTTTTTTATCTATGACTTATCATACTGTTTGGGCATTCACAGGTACAGAATGTTACTTATACTCCCCAGTATTCAGTGCTTGAAACTCTTCCTTATTTACCAATAAAAATAATAATTTCATTATTCCTTTTAAATATGAATACACTCTTTTGCTTTTCTCCAAAACAGGTAAGAAAGCTTATTATCCTTACTGATACATTCATTGTGCTCTCACATGATTTCTAGAATTAGATTCCTGTTGTATTTTTAGGTAACACTATCCACTCTGACATGACATAATGGATTGGTTTCCTTTTCTTACCTCTAAATTATAGTAATGATTATCAATCTTCCAATTTTCAATGTGTTGCATAGTTTTATTCAATAAATTGAGCCACAAGAAATATAACTATTTAATTTTTGCTTTCATTTCCAAATCATTGTAATTTCTGTTCATGATTTTGGAGTTATGATGTTTGTTTTAGAGCCCTCAGAAATCTCTGAATGGTCTGGTTAGTTTAAAATCTTCCTGAAAAATTATTTTTGGTGTGAGGAAAATGCCTGAGGATAGAGCACAATCAGTGGTTTTAACTGGTTGTATTTTGCTATTATTTAATAAACATTTGAACCTTGGTAGTTTTTAAATTCTAGGTGGATATAAAGGACCATTTTAATTGACACCAGTTAGTGACAGGGACTTGCAACAACAAGACGTTGGCAATAAGACAGAAGTTCAAAACTGAGGAATAGGAAGGGATGTGACTAAATCAGTTTCTTGTTTCTTTCATTTTTTTCCTTGTCTCCACATGAAGTCTAGTGAGAAGTTGGTGTGAGGGTTCATCATTCTTTTTTGCTGAACTTTTTCTGGAAGGTATAAAATACTCTTTACACATGTCTGCCACAGTGTAGTCATCCTTTTCCACAAGCTATATATGAAGCAGTTATATCCCTCAACTGTTCAAGATCACCCACAAGAGATTAAGTAAATTATTTGAAGGCACTTAGTCCTCTGGTCACTCTTTATTAGTGTTGCATGATTATCTCCCTGAACTGTATATTTGACAAATAACTGACACATGTCCAATTGGGAAAAATAATCACCTCTGGCTATTGTATCTTCTACTAAAAGACCTAGGAACATCAAATGGAAGGAGTAGGAGTCAGTTTCTAAGAAAAACAGAATAGGGTCCTTTTACTTTCATAGGCTGACCTGTGAAATTCCCTGTGAAAGGAAGTGTTGCATGCTAGACGTTCAAGAGACAAGACAAGGTCCTGGAGTTCTTCAGGATCTTGAAATGTGTAGAAGAAACAAACAATTCACAAAATATCTGACATGAAAATATCTGGAATTCAAAGAGTAGTAGAGAAAAGTACCTTATTAATTTGGTTCATTTTTATGCTTCCCTTGATATATGCTTATTCTTATGGTTAAAGAAAGGCTACTGAGGTAGATCAACCTTAGCCTCACTCAGCTGGCCCTTCTGTTTTTCTGATGATGCTAGTGAAATCTTTAGGATCCAGGAACATTCTCACCAGTGTATTGTATGTACATCTCCAATCTTTCAAATCATTCAGGACATGACCACAGGAGTCACAGGAATTCTAACTCAGCCTTTTTACTCACAAATAAGATTTCTGCTATTCACCTAGCTCTAAGTGCTTCTATTGTTAAGGGCATATATCAATTTCAGTTTCAATTTCTGTTCCAAATAGGTACCAGAAGAAAATAATGTTGAAGGAATAACCAACAGAAGAATTTAACCTGATGATATCTTTATCTCATATTCTTATTAAAAAGTATTCCATAAGAATGACCTTAAATATTGTAGCTGTTGTGAACTGAGTGAAAGGGACAAATTGTAAACTCCATGCATAATCCTTCTTCAAGCAAAACAGAATGCATTATTATACCTCTTCACAAGATATGTGCCATATTTTCTGTAAATACATGAGACTTTTCTTCATCTAAAAATTGCAAACGTAAAATGAATCATGTTTGTAAAATTTTTCTATCATAATATTGGTCTGCACATCTGCTTGAGACTCTGCTGTGATTGACTGAAAGGCTTCAGTAAAAATAGGAAAACAGACACAGCTGCAAATAAAATAAAAAAACCCCATAAAAATAAGCAAACAGTAAAAGACAAATGATGTAATGTACAAACTACTGTTTCCTGCACTATCTCACCTTTACACACTCTAATTTCTATAATGGACTTTTCTATTTCAACAATATTTCCAGTAATCACTAGCCATTGTGATTCCTTCCTTCTCTGTTGGACTGTCTGATTGTAGCATATGACAGAGGGGGAATGTTGCAGAGGTCCCGAACAGAATTCCCTTTGCCTTGAAAGAGTTTCTGAAGATAGAGTATTTATCTCCTGATCCTTTTGCCAAAGTTAGCAGAGCTACTCTATTTTCTTATCTCACCATTTATACATCTACTTCTCTAAATGTGACTTGTCCATTTTAGACAACTCTAGTGATCATGCCTAGATATTGTCTTAGCTACAAAATAATACTTAACAAAAGAGAGACAGAAACAATGCTTCCATACATGCCTTTGAGGGGGTCTTTCAGTACAACAATAGTCTTGGCAGAGGAAGGCACACAAGTATACCCATTCATGTTGACACCTAGGGGCCTGTCAGGGATGCTGTTCTGCAGAATTGGAACAGAGGAGGCAAAAAAAACGCAACTCTATCCCTTTTCCAGAGTGGTGAAGCAGCCTTGTGCTGTCTGCTATCTCTAAAGTGCCTGAGTGCTTGACTACTGTCAAATGAGACTGTGAGGCTCAACTGCAGAGTGTAACTAACAGCATCAAAATTGTTGATCAAAAATTCAATATCTTATGATCTGGTATCTACATTTTATGATTATAGAAATTGAAGAAATACAAGAATAGATGCTGGAACACTATTACAATTAAAAACTATCTCCAAGCAGCGCATTTATGTGAACAACACATTGTCACTGTCTCAGTCACAACAAATAAGTTTAGCTATTACTTAATTTTTTTATTAGATGATGGTCTAAAAATAGTTGTTCTTAGCCTTTGCAGAACCCCAATAAAAGAATGTCATACAACTGTAAAAATAAAGATACTGCAGAATTTCTGGAAGACAGAAGGCATTTGACTTGTCAATCAAATAGCACATAGAAGCACCATGAGTAAGAAACCCTCTGCATAATAAAATGACATCTACTCCTACAGTCCAAATGCAGAAGAAAATGAGATGACATAGACTCCTACAAATTCCTAGACTGTACAACTAGACTATACAACTAGGGAACATCCAATAAAAATGATTGTAATGTACCCCTGAGCTCCCACTAGTGTATATCTAGCTATAACACTGAAAAAAAAATATTAAAAATGTACCACCACTTTTCTGACCTGGGAAAGAAAGTAACTGGAGACATTGTTAGCCTAATACAAGCATGCAAAGGAGTAACTGCATACTTTTCACATTAGCACTCCCACAGTGTACACTTTCAGCAGGCTAGTGGGAGGATGGTGAGACAATGAGAGGAGCAAAGCATAGCATATTTCTTTTTTCTCTTTTCAGACTGGGCAGAAAGAATATTTTCTTTAAGGCCACAAGACTGTAATTACCACACCATAGTATTAACAATGCTGTAAAAAGTCAAATTCTCCTCTCTGTCATTTGGTGAAAACAAGTCTGAAAACAAACACTATCTACAGAAAAAAAAATAATTAATAAAACTCAGACATTTTTTCTAAGCATATATGTATATGATAATTTTAAGTCATTTACAGCTCTTGCGAGAAGACAAAACAAAACACAAATGGTAGTTACTCATAATATTAAAAAAAATTGTCAAGGAAAAAATCTGTCCTCTTGAATATGAAGTTTCTAATCATTATCCTATCTTCATGTGGTTAAAGGTTCAATGATGTCTTGCTAGCATTTTCTTCAAAACCCTTTTAACTGTAATTGGAATGAATGTTAATGAACCAAGCTTTTTCTGATAAATATGGTCATCTTTTTTTAGATGCTTTTCTTGGTATTAAGAGAATTCTTCAGTTCTTGCAGCTTTTCCCAGTAACTGTGTCTGCTTTGAATAGAGTAAAAATTCAGTTAATTTTCCAATTCATGTTGCAGTCTGGAGAGTGAAGTGATGTGATTAGAAATGGGTTGGATGCTGCAACAAAGTATTGTGAACACTTGTTTGAATACATTTCTGAATTTGTATTCGAGCAGACTAGTCTTGAGGCACCCCAAATGATTTTTTCCCCCTAAGAAAGCAATTATTTTGCTACAGTTTTAGTTAAGTTAGTAATACTTTCCTTAAGAACTAAACTAGAAGGAGATTATTAGGTGGAGTGCAAAAGCACAAAGTAAAATAAAAACACTCCAAAAAAGACATATTTATATGTCTTTGCAAATGCCGTAAGTAATATTCTGGCTCTGAATTTTAACTGGTAAGTTGATAACAACTGGATTATGAATTTGCATCAGGAAATTACATCCAGATATTGTGCACAGAACTGCTTGCTCTCATTTATGTCAAACAGAGATGCAGTGCATCAGTGTTACATTTTTTGGTTTACAGTTATTAGAAAGAAGGAGAAAGACCTGTTGAAGGAGAGGAGGTGTAGTCTTGTGTGTGAGCAATGCTGTTCCATCATGTGGCAGCACTTCTTTCAGTCTTGTCAGCTTCATATTATTACCTTCGATTTTATGCATAAACTTAAGATCAAATAATCCAGCTATCATGAACTGGGTCAAACAAGTCTTCTCAGAGATTCTAATAGTAGAATTGGATTTACTATATTAAAAGATTTAATCTTAGTTTCCTTTAACTAATTGATGCATACAGAAATAAGACTCCTTTGAGAAGTTTCCTGGGCAGACAATAGAATCAGGTGTGTATGTATGCTTATGTCACACTTCTCTGAGACTTTGTGGAAATAAATAGAAAAAAACCCAAACTTGGACACCCAGAACAATATTTCTATGACATTTTATCTTGTCTGTTTAATTTTCTTTTATAGTTTCTAAAAATTGTAGTTGGTGAATATTTTCAGGGGAAAAAAATATTTCTGTAGCCACTTACATTGGAGAATAGCTTGCACAAAGATAATAACAACAGCAACAACAAAGCAACAACAACAACAACAATAATAATAATAATAATAATAAATTCCTCTTGTTTTCAGAGACAATTTTTACTTTGGGAACAAGCATAACTATCGTATCCAGGTGTAAAGAGATGGATTCAGAAGAAACTCTTGCCAATTAGCATTTTTCAGTAAAATTAGTTCTACTTTTATTCCCAGCAAGGGAGGCTGATACTGTTGACCTTTGATGCAAAAGAGATGTAAAACTCTCAGTGTTAGTGCGTTATGGTAAACAATACCAAAAGCACTAGAATACTCATTAATGGACTGCAATACGTATTAAAAGGAGCACTTTGCCAAAAGTAAGGGAAAGGGAGGGAAACCGTTGATCACCATGTTATTTAAGACCTGTCACACAAAGTACATGGATGAAATTAGTATATTACAATGTGATCTTTTTGGCAAATGGTGAGAAAAACACTTCAGTATACAACTGATATGAATGAACCATATGTGAAACCTTACTTGGAGAAGGTAAACATATGAAATTATAATAATGCATATTCTGCTCTTCTGTTGGAAGTCTGCGTCCATTTGGTAAAATGTGTTGATTGCCACTATGAGACAGGAATTGAAATTTCCATCAAATATGAGTTTTCTAACTGTTCTCAATAAATGAAAACAATTACTTAAGCAAATATGTAGAGACTCCTATGTGACTTCAGAAATAGTATGTGACTTTTTAGTAATAGTACTTTCTTAGAGTTCCAAGAGTTTTTGTAAAAGTTTTTTTAAAAAAAACAAACCTGAAGCAAATTTCTGAAGTGATTTTATCTGAGGGTCTTTTGAAGAGAAACAGAAGTATCTTCAGTTCAATAAACTTGAAACTCAAGAATAAATGTTCTTTCTGTGTTCTTTCTTTCCTCTTCGTTTTCACAGTAAGGTCACCTAAAGGTTTCCTCTGCAACTCTGAGATGCCTAATAAAGTCTTTAAGATTTTGCCTTAAAGTTCTGATCATTCCAAAAGTGAGTGGAACCTTTTATTTTTATTATTTTTTTAATTACTTTTGTCTCCTCAAAACTCTACCAGGCAAAAAGGTTGTTCCTGGATCAGTCAAAATCTACTTATGGTCCTTTCTCTGTTGCATTCATGAAGCTCTAGAGGGGTATTCCCTAATTGCTGAAGACTGAGCAACACTAGACGATCTACTTTTTTCTGCAGATTTTCCAGATGTCTTCTAGAAATGCCTCGTAATTTAGAGGTTAATTCTTCTACACTGTGGAAATTTAAGTGTAAAAAATCTGGAAACCTAAACCCCCACATTAAGATGGAAAACTAAATCCCCAAACTGGCCTGTTCTTGTTTCTAATTATAAAAGAACAGTTATTTGCCCCAATTGAATAATAAAAAGTACATCTCTAGCTAATTTTCCTTAATCACTGAATGTACCATTTTTCTTGATTTAAAATTTCACTTTTTAGTTTTCCTTTCCATTTAGCTGTAATGCACTTTGATAGCTGACCAATCTTGCTCTGCTAATTCATATACCACTGAAATAAATGGGGCATTTCTGTGTATAGGGAATTTAGCCCTATTGAAAAATGCTGAATTATACCTTTTGCAGTAAATAGCAGAGTTGCAGAGAACATACATCATTAGTGCATTCATTCAGCATATAGTATTACACCTTTAAAATGCACACTATGTGAATACACTAGATTTCTAGCTTCACTCAAAAATATTATTTTTTTACATCTCTGTGTATTTATCTTCCATTCTGAAATATTTGAAACCTTACAGCTGATCCCTGTTTTCATGTATGCTTATATTTCTTCTCATTCACTTGCATAGAGTATATCTGTAATCATACTCCAATCAAGGTTCTGCCCAGGAGCTGAAAGAGATTAAGTACAACTAAAACAGCAAATAGGTGAAGTCCATCAACTTAACATCTTTCAGAACAGAAGTCTATCTTTTTGCCCTCAGTCCCATTGAAGTCAATAAAGTGCTGTATATTATAATAATCCACAGTGGTTACTTTAAAAATTCATGAATTTACATTTTTTAAAAATAGTGAGTTACAAATACTAAGTGAGAGGGCTTCTTTGGAAATTAAATGACCTTTTTAATGTTTTCCAAACTCTTATAAATGTTGACCTAAGATAAGCTAGGTCACTTGCTTGAAGAAATGGTCTTTCATTTTGCAATTATTTTTTTAAAAAAGGAAGAGTAGTAGCAGAGAAACTCCATATTTTTGGGTTCATGTAAGCTTTTACTAGAAATTTTACAGCATGCTTATAAGGAACTGTAAGGAACGGAGAACTGAAAGGGCTAATGTCTCAAACATCAGTTGTGACAAAAGGCAGAGATAGTGGGAGTGCTCCGAAAGGGTGGAGCTGGATTCGAGAGAAGGGGAACATTGTCAACATCAACAGGAAAAGATAATCCGGTGTTCTGTACACAATGGAGCTGGATAAGAAGAGATAAGAACACTCAGGCCTTCGTTTGCACACAAAGGAGCTGGACATGAGACAGAATCTCCACGACCCCCAAGCTCAACTACCCTTCCTCCGTGTCACATGTGCTATGGCTGCAGAAATGCCCACTCTTCCCACTCGTGCTTATCATGTAAATTAACCCTGGGTTTAACACCTGGAGGTAACGCCTGCCCCTGAAACACAGTAAAAGGCCAGAACACTATTCATCAGGTGCATGCCTGCAGGCCCATCACCCGGCGGAGTGGACCTGACCATGCTGGACCCCGGGGTGTTGATTCGACTTCTATTACGATCTCTATTACTATCTTTCTTTCACTCTTTTTCTCTTTCTCTCTCTTTCATTTACTGTTAAATAAAATCCATACTATTGACTTTGTCATATGGTCTCATTTGTACCTCAGTTTGGGCAGAAACATCTCTTAATAAGCAGATCATAACAATGCTAAAACAGTGTGTCAACACACTAAAGCTTAAGGACTGGAGCTGATATCAATGCCCTAAAGACAGAGACCATAGATGGGTTTCTTAGAACTTGTCGCTGTCATCTATGGATGGATTTAGCAAATTGCAGAGCACTGCAGTCTTGTTTTTTCCTCATCTCACCATGGACTTCAAGAAGTATTGGGTTTGTTTGGCAAAGTTTTGCCAGCAGGGGGGCTACAGGGATGTCTTCTGTGAGAAGCTGCTAGAAGCTTCCTTCATGTCTGACAGTCAATGCCAGATGGCTCCAAGATGGACCCACCTCTGGCTGGGGCTGAGCCCATCAGTGATGGTGGTAGCGCCTCACTGATAACATATTTAAAAAGAGGGGAAAAAGCTGGACAATAACAATTACAGTCAGAAGAAAGGAGTGAGAATATGTGAGAGAAGCAACTCTGCAGACACCAAAGTCAGTGAAGAAGGAGAGGGAGGAGGTGCTCCAGGTGCCAGTGCAGAGATTCCCCTGCAGCTGTGTTGAAGACCATGGTGAGGTAGGCTGTCCCCCTGCAGCCCATGGAGGTCCACAGTGGAGCAAATATCCACCTGCAGCCCATGGAGGACTCCATGCTGGAGCAGATGGATACACCTGTTGGAGGAGGTGACTCCATGGGAAGCCCAGGAAAAGAAGAGCCCATGCTGTAGAAGGTTTGATGGCAAGACTTTTGATGCTGTGGGGGACCCAAGCCAGAGCAGTCCATTCCTGAAGGACTGCACCCTGTGGAAAGGACCCGTCTTGGAGCAGTTCATGAAGAGCTGTAGCCCATGGGAAGAACTCATATTGGAGTTATTCATGAAGGACTGTCTCCTGTGGGAGGGACGACACACTGTATCAGGAGAAGAGTGTGAGGAGTCCTCCCCTTGAGGAGGAAGGAGGAACAGAGAAAAATTGTGATGAACTGACCCCAAACCCCATTCCCCACCCCCAGTGCCACTGAGGGGAAGGAGGTAAAGAATTCGGGAATGAAGTTGAGCCCAGGAAGAAAGGAAGGGTGGCCGGAAGGGGTGATAAGATTTAGGTTATATTTCTCATTATACTACTCTGGTTGGATTGGTAATATATTATTTTTTCCCTGTGTGGAGTCTGTTTTGCCCATGATGGTAATTGCTGAATAATCTCTCCCTGTTCTTATCTGATCCACAAGCCTTTCATCATATTTTCTTTCCCCTGTCCAGCTGAGGAGGGGAAATGATACAGTGGCTTCGGTGGGCACCTGGCATCCAGCCAGAGTCACCTGCCACACTCACCTTTTCCATCAGTAACTCATACAAAATAGGCATTTTGTTTGTTTGTTTCTTTTTTCATTCTGCTGTTTCAGTCCTGCTCTGCCCTTCCATCCCCAAGTAGTGGCAAAATGTTGATGATTAACATTAAAAAACCCCAAACTTGTAAATACTTCTGTGATTTTTTCAAGATGAAATGTTTTTCCTCCCCGCTAGTTGAACCACCACACTTATTAACAGCCCAGACTACTACAAATTGCACTGTGCCTGGTGAGTCATGCAAACTAATGCTTAGAAACCCGTATCTTTGTTTTATTCTATTATAAAATACAGAATTATAAAAACAAACAAGTTGGCATATGGAACTGCCAGCCTCAGCCTACATTTCCAGCAGACTATATAATTAAAACAACTAGTACAAAAATATGTGTCTGCAGAACAATATTTGCTTAGTTGAAGCAGTTAATATAAAAAGGCCTCATACTGATGAAAATAATATTAAAGTATTTAATACTCTGGACTTTATTAAGCCAACCTTTCCCTTCTTTCAAAAGTCTCTCTCAGTGTGCCAAATCCTTTCTTTGTCTGTAAAAGAACTTCTACTGTATGCAATAACAAGTTCTTTTCACACAGTGCTGTCCTCAGGGACAGGGCTGTTTCTTCCTTTTTCAGAGGCTGCCACACTGCTTTCTATTACTATAGTAATATAAACAATTCATAAGAAGTTTTCGGTGTTAGTAGAAAAAAGTGCATATGCATCTTCAGAGACTTTTCTCGCAAATGCTGTTTGCCTTACCTTACAGCATGGAAATTCATCAAATATTTGGAGATTAAAAGATATAAGCCTTTTCTTCAAATTTTTCATGCCATTATTATTTAGCTTTGCCATTGGGCCAATGGAAATTGTACAATGTGCATTCATTGTAAAACTAAATTATTAGGCTTTCTACCGCTTCTAGGATTCAAGCTTTTTGTTCAGTGATGATAGGATAAAGAAAGGGTTGGGAAGAATTGTAAGAAATGCTACAGGGTATTCTGTATCTGCCACCTTTTATGACTCTGGATGTTATCAGTTGGTTACAGGTAGAAGAGAGGTCCAAGATTGTTGGCACCTAGAAAAATACCTTGATGTGATTGAGAGTATGATGGGATTCAAGATTTGCTCTGTCCCTCTGATTAAAAGTCATTGATCAAAAGGAATGGTCAGGTTTATTATCTTTGTGTAAGGCTTAATAACTGAGTACTCCTAGTTGTGCAGTAAAAAGGCATACCAACTAATTCTTGCATTTCAGTATGGGCAGCATGAAACCCTTACAACAATTTGTCATCTCCCTCTGGGTGGCTTGCCACAGATAAGCTAACCCCATTTATACAAATGCCTGTCCTGAAGCTATTCTTACCTGTACCAGTGTAAGACACAGGTGATGCCACAGAAATTAAATTAACATCAAGCATTGGGGGAAAGGCAGCAGTGAGGCCTCTGAAGCCAAGGAAGGACTAGAAGAGTAGAAGCTGCGGAGTCTCTCTGTGTCCCAATTTTTCCACTCCTCACCTAGGTGTTTAGTTCTCCATGAGCTTCATTTATGATTTTTACTTTTAATTCACTAGACATCTGAGCAGAAAAGTTTTAATCGCCCTACAAAGCAAAATAAGTATCAAGGATTTTTGAAATAATAAGTGATGTAAATGTCATGGAACTTTGCATTTCAATGCCAGACATTATTTTAGAAGATAAAGCCAGCAATGCTTATATCAAAAACTCATTTTGTCAATAAAGCTGTATACACTCACCTTCAACTGAAGACTCATAATCAGTCCTTACCAAAATCTGCATATCTGTGTGCTCACAGCAGAAAGGGAAATTATTGTGTCTTGCTTCCTCTTCCCCAGTATACTGTTGTGTACAATACAGTTTGTAACAGTCTTGTCTTAATCAGTTACCCTGCCAGTTAGCACTGTGACCTTTACAGGATTCCCTTGGCTTTTTTGTGAGAGGCAGATGTCAGTTTCATTGGGTACTATGCTATATGATTTTTTCTTGGAAGACAGCCAAACTGTATAAGCTGTTCTTCAGAGAGAATATATCTGTTATTTAAGATCTCATCATTTTGCTTGTCAAAGCCTGCAGCATATGTCAATAACATTTAAGTTACCTTAGATGCTGAAGACCATGCTGACTTAGGATTTATTAGAAGGTAAAAATAAAATCTATCTCTAAGCTGTGCAATTTTTTTAAAAAAGTGAAAAATTACTCAGAATACAAAAAAAATATTATTATGACACTCATAAACATGCTCATTTCTAATAAAACACTACAATCCTGTTTCTACAAAGCATGTAATTTAGCAAAGCATATTTAATTGTAAGTGCTGAGGTTTACTTACCATTAATCATATGCCTCAATAAAATTTATTTAAAATATAATCAAGGAACAATAATTAAGGGAACAATAAAATGTCACATTTTTATTATTGTTTTGCTACAGGACTATAATACAGACTTTAGCATCTTCAGTAACTTCAGTGAATTTTCAGTTACTACATTACATTGAGAATAACGATTTTCCACAATGTGATGTGACGTGGTAGAAAGTTATGTTAAAAGAACTATTTCAGTGCTATATGAAAGGTGTGGAATTACCAATTATGATGCACAGAGATCTGGTTTCCTGAGTTTTCAGGAATTGCCTATTTTCCTTCAGGAGGGAAGCAGTAGCTTTTAATTCAAACAGTTAAAACCAATAGATATTAATGACAAGTTAATGAAGTGTGTAATTAAGTTATTTCTTAGATATGTCTAAATCAGAAATCCTACATGTGGAACTGCCCTTTTTCTGGTGAAGCTGAAGTCCTAGAGCTTTATGGAGCTTGTCAAAATAAAGTTCAATATGGAGTGCCTTATAGAATTTACAAATCACACAGCTATAGTGGGTAGCAGAGAGAATTGTTTTATGCATGTGCAGTGATACAGTTTATGCTGCAGAGCTCCTAGGTCCTATGGGAAGTCAAGCTCTTTTGCTTCTCTGGGCAAAAGCTCTGTAACAGGAGCTCTCAAGTTCCCTCAAAATCAGGTCTTCACATCCGTGCCCATCAGTGGCACAGTCCAGAGGCACAATTCAGGTTTTTGAACAACCAAATGATTTGCCAGCAATCAGTACCCACACTCCAAGCAAATATATAGCTGTTATCATAATGCAGGATCACAGAATCACAG
>VZRW01013805.1:118377-155959 GCA_013398125.1 Aegotheles bennettii | reverse complement strand
TTTTTATTATTATTATTATTTGTATTTTATATTTTTTTTTGCTGCAGGGCCTTGGAAAAAAAAAATAAAGGATAAAAAAATGAAAATCATAATCAAAGTCAGTCAAAGAGCTCATACCGACGCGATGACAATCATCAGGTGAGGAGAGATGTTGGAGATGCTGGCGAGGAGGTCCGGGGCGAGGCGGGACAGGTGGCTTTCTGAAAATTCGCAGGGTGGGAAGATCTGCAGAACGTAGGCGGGCTGTGAGGGAGGAGAAAACAACCAAAAATAGTGTGAGAGGGAGGAAGAAAACCACCAAAAATATCATGAGAGGGTGGGAAAACACCAAAAAATATCATGAGAGGGAGGGAAAACACCAAAAAATATCATGAGAGGGAAGAAAACCACCATGAGGGGGAGGAAGAAAAACACCAAAAATATCATGAGGGGGAGGAAGAAGTCATGAGGGAGTGAAAAACACCAAAAATATTGTGAGGGAGGAAAAAACCCACCAAAAATACTGTGAGAGGGAGGAAAAACACCAAAAAATACTGTGAGAGGGATCAATAACACCCAAAGTACCATGGGAGGGAGGAACCGGGGCGAGGATCGACCAAAAATGCTCAAGAATGGGACATCTGGGTGATTTCTTTGGTGCTTGAAGTATTTCAAGTGGTTGCACTCGTGTCAAAGTGGTGCAGGGCCCAAGGTGGGGAGTTGGTTTTGTTGGGAAAGGCACAAAAATTGCCATGAATTCTCCTCCCTGAGCGTTCATTCCGGGCTGTTCCCAGCCAGGGAAGGGATTGAGTCCAAGCCAACACGGCTGGGGTGAGCGCTCCACAGCACCAGACCCAAATGTTTTGGGGCAAAGAGTGAGAAAACTCCTGGAAAAATCAGGATGCGGGATGGGGTGCAACCAAGGGCTTGACCTTCATGGCAGAAGAGCTGGAAATGGATCTGGGTTGATCTCAGCCTAAGAGCTGTCAACAAACTGAACATAAATTTGTGGGTTTTGGTTCACTTTTGGTAATTAACATCAATGCCATCAGTGTGTTTTGGTTGGTGATGGAAGAAGCCAGCATGGCCAACGTGGGGGTTTTGTTTTAATCACAACACCAGGCAGCTCAACCATGATCTTGGGTTAGCTGGGGTGGGAGGCTCCAGGTGCCTTCACCCATGGGTTCCATTTAGAGCGTTCCAGGGCTCTCCCTGCCCATACCTGATTAGAGCCGGGGTTGGGCACGTTGATGATCCCTGCAGCCTGCTTGGCCTGCAGGTAGCTGATGAACGCGGCCTTCAGCGACTCCGTCTGATTCACCACGTCCTCCTGGTCTCGGCCACACGGCAAGGCCAGCAACAGGCAGTAATCGCTCTCCACCTGCAAAGAGGCACTGAGTCAAACGTTGGCTCGGAATGGGCACGTTCCTGACAGATGTTCCTTATCTTCAGTGGAAAACCCTCCCTTAGAACCCTGGCCAAGTTACAGAAGATGCGCTGGAAGCTCAACCAGCCCAGGTGGTGGAAAGGACCAAGACCCCCCGATGGCCACAGCGGCCTGAATCCCACCTCCCACCTTACTCAGACGTGTTGAAGCCAGCAGGAATTCATTCTGGGGCAAAGGAAGGGCAACTTCAAGAGTTCCCAACTCTGCCATTCCCTTTTCATAGAATCCCAGATTGGTTTGGGTTGGGAGGGACCTTAAAGCTCATCCAGTGCCACCCCCTGCCATGGGCAGAGACACCTCCCACCACACCAGGCTGCTCCAAGCCCCATCCAACCTGGCCTTCAACACTGCCAGGGAGGGGCAGCCACAGCTTCTCTGGGCACCCTGGGCCAGGCTCTCACCACCCTCACACCAAACAATTTCTCCCTCCCATCCCATCTCCATCTCCCCTCTGGCACTTGGAACCCGTTCCCCCTCGTCCCATCACTCCCTGCCTTTGGCACCAGTCCCTCTCCAGCTTTCCTGGAGCCCCTTCAGGCACTGGAAGGTGCTCTAAGGTCTCCCTGGAGCCTTCTCTTCTCCAGGCTGAACACCCCCAACTCTCTCAGCCTGGCCCCAGAGCAGAGCTTCTCCAGCCCTCACAGCATCTCCGTGGCCTCCTCTGGACTCTCTCCAACAGCTCCGTGTCCTTCTGGTGTTGGGGACCCCAGAGGTGGCCCCAGCACTGCAGGGGGGGTCTCCTGAGAGTGGAGCAGAGGGGGAGAATCCCCCCCCTGGCCCTGCTGCTCACGCTGTGGGGATGCAGCCCAGGATCCTGGTGGCTTTCCAGGCTGCAAGCACACACAGCTGGCTCATGGTGAGCTTCTCCTCACCCAACACCCCCAAGTCCTTCTCCTTGGAGCTGTTCTCGCAGCGCTATTCCCAGAATCCCAAAATAACCTGACACGAGCTGAGGTTTTGGGGAGGATCCATGGTAAGGATATCCCAGGCTGGTAAGGACATCCCAGGCACTGCCCCTCGCCCCATCCTGGCCGCTCACCATCATCCTGCGCGCGACTCCCTCCAGCTGCGATGCCTCCAGCCGCATGCGCTGCGCGATCCGCAGCGGGGGGCCCCCCTCCGGCGCCGGCAGCGACCGGTGCGCCAGGACGTTATTGCCGGAGACAAAGTGGAGCTGAACGGCGGCCGTGTCGTTCTTCAGAGCCAGGAGGCCCTGCCAGACAATGGGGTATTTCTGGAAAGCGAGGGAGAAGAAAGATTGAACACAAATGAAAGAGGGGGAATCCTAAAGCCCATCTGAGCTGCTCATGAAGGACTCGGTAACATCCTATCCCACGTCGCACACGCCAGGCTGGGCTTGGGTCAAGCCCTGCTAGATCAGTCATTCAGTCCTTTTTCTTCCAGCTGGCTGGGACGCCTGGGCAGTTGCCTTCTGCCCAACCTCAGAGCAGCTCCCCAGCCCCCAGCCTCCCACACATCACAGGTCCGATACCAAACACTGTCTTCACTTCTACAAGTGGAAGAGTTGCTCAAGGGAACTCAAGGGAACATGGGAAACAGAATCATCACATCCTCGAGGTTGGACAAGACCTTCAAGATGATCCAGTCCAACCCCTATCTACACACTAGATACTCGGTGCTGAACTCAACCCTGGGTTCCTCATCAGTGCTTGCTCCTCACCATCGCCTCTGGTCCTGCTCAGCCTCCCCACTTTGGGATGGTGATGGTTTTATTTAAATTAAACATCACCACTCTTCCCTAATGGTGAAGGGAACCCGCCCAAGAAGCAGCTGACACTGAAAACGGTGCGGCGCTGCCTGTCTGAGCCCGCGGGCTGTTGGGAACAGCAACAAGAGGAACACGGGCTGCTCCAGCAGAGCCTCACGGTGAGGCTTCGTCCAATGCCATCTGAGCACGGCTGAAATTCCCAGACGACTGATGGCCTTCTCCACATTCAATGCAAGAGGTCAGGGGTTGGTGCCACAGGTGAGACACACAACACAGAACCCAGCTGCCTCTGCCTGGAGGAGGAGCAGGAGAAGACCCCAGAACCACACGTACCGTCAGAAGCTGAACCATATCCACGGGTCTCTGTGAGATAGGGTGAGGAGATGGCTCCTGTTTGAGAGCAGGCTGGGGCTCGGGGCGGTTGAGGGGCAGCCCCGGCGGGGCCCCGGGGCCCGACGTTGTTGGGATAAACATGGATTGCTTGGGAACCGCCTGAGGTGGGTGCGGTGATGGAAGCTCCTGCTTTATCGAAATGGCCACGGGTGAAGGGTAGGAGGTCTGGCCCGTGTCTGCCTGTGCCCTCTGGAGGTGGACGTGAGGGTCCATCGGTGCCGCGTGCCGATTTACAGCAGGGTGGTGACTCTGCTCGGGTCCTGCTGCCGGAGGGCCCTTGGGATCCTGCGGGATCTGAGGAGTCTTGCTGCGCACCGGCTGGCTGGGGTGTGAGTGCTCACCCTCCGGCAGACCCTGGGAACCAGGCAGCAGGGAGAAAAGGGAACATTTTAGGTCATGGGCATATCAGAACTCATTCGTTCAACAATCAGGCTACCAGGACACCATCAGGTCACTGCTGGAGAAATCCGTGTCTCTACACCACAGCACCAGCCCTGCTGGGGTGATGCCTGGACCTGTCCCCCCTTCCAAGTCCATCCCAGAAGCCTCCCACACCCAAGAGCTGAAAACAGCATTCCCTGAGCCCTGCCCCAAGCCCATCCTCAGCCACACCACCCCTCCGAGGATTGCTGACCCATGCCACCCCTCTGAGGATGTCTGACCCATGTCACCCCTCCAAGGATGGCTGACCCATGCCACCCCTCCGAGGATGTCCAACCCACGCCACCTCCATGCTGACAGTTCTCCCCCCAACACCTACACATGGAGAAACCTGTAGGTAGGTCTGAGTCCTAGAGTAGTTAAGAAAATGGGCTTTTTAGCTTGCTCTAATGCCAAGCAGCATTCAAAGGCCATTTTCCACACAAAACCAGCTCCTCTTGGGCTATGAACTTAAGCAGGGCTTGGAGACCAACCAACCAGAGCTGAACACAGCTCTTGCGGCCATGCAGAGCTGCACCGGGGCTGTACTGAGCTCAAAGTGCTCCACACTTCAGGTAGAAGGAGAAGAAAGGGTTTTGTTCCTCACCTGAGACGGGGTCATGCTCCGGGACGACAGCCCGATGGGCGAGGCGCCCGGGAACTGAGGGTGCCCGAGCTGTGCCGTGTGGTAGTTCCTCATGTCGCCGTACACGGAGCGGTAATCGTGGAAGGAGCTCCCCGTGGGGTGCATGATCTGCACCCCGTGTGGCACCACCACCTGCTGCGACAGGGGCACGCTGAGGAGCCGGGGCTCGCTGTGAGGAGAGTGGGCCAGCTTGCCTTCCGAGGCCTTGGGTGTCTCCTTCCCAGGCTGTGGGGTCTTACTGACAGGGGGATTCTTCCCAGTCCCTTCGGGCGTCCGGGATTGTCTCGTTTCCGAGTGGTGCTCGCCCACGGCGGCCATGTGCGGGTGCATGATCATCCTGACGTCCCGCGGGACGTTGTACTGCTCCAGCCTGATGCTGGTGGGGTGCATGCGGTAATCGGGCTGCATCACCAGCACGTCCGACTGAACGGGGGCCGGCCCCCGGCACACCGTGGTGTGGTGGTAGTGCATCTCCTCCTCGGAGGCATGCTGAGAAGACAGAGGAGGCATGACTATGTCCCGTATGGGGGCTGGCTGGGGCGTGCTGGAGCGCTGGGGTTTGATCTCCATCTGGGGCTGCAGAGCAGCGCGGGGGGAGTGGAGAGCTTCGGGGCGGATGCCGTAAGGGATGCCGGAGAGAGGAGGGGTGTTCATCCTCACCTCGCCCTGGGACAGATGGCCCAGGGACACGGTCTGCGTGACGCTGTGAGGGGGCATGATCACAGACTGCTCGGGGTGCATGCTGGAGATGTACTGAGGAACGGGAATTCCGGGTGCCAGCATGACCGGGGTGCTGCTGGACAGAGCCGGAGATGAGGTGCTGCCGGGATGGCAAGCCCGGGGGAACGGCGACGGCGAGTGCCCGCTAGTGCGCGGCGAGTGCGGCTCCTGCTTGATGACCCCCAGGTGGGAGATAGCCCGGTCGGTCGGCGTGCTGGGTCCCGAGCTGACATGGTTGGCTTCCGAATGCATTTTCCCAGAGAGGGAAGGGTGGTGAGGACTGACTCCAGGACTCAAGTTGGAGGGCTGCAGCGTCTTGGTCTCCACTTTGATAGCAGCCGGGTCGGACAGTTTCTTGTTCACAACCATCTGGTTGTGGACGAGCACGGGTGGAGTGTTTACAGTCTGACTGAGGACTTTACCAGGCTGAGACACCGGAGTCTGCACAGAAAGGTGGGACGAGTCCGACTTCTCCAGCGCAGTGCGCTCCTGTTTGATGGAGATGATGGGCGATGTGTTATAAGGTTGTGTTCCCAGTACCAAAGAAGAATGGGTGGAAACAGTCCCATAGCCTGCCGAGGCCTGGGAGCCTTTCGGCGTTGGCTGTGACGGCGTGATAGGTTCCTGTTTGATCTGAGACTTGGACAGAGACTGCTGGAACTCTATGTCGACAGCGCTGGCTGGGGGAATCTGGCTGATCTTGGCACTAATTCGCTGAGGGCCTTCTGTCTTCTGCCCCGAGTAGCTGAGGAGCACTACACCCTCCGAGGTGTTCACCCGCAGCCCTGGGCTGGACCCAGTCTCTACAGGCCTCTCCTCGACAATAGACATCAATCCCGGGTGGAACCGACTGTTATCGTTTGTGCTTGACCTCTGCTTGAATTTTGGCGAGGGGGCGTTGACGAGACACGTCTGGGTTTGGGCAGCTTGCTTCACCAAGGTGATCCTCGGCGCCTCCTCCAGGTCCACGCTGTGGGGCATCCTGCTTATCACAGAGGTGGCTTTGGGAGCAATCACTGTGCTTATCTTTTCCTTCTCGCTGAACACCGGTGCTTCGGCCACGGGTGGGTCCAAGGCGTTGGTGACGGGGACTGCCGGCTTCTCCTCCGACACCGGTTTTATGGCCTCCACTGCGGGGTGGAGAGGTGCCTCCTCCAAGCGGGGTGCGCTCACCGGCTCGGCGTGCGTCGTCGTCACGTGCGTGGAGGTTATGCTCGTCGCCGAGACGTACTTGGGCTCCATGAGTATCTTCCTCAAAGTGCTGGAGTTCGTATCGATATCCGACGCCTTCGTGTCTGGGGGCAGAGCGGGAGGTGGTGTGGAGCGGGCACGGGGTTCCTCGTGCCTCACCATCCACTCTGGCACCTTGGCAGCGCCGGAGTGAAGGGGGATGATGGCAGTGGGCACTGGGGTGGGCAGCTTGGCCACTGCCGCTGCTGAGGGGACAGCGGGAAGGGCTGCGTTCGGGGCACTCGGCGGCGTGATGGGTGTGTTCTCCATGGGCGACCGTATCTTGAACCCGCTCTGACACCCCTCGTCGAGGGGCACTGGTGGGGCAGGCAGGTCCAGAGGAGCTGGAGCAGGTGCTTTCGGAGAGGTGCTGCTCTCAGCAGTGGCTTCATGCACAACCACGACGTCGGCGGCTGCAGCCTTGCTGGTGTCAGGAGTGCTTGGCTCCGCCGACACTTGAGCCGTGGTTTTAGTTTGCTTCTCCTCCTTCAAGGCTTCCTCAGGCTTTGTCTTTGCTTCGTTAGTGGGGGGTGACTTGCTCTGCACCCTCTCCGGCTCAAAGGCGTTGACTTCAGCGACGTCGCCCTTTCTGCCCGTGCTCCTTTTGCGTCTCTGCCGCGTGGTTTTCTGACGGCCCTTTTCCTTCCGAGCAACTTCAGCTTCCTGCAGGGTCTCAGCCTCCTGCGCAGAGTTGGAAGATTCGCTGAAGCTGACTTCGGTCTCTTTGCTCTCCGCCTCCACCACCGAGGGGGCAGAGCCGGGCACCGGCTGCCCCGTGGGCTCGACGGCAGCCTCAGTTTCTAGGATATTATTCACTGCCTGATCCGTCTCGGGCTCCATCTCCTCCCGAGGCGAGGGCAGCACCAAGGGCTCTGCGGGGATTTCTGCTTCTGACTCGGCGGGGTAGGTTGGGGGTGCAGGAAAGCTTTCTGTCTCCCCAGAAATATCATTGATGATGGAGCCGATGGCCGCTGCCAGCTCCGTCTCACTCGCCTGATGGGCAGGTTTGTCTCCTTCCTCCTCCTGACGAACCTCAGGCACGTCTGCTGGTGGCTCCTTGTAAGCAGCAATTGATGGAGGAGTCTCGGTGAGCTTTGCAATGTTCTCCACGGCCTGCTCCAGTTCGATCTGCTTTGCTAACTGGGCAGCTTCAGGGGACTGCTTTGGTTCTCGCATCACCTCCTTCTCCATTTCTGGGAAGGAATCTTCTACCTCATTCTTAGTGTAATGGGGTGGCAAGATGTCCTCTTTTGGAGGGCTCTTCATTTTGGCTGGTGACACCGCCACCGGCTCTGCCTCCTCCTCTGTTGGCCGCAGGGCACCCTTGACTTCGTCCACGTTGAGGCGTATTTCTACATTTTTGAGGCACACAGATGCTTTATCTACAACAGTTTTGGTATTTTTATACCTTCCCCTTTTGGATTTTGTAACCTTCTCTGGTGGCGGCTTCTTCTCAGTGATCTCAACCGTGGGGATTTCTAGCTGGTTTTTCTCCACATCCAGCTCTTTCCTGTCACGTTTCTGCTCACTCACTGCCAGTTCCTTCTCGGTGGCTTTTGCTTTATTGCTGTTGTCGCTGACACTCAATTCCTGACCACTTCTCTCAGCAGCATCTTCAGACTCAGCCGAGGTATCGGCTTTTGGTTCGTTCTTCCCTTTCTTCCCCTGTTGGCTGGTAGCAGCTGATGAGTGACCGTGTGATAGCTTCTGGGATCTAGGAGACCTCCAACCTTCTGCAGGCTTAGGAGCTTCCACAGCATCTTTAGTTTCAGCCTCCTCCACCTCTTGCTGTACCGGTTCTGTCTTTATTGGAGAGATGTCCTCCTCCGGCTTGCGGCGGGTTTTCGGAGGTCTCCCCCTCCTTGGGGTCGTAGGAACGGTCGTCACCGTTTCCTGCGGTTCCTTTTCCCCTCTCTTCCTGGTGGATCTAGTGACCTCCATGGAGTCCTTGACTGGAGATGGGCCTTCATTGTCGCCCGTGGTAGCGTAGACTGACCTCACGTTTCTGCGCCTAGTCCGACCGATCGGCAAGCTTGGCTCCACGTTTTCCAGCTCTGCAGCAGAACTGGGGGATTTAGCAGCATTCCTCGAAACCTTCTCCGCCTCCACTTTCAACTCGGAAAGTTTCTGCATCTCCCCACGGGGAGAGCTGGACCTTTTGAGTTTTTCACGGTCAATTCTTTCGCTCTTCCTCGTGACGGGCTTTTCCGTGACGTTAGCTGCAGCCGACTGCACAGGAGTCTTGGAGCGTTTGCTCTTGTAGGACTTTTTATCTTTGACAATAACTGGAGGTTCGACTTCCATATCGTTGTCGGAAACGGGTGGCAGGACCTCGGCAGCCACCTCCACTTTTTGACTCGCACTAGCATCCGCGTTGGCAGAAGGAGAAGGATTTTCTTCCTTAGGCTCGGCAGCCTCATCGGACTTTTGAACTAGCTTGGGCGGAGGTGGAACCAACTGGGCACCTTCAGGTTCTGGATCTACACTAATGTCTGGCTGGGAATACGAAGCTCCGGGAGTAGGAGGCTTGGTATCCAAGTATGAAGGATGCTCTGTTACCACAGTGTCTTCCTCCGGCGCCAGGGTTGTAGCAACAACTTCTTTACTTGCTTCTACAGCTGGCGGGGGTTCGGTTTGCTCAGGTGGTTCCATTTTGATGGGAGGAGCAAATTCAGGAAACGGTTTTTGTTCCTCTGCTGCAGAAGCAGGTTCAGATGGTTTCTCTTCTTTTACAGAAGATGTTTCCACCACCACCTTTTCGTTCGCTGCCTTCTCGGAAGCGACTGGTGCTGGTTCCTGTGGTAGGGCAGCAACTGAAGAAGGACCAACCGCTGAGGAAGTTTTATGTTCTGGTTCTTTACTATCAGGAACCGTTTCCGGTGTTTTTGGCCGGTTTTCTTTATCTTCCTGTTTTTCCACTTCTTTTGGTTTCTGATCTTTCTCCTTTTCTTTCTGCTGCATTCGAGTCAGTTCAATAAATCTACTGTGGAAGAGAACCACCGGTTCTTGCACCAAATCGGCCGCGCTGTTAGTCCCATCAGAGGAGGACTGCCTCCCATACAATCGACCAGAAATGAAGTCGAGATCATCATCTTTCCTCTCTAAATGCTGCAGGCGCTTGGAGTCCTGCTCAAAGATTGAACTATGCAAAAAACGAGAAGCAAACAGTTCCTGTCTCTCTTGTTCCTCCTCTTTATGATCTTCTTTCTTATCATCCAGTTTTCCACCTTCTGAATCGGTCCTGATTTTTTTCTTCTTCATGTACCAGGATGGAATAGGTCTCGGAGCCGAGTCAACCTTCTCTTTGTCTTTATTGTTTCTAAAACTAGCAAATCTTGAATCCCAGTCTAGAAAGGACCAGTTTTCTTCTCTGGACGAAGAGAGAGATTTAGCTCTCTCAAGCAAGGCCTTTGTGTCTGGTGTGATTGTCTTGTCCAACGCGAAAGAGTAAAATTTGTTTCTTTCTAAGGAACTTGACAGTCTTTCCTCTCTTTCACGTAACTTCTCTTCTCTGTCCCTTAATAAAAAAGACAACCGGGAACTCTCTAACAAGGCAGAGGCTTTGGGGGAATGGGGCTTTTCACTGTCATCATCCGAATCTGAAGGCACCTCGCCGGGTTCCAGGTCTCGGACAGATCGCTTGCGTATGCTGTCCCTCTTGACGATGCTGCTTGGAAAGCTGATATCGACTCTACCAGGCTCCTGCTTCACTTGTGTTTCCCACCTACTCGAGTCATCTTCAGAACTTAGCACGGAGAGTTTTATTTTAGCCATTTCTGCCATCTGCTCCCTTCTGCTGGAATCATAAGGATTAAATTTCAGCGAGTCCTCCCTCACAGCCATGTTGGAATACGAAAGACCCTTTTCTTCTATTTTCGGTGACTCTTTGGTTTCCTTTAGCGGCATTAGCCTTGGAGAATCCAGCGCATCGTCATCTTCGTGGAATGGGAAGTGTCTGATACTAGGGGAGCAGGACGTCCTTTCCGAGTCCTCACTCACCTGACGAGAACTTCTGTAGTTTCTTTCTCTTTTAGTGCTAATTTCAAAGTCAAACTGATCAGTCTTTTTCCTTTTACTCGGTGGAGAGTCATCAGTGACGTCTTGCGGAGGCTTTCCCACCTCGTGGACCAAGCTCCGTCTTTCATACTCATCCACATCCTTCTTTGGGCTGCCAAACTTCTCAGACTTTGCAATCTCCATTTCCAGCTGCTGTTTTAACCTGCGACTTTGCTCCATTTGCTTCCTGTAGCTTTGTGTGTGGTCAATGTCAATGCCAATTTTCTCCTCCGTATCAACTGACTGAGGTTTCTCTTGGCCAAGCTTATGGTCAGGTGTGTCTTCAGGAAGGGAGTAATTCTTCCTTGCTTCCTCTCTCTCGGTTCCTTGGTCATCCAGTAGTGGTACCTGCTTATGCTGGGGTTTCACTGGGTTCAATTTTTTAGAAGAGAGCTCCTGAACTTCCACTGGTTCATCGGCTGCCTCCATCAGCCTCGCCTGCAGATCTAGGGTGGGACGCACGCCGATCCCACCAACGTTAAGAGTCTCCTGAATTTCTTTGGGACTTGTAACAGGAATAAGTCTTTCCAGTTTGAGTTTTTTAGATTCCCTTTTAAGCATCTCCTTCCTTAGGGGTTTTCTCTCCAATTCTCCTTCCCTTAACACCGTCGCTTCTCGTGACGAAGCCGTTGCATCAAGCTGCTTTTTCAAACCCGCGCGCGCATCTTCCTCATCTTGGCTGCTTCTTTTTACTTCCAGTTTTTGCCTGTCAGGCTTCAGATTGGCATCAGCAAAACGCCTTTTACGAGCCTCCAACTTGTCCAAATCCACCGCGTTGGCCCCCTCGGAAGTTTGCTCCGTCTTCAAGTGCTTTTTGGGTTTCAGTTTTCCCTCCTTATCCACCACTTCGACGTGACTGGCGAGGGCTTTCTCCTTCTGTACCTTGGTTCTGACAGGTTCCAGTTTAGACTGCTCAGACTTGGTTTGTTCAGCTTGAGATGTCTGTGTTTTCTGTTCAAGAAGCGGAGACTTCATAGTGTCATTATCAAGCTTGGCTCTCAGTTTCTCCAAAGCGGGCTGATCAATAACTTTCCCTTCCTTTTCTTTTACTCGGGTCAACACGACGCAGGGCATTAGCTCCAGCCGGTTTTTAGCTGTCCCTTCTTTGTCACCTCTCTCTTTACTCTGTTTACTATTGCCCTTCAGTTTCTCAGGGCTGGGCTCCCTCTCATTCTCTTGATCCGTTTCAGAAGACTGAGAGCTGGGCGAATGGATTTTTGCTTTCCGTTTTTGCTTATCAGTTTTCTCCTTTTCCAGCTTCTCTGGCTTTTCCTTTCTCACCAGGCGTTTCTCCTTCTCCACCCTCTCCTGCTCGAAAGCACGCTCCTTCTCCGTTTTCTCGTTTTTTGTGTAGCGTTCCACACGGGCTTTGTCGAGCTTGTCGTATCGTGGAGGAGACAGCGAGCTGCAGCTGCCGCTGCGATCCGATGACCTGCTGTAAATCCTCCTCTCCGAATCGCTCTGCAGCCTCTCCGACTGCGAAGGGGACGCTCCGGGGCTCTGCGGACGCCTGGAGTGCGTCGGGCTCTGGCTCCGTTCAATCGGTCTCCGTTCGTGGTCTCTGTCCCGATCGGATTCGAACCGTTCCCTCTCCCTCTCCCTCTCCCGCTGCCTGTAACTGTACTCCCTTATGTCCTGCTCGTATGGATCGCTCCTGTAATCCCGGTACTCGCGTGGGTCGTCGTAGTATCGTGGGTCGTAGTAGTCTCCTTGGTAGGGATCCCACTCCGCGTAGAATTCCCTGCCTCGTGCCGGGTATTCTCGCCGAGGATCTTCAGGATACGTCCCCGGAGTCCGAACAGTCTCGTAGTAAGTACGATCAGGGGCGTACTCATAAGATCCTCTTCTTTCATCTCTGCTAAAGATGAGAATAAACGGGTTAGTTGTCCTTCTCGACCAACACACTGAGTTACCACGTTCTTTGCTGTGCAGGGGAATGATTTTACCATCATTTCTTTATACATCTATCAAGGCAGTTGTATACAGCTGCACACAGAGATGTAACACCAATGAATCAGTGCGCAGTGCATTAAATGCTTTGTTAACTTATAAAATTCCATATGCAGTTAATTGGTATCGTGACAGCTCAGCCAAGTATCTTCCACCACCCTCACTGCATCGTTTTTGCCAAATTTGAATATTGCATTAAATCAAGCTAAAACCTACACCTGCGGACCCACGCACGGTCTGCCATGGTGAAGACCACCCCATCTCACCAACCTGAGTCTTACCTCTGAAAACATGAGTCAAATCAAAACTCAAGGCTGGAACCTCTCCACTGCTGAGCAGTAAAGTGGTAACAAGGTTTCTTTAGATATTCTAAACCCTGCAAGGGATCATTTAATTCCAAAATCAGCTCCTTTGCTGCGTGTGCCGTGCTGACGTTGCCTACTTACAGTAAGACCAAGTCAACAAAAAAAATCGGGTTGTTTACGAGGTGAATTCATGGGAAGCTCTCAGCAAAGTCAGTCAAGCAATTGGTGTTGTTATCTCAATACCTCCAAATGGCAAGAATTAGCCATTTCTAACACCAAACATGCCTCTTTGGCAGAGGGTGGGACAGAGCTGGTGCTCCAGTTCTCCACCATTACAGGGGGTTTTGCACACTCTGTTTCACACGCATTTATTTGGCGTCACAGTTGATGTTTTAGGTTAAAAGCTGACAGCTTCCACCTTTTAAGAAATGTACAAAATTGGAAAAGAACACAAAGAAACAGAACACTGAAGAAAAAAAGTCATTCTGCAAGCGAAGTGGGATGTTGTGAAAGGCAGCTGTGATGTTAAAAAAATAATCATGTTTTTTGCTTGGGTTTTTGTGGCTTTTTGTTCTTTTGGGTCCTATTTAGACTGGCTACAACTACAACCTAAGAGCACCTGGTAGGTGCAGATCTCAACATCATTGCAAGGGACCATGAGCTGCCAGGAGGAGCTCAGAGGAGGAGGAGAAGATGCAGAATTACTGGGCTCACTGCAGAGCTTGCTCAATCACTCCATGATTCATTATTCCTGAGCATCTCATAATGACATAATGACTGCGTGAGCATAATGACAGAAAAGGAATAATGAGAGCAACGCGTACCCAAGTACCACGTTGTTCCAGAAATCAGTGCTCTACTCAGAATTATTTCACAGCAAAGACAAGCCCAGCTGACTCCTGTGTGTTAAAAGACACCAAATAACGCACTTCCATTTTCTGAATTCAGTGTAGCTCAGAGGAAATCATTACTGCCTGCTTGCTGGCACACCACAACATCTGCCCAGGACTGGGGAACGCACACGTTTATTTCCATTATGCAAATCCTGATTGCCAATTTCCAAACCCTCCTTGAGTTTGGCATTTTGCGTGTATGTTAGACCAATCTATTTTGCTGCAAAAAAAACCCCACTGAATTTATCCAGCTCAGTGTCACACTGGGCTTATTCATAGGTAAAGCAGAACCCTAACAATTAAGCCAGCCTCTGGAGGTAATAAAAAAGCACCCACACAAAAAGAAAATGCTTCATTTTTCAACCTTCGCCATAGTCATCAGTAATAAAAACAGGGTTGTTTGTTCAGCCACTGGAGGAAAAAAAAGTACAAAATGTGGAGTGCTTCTGTGCCAGGCTGCTCTCAGCCAGGCTCTGCGGAGATAAGTGGCCGTGCAGGTGAACACGAGCCTCTGCAGCACGGGCAAAATGGCTGGGCACTGGCGTGAGAGATGCTGCAGATGGGCATCAACACACCACCCATTTCCATGTCAAACAGCAATAAAAAATCAAATCAATTGCAGCCTCACTCGTGTTCTTTATCAAGTAAATACCAACTGAACTGTTGGAAAGGGGCAGGGGGAAGACTGGATTTTCCTCTCTGCTCAAGAGACGAGCAGCAGTCGTTTATCAGAGCGCACATACAACCATGAACATGTGCACTGCTCTTCAGGGGACGGGGACAGGCTACTTACTGATAAACGATTCTCTGCGCTCCTAAGAAATGATGAATGACTCACAACTGTGTCCTGGTGACCCAGCACAGGAACTGCTTACTAAATGTACAGATCACACAGATAGCCCAAACCTCCACCTAGGGATGAATTTCAGCAAGTGCCTACGCCTCGGCTGTGTGAGATCCTGCCTGCTTTAACCTGCACGGGCTAAGTCTGATCACCTACATTTGTTTGAAAAAAAAAAGGTAAAAGACATTAAAAATGTTGTGAATAAAACTTTAAAAAGAAGGATAAAGTTAAGAGGAACAAACCCAAGTGTTTAATAACTATGGACTGAAGAAGGTTTAATTGCACCTGAGACGATGCTGGAAAAGTAAAAGACTGCAATAAAAATATTGGCACGTGCCTTCTCTCTGCCAGCATTTCATAGAAGTCTCTGATATCTTGACCCGTTTTCTCCATGGAATGATAGAAAGCCAGCTGACTCTCTCGATTGGCAAAGTCCACCTGAAAAACAAAGGGTAAATCCGTTCAGTGAGAGCAAGAGCTCATTCAACAACACCTCACCCCCTACCACGGTCTGAGGATGGGAGCAGAAAACAGGGATGATAATATTTAACAAAAAAAGGGCAAAGGCTTCTCGGGACTGGCCCTACACAGCCTTGGGAATAAAGACCTTTCCCTCTTAACTCAGTGGAGCTGCGTGGAGCTGTGTAATTACCTCCTTACTGGGGTATGTTGTTGTAGCTGCCAGACCAGAGGCTTCTGTTCAGTAAAGCAGCAGGAAAAATACACATTATTATCGTGGTATTGACGTTTTTAATACTACGACTCCAATTACAGTTCCAAAGTCCCTTTCATCTCCACGCAGTGCTGCAGCAGGTCAGTATTATTAATCTATTTTAGGCTCTGTGCTATTTGCCTGGGGTTACACAGCAAGGCAACAGCAGGGATGGGAAAGGCACCGAGCCTCCTGAACTGCAGCTCCCTAGTCCAGCTGATGTCTTCTAGCCAAGGGTGACAATATTAAGCAGCTAATGGCATAGATGGTGCAAAAAAGTAAGGATCAGACTGGATTTAACTATGTGTATTCCACATAATGCTGTTTTATAAACATTCTAGTCCCTTCTTTTTTAAAAATAAATTATCCCAGATGTATTTGTGTAACCACAGCAGGGGATCACAGACATGCACA
Source organism: Aegotheles bennettii (assembly GCA_013398125.1). Taxonomy (NCBI): domain Eukaryota; kingdom Metazoa; phylum Chordata; class Aves; order Caprimulgiformes; family Aegothelidae; genus Aegotheles; species Aegotheles bennettii. The sequence goes on along the minus strand of VZRW01013805.1, from coordinate 140,221 downwards.
CATCATGGGTGTTGCTTATTCCAAAGCTGTGAAGCAGCAAGACCCACAAACACAAGATATGGAACTTTTAAATGACCACACATCTGATTGCAGATAAAGGCTACTCATACTCCACCACCACGTTTAGGAACTCCGGCATCTCCAACTCCTCCCCCCAAATGGGCATGGAGTTGCTAGGTTAATCCACCAGATGAGAGATCATGCCTGAAATCATTACCCACTCTTTAGGAGAGAAGAAAGGAGGAGTAGGAAGATAATTCAGAGGGTTGGCTGACACCTCACGTCCCCAATTAGTGGAACTGATGGGACAGTCGTAACAGGTATCACCACATTCACCCAAATCCAAGACACCCCTGTAAATGCTACGTGTTGCTGCAGGGAAAAGTACTTTCTATATATTTTTTCAAGTCATGTTTTTAATTATTATCTTTAAAAATCAGTTCCAAGGAAGGAGCTGTCATCACAAGAGCAGACTGCACGCTTGGGTTGCTGCACCCAGGATCACATCCCACTTTTCCGACACGAAAAAGGGACAGAAGTTTGCCTTGGATTCGGGTAAATGAGGCAGTAACACAGACACCAACACTCAGGAGCTCAGAGAGACAAGTTCAGTGAAACAAACGGCAGAATGCTGGAAAAGGCTTTGTAAGTAACAGTTCCAGACCCCTAACATCTTGATAAGCCGAGTATAAAAAATAGAGTTTCAGCCTTTGGGACATACATATCCCACTAAGTATTCCTTCTGCCTGGCAGCCTGCAAACGCCAGCATTTAAGGGCCTAAATACAATTTGTTTCTCTTTTTTTGGTTTGTTTTGGAGGTCATTCTGCACACCTTAATTTTATTCCCACCGATTTTCCTCCCCTTGGTCTCTTTTACAGCTGCTTGTGCATATTCAATCTCATTGTAGAGAACCAGGGCCATGCCTTTTAAGCGGTCAAACACCACCTGTAAAAAACAAAAAAACAAAACAAAAACCAAATAAGAGCCTCATCCACAGGACTTAATGTCAGTCCCAACAAAATCCTAAGTCATGAGGATACCAGTAAGGAAATAATTTTTAGCAAGGTAAATTTCCAGGCTTTTCTGATGAGGCATATTGTAATGAAGAGACAATCAAAGGACACGGGACTGCTTTGAATTGTGGATATTGTGGCTTGAGGTATATTATGCCTTTATTTTGTTTTTCTGTATTTTACTTGTCATTTTTTTTCTTTGGTGACTGAGTTTTGTAATTTCTCTTTGTTTTACTTTTGAGGTTCTTTTGGAAAAATTTTCCAATGTGTTTTAGGGGGGAAAAAAGGTAAAGGGAACATTTAATCCCAAAATGGAAACAGTTTTTGTTATCACAGTCTGCAGTACCACTCGTCAGTTGCTGAATGCCCAATTTCCAAACATTTAGCTTCCTTTAGCAACAGACAACTTATTATTCAAGCAACAACAGCTACAATAAAGAATGTCCAAGCTGCAACACAAACCCACAAAAATCCTTCGAGGCGGCAAGACCCTGATCCTGCAACGATTTGCACACGTTGCTTAACTCCAAGCACATCCATGTCCAGCAGAAACACAGAGGACAGCTCACGTGCTTGAGGTTAAGCACGTGTGTAAATCACCAGCGCCGACCCATGGCGGGGCAGGTAACACATCCCCACTGTGTGACACGGGTCTGCTGCACCATTGTTGGCTTTCCCTCTTCTTTCATGGACTTTTGTTGGCGTGACTATCTTAACTGCTTTAAAAAAGAGTTTTTTTTTTTTAGTCTGATAAAAAAAATATAATAGAGTCTAATTATGTAATTAGCATGCATGAGTGTAACTACGTAATTAGACTGCTGTTCCTCCAGCATTAGCCTTCTGCAGGAATTTTGTTGGGGAGAGACTGTACTGCACAAGAGCAACAAATGGTTTCCAATACTCATTATCTCGGCTCATTCAAAATACTTATTTTGTTGGTTTTGAAACCCCAGAAGCGACTGCTCTACACAGGATGCAAAGCTACAGAGCCCTGGCAGCCAAATTACACCCCAGAGAGAATTTCTCTACCTGAGCTATAAAGCCCTGGACAGTGGGGGGTTGAAAGGACAGGATGGGAAGAAAGGAAGACAGTAACAACTTCAAAGCACACGCCAAAGCCTCCCACCTACCTTCACCACCGGCCCGTATCGGCAGAAATGTCGGGTTAAATACTGATCCGTAACGTTGGTAGAGAGACCATCTAACCACACGCAGTTTGTAGGCATGCTCTTCCCAAAACCCAGCTGAACACAAAAGGGCAGAACTTCCATCAGTACAATTCACAAGTGTTTAAGCTAAGTGAACAGAGCACGCCTAATTAAAGAGTTATTTGAAGAGTCATTTGTACGGGCTGTCTAAAATTAGCATCTCGTGCAGGTGCAAGACAAAAATCAAATAGCAATTAATGAAAATAATTCTGCATGCTTAAACAAATACAGTGTTTTGACAACACTGGTTTCTTCTACAATTTGAATGCATCTGGAAAGCGACAGGCTGGCAGCTCTTGGGACTGGCAGCCTCTGCTCAGAGCAGCACGGGCGCAGCCTCCCAGCACAGCCTTCAAGGCCAGGGAACATCAGGCTCCAAGCCTCCTCCATCCCGGGGCTCCTTGCTGAGACAGCCAAGGAAAGTGCTAATTAATCCCAATTATGGTGGTGCTTGAAAGCACCATGTTCTAATCTGCCCTACGCATTAAAACAATCTTCCTTCCATACACTGTGCTGCTGCAAAACATCCTATGATGCTGCAAACAGAAGTAACGAGAAGGATACGGTCCGTGGGAGGGTTTCGTTACCTTGAGCCGGTTATTTCCAAGATATTCCCCATCCATCTTCTTGATTGCTTTACACACACTTGCAATGTCGCAGTACTGCAGGAATGCATACTGAGGAACACCATTTACTTTCTTAATGTCAATATCCTGGGGAAAAACACAAAGCAGAACAATCCACAGTCAGAAAAGGACATTCAGCGGGGTCAATTCCATCTACGTGGACTTTGAGAGAGCCAGTTCTGGCCCAGCAAGCACTCTTTATTTAATATTTTCCTCAGAGTGAGGATTTAAGCAATAGCAAACAGTTGAAAACTTCCCTGTTCTGCTGTGTCTCACTCAATGGCAAACCCAAATCCTTAATGAGGCAGGGAAAGCTCTTCACAAGTCAGATTTAAAATTCAGCCTGACCCGACCAACAAACAGCAACTTTTGGTTGTTAATGTTCTGTCGAGAAGAGACAACTCAGAATCAAAGAAATACAGATGAATTTTTGCTCTTTGCTCAAGAGAAAGCAGCCTGCTCTGATCCTTATTTCTAAGCCAAAAGGCAAGCAGCGTTTCTTTTCCAAATAAACACGATCCATCCTGTTCCTAGAAACAGAAAGTGATGCTGGACTCATCCCTGGAACCATCTTGGCACTGCTATGGCAAAGGCAAAAAAGATCCTCAGCTCCTGTTGCTGCTGGGGTTTGATTGCAAGCCACCACGGGCCCATTCAAAAGCAGCACAGTCACCAGGAAGCCACGAAAGCCGAGGAAAGGCTGATTTTAATCGATTTCAAAAAGCCAGCGAGCTTGGGGTTGACATTTGGTTAACATTCAAGCTCAGCACTAGTACTGGCAAATGTACCGAAAGCCTCTGCACAAACCCATGATGCTGTGATTCATCCCGAGCTGAAAATAGAAGGTGGAGTGTTTCGTTCTGTCTAAATAGCACCCGCTTCCTTGGTGAGCTGCATGCCCCTGCCAGCACACGAATTTAAGCATGAATGTTATGTTCCAGCACCCAGGACAGGCTAATTTCATGGTTAATAAATTTAGGGACCAGGCAGCAGTTTGGTACGGTCTCACCCAAGAGGTCTTTATTTGGGAAAGCAGAAGTAAACAGGAAGATTTACACAACTCTCAGGCTCCTATGGCCCTGGCCTAATGATTCAAGTGGAATACTAATGAGGACCTCATCTCCCAGGGTCTGAAGTGCCACTGCTGCAACCGTGGCAAATTATACCTGACCACTCACCCTGGGCAAGCAGCTCCTTCTGACAGGCAAATAAAATGTCATTATGTCCCTCATTACCCATCAGGAAGGGTATGAAGCTGGTCCTTTTTGCACCTGAGCTTCTCAGTTCTCCTGGAAATGGTGCAAGGCAGCACCAGTGCTGAGCTCTGACCGGTACCCGTGTTGCCAGGGCAGCACTCTGTCACAGAAAGCCAATTTACAAGACAGTGCACTAGTACTGATAAGCATCTTTATCAGGACAGCTCTGCTGGTGTTAGCATTAGAAAAGGTTTAAGCCCGAACTCATCCATCAGTGTTGATGGCGAGGATACAGCAGAGGATGCACAAGAGCTGCCAGGCATTGTAAAATGTCAATGTTGTATTTGTCCACATCATATCTGGAAGCACACCTGCCCTTCCTTCTGGGGGGAAGCACATATGGGGTTCCTGGTACACATGACCAATACCTCAACGGCTACAGGAATATTTCAGAGCAGCCTGAGTAACACACAGCATGTTCAGGAGCAGCTGCAGCCACCAGAAGAATACTGCACAGTGAGAATATGAAACAAATTATAAGTGCTGAGGCCCAGATTCAATTAATTAAACTGGATATTAACTTCACTTTTCTGGATAATTTCTCTTAAATGCAGTATTGATACGACCTGATCGAAAGCGGCAGGAGGAGAGGGGGGTGGCTGCTGCTCCCCCTCATTCAGATACGCCTGCTCAGCTGAAAACCCAAATCCCACATGTGCCATCACTAATCCATCTGCTCTGTGCCTCTCCTGCCCCATTGTCAGGGCCCAGACTGGCGGAGCTGATGGCTGCTTCCACACACAGCAGTTACTTTTGTTTCAGAAATCAACAGGAACTGAGACTTCATCGAGTCGTACTGGTTCATCATGAAAATAACACCAGGCACATTTATATCCTAGGCTAGGTTTTCTGCAAATGCTCTGAGCCAGGAGGAGACACTGGTCAATGCTCCTAGGGCTGTTTCCACTGCTAAATTATCTTCCTGATACAAAGATTTCACTCTTAAATGCTAAGAAAAGCTTTTGGGTATATTCCAGCAGAATGAATGACTCAAGATTATTATAAAAAGACTGAATTATCTGCCATCAATGCTATGGTTTCCCACTGCTCGCAGTGTTTTGCAGGTCTGTACAGAAAGAGCAGGCAAGGACACCCTGTGAAGCACAGAGGATTCACGTACCACTATTCCACCGAAGCGCTGGAAGATGTTGCGGAGGTCATGGTAGGTGGTTGTCTTCTCCAGGTTGCCAATGAAGAGAGTTCTTGTTGCTTTTGGGTGAAACTCGTCTATCCTCTCATCCAAAGGACGAAATTCATTCTCGCTTTCTGTTTCTAGAAGCAAAACAGAGCAAGGAATTTGTAACACATGGAGGTGTTCTTTGCGTGTGTTCAGTTCACAACGATTCGTGTGTTCGAGTCTGCTTCTTGATGAGCAGACAGGATCTGCACAAGAGCAACCAATGCCTCTGACAAAGACACCCTCATGAGTGGTTATTTGTGTGCCATTTGAAATCTCAGCACTGGGAAGGTGCTGAGGAACAGGAGCATCATCAGGTGAAAAGCAGCTGCTCACTCAAATGGCTGAAATGTTTTGTTTACATGAGTATTAATGCCCACCATGGATTCACACAAGGCTCTGCTGTACCTGGGGAGCAGCACGTGGGAGACATTTGTGTTCACAGATTGATTTTTAAACAAGCAGCTCAAGCACAGACCAACAACCACGTGCTCGGTGCTGTAATTCTCACTGGTTGGTCACTCAGGCTGTGCTGCCTCAGCCTCAAAAACGCAGCCATCATTAGCTGGTTTAATTAAAAGCAGAAAAAAACAAGCCTGTGAGACCTCAGTGATAGGCTTACACCACCCACTGGCTTCTGCTCCACCGAGACACGGAAGATGAGATGGTTTCTTCCAGCAGCCAGCAGATCCCACTGTGTTTAAGAGGATGGCAGGTTTCCTTCTCTGAGGTTTCAGACTGGAACTCTCTCCCCGTTTGACCTAAGAGCATTCGCTCTTCTCACTCTAGAATTTATTCTGGTGTATTTCCCAGTTTCTTTAAAATCAGTTTCTGCAGAAGGGCACTTTTAACATTTCCTACTCCTGTGCTGCTTTACAGGAGCCCGTGAACATGCCCAGAGCGGCCACTCACCCACTGAGAAGGGCATGGACCTTACCTGGTCCTATCCAGGCCGTGACTTCAATCTGCATGCCAAAGAAAAGTTTTCCTTTTGAGGCATTTAGTGCTTTTTCCTGGTCCTCTTGCTGTCGGAAGAACACCAGTCCATACCGTTCCTCAGAAGCTCCGTGGATCTGCACCGACGTCACCTTCCCGTACTTCTTGAATTCGTGGAAAAGTCCATCTTTAAGGCTTGTATCTAAACCAGGAAATAAGCATTAGCACTACAAAAATGTGGTTTTTACCAACATAGTAACACCATAAAAGACCTGAAGAAACCTGATCTTCCTTCTGAAATGTGACTTCACCCAGTTCCACTCTGATTTTGGGTGTTGATTTAGCCAATGTCAAAAGCTCCTGGCTCATCTTCAACTTTTTTTATTTAAATATCTTATTTATATTTATTTATTTATTAAAAATATATTTATTTATGTATTTTAACCCAAGAAACTCCACACACAGGGTTTTACACCACTAAAGCTGACACGGTGTGGTTATTACTTCTAAGAGACACCCAATTCAAGATGAAGAAGAAATAAACAGTGTGACTTCATTAACAATCCCACACGGATACTGCACAGGGCTGTTTCCCAAAGCTGGGATGAGGCACCCGGAATGGAGGTTCAGTCAATTCAGAGAGATAACTGGGCAGATCCATCAGATTTTGCAGGATCTGACTCAGTGAGGAGCTTCCTGCAGTACTTCCCACGCCACATCCAATGCTCACGCCTGTTTTACAGCACCCAACATCGCCACAGAAAACCCTGAGGTTTCTGTATTATACAGAAGAGAAGCTGAGGCACGGTGAGAACAAATAGTCCAAGTGAAAAAATTGAGATGCTTCAGGTTTTTCCTGGGGGAAATCCAGGTTGCTGTTTCAAAGCACCAGCTCCCGTAGCTGGAAGTGCTCAAGCGTAGGGACTCGAGTCGGGGCCCTGCAGGATTGCTCACAGATGGTCCCTAATTAAGCAATTTTCCCATTGTCACACAAGAAGCGAGGCAGAAGCTGGGAGAGCATCCCGTCCTCGGAGGCAGCAGCTGCCCGTGCCACGGACACGACAGAGGTGATTTCACCATTCCCTAATTCCTTCTTTCCCCATCTCACCTTCCCAAGTGAATTTACCTGTTGAGCGCACTGGAAGATTTTGAACCTTGATCCCAAAACTTTTGCGGGGTTCATCTTTCTCCAGCGATGGAAGCAGCTGGGATGCGGGCGCCGGGACGGCTGTCGACTGAACCGACCGCGCCGGGGACTCGTCACTGGAGCTGCTGCTGGAGTCACTGCTAGAAACAGCACCAGGGAAACAACACATGAGTGCGTGGAGATGCAAAGCAACCAGGACAAGGGTGTTTTATTTAAAAAGCAAAGTGTCGGGGTTTTTGCTTGTCTGCAGGCCTCCCTCTCCTCTGCCTGATGCAGAAAATCCAGGTTCTGTAACACAGTCAGGAATTCAGAGTCATTCCACAAATATTCCCCTACAAAGCCCTGGGAGAGAGTCAGGGAATGGAATATGAGCAAAATGTCAGATAGATCCTGTTACACCCCGGGACAATGGCAGAGATTTAATTAAGTGTAACACAACGTTAGATCAGTGTGGGAAGACTGGGGCAATACAGAGGGTACACAGGTCTGCCCAAACCTACATCCAACGCCTAAAAATCCCTCCCAGTGCTCTCACATACAAAAAAAAGAGTTATTATGGTGCTCTCAGGCACTGCTGCCAACCTGAGAGGAGACCCTGAGTTCTCCTCATTGTCTTTAAAAAAAGATCTGTCCCTCTGATGCTACAGAGATCTCGTGGGAGGTTTCTCTGGTCGGCTGCTCCAGAATCACCTGGGCAGACACTGTCTGCAGGCTCAGCCTCAGTGGCCACTCCAGGGTATGAAGAATTCAGACCTGAGAACCTCTTTTATAAACAATAATCCGGGCAGACCAGGATTTGCATATTAGATCACAGAGGGAGTCAATCTTGCCCACCGAGTCCTGACGGTGCAGATCGGCCGATGCTTTGCGGGAGAGTAAGGAATACAGGGAATGATGTTATTAAAGCTTGCCCAGTGGGGACACGTCATCTTCTTCAGTGGCTGCTTTCTTCCCCGAGGCACGAGGGCTTATAACGTCGCTAAAAATAATTTTGTCTGACATAACCCTGGAGATTCTCGTTCTCCATTACACGAGCAGCCTTCTAAAAAATTCTGCTGGAATTTTAACTCAGATGCTGGAGGGGGGAGATCTGCCACGTACAAAAATAACCAAGGCAGTTTCACATTCGCTGCCTTTGACTGAATTTTTATGTTCCTCTCCGTATCACGTGGAAAAATGATAAGCAAGAGTTTCTTTTTCTTATGTTAAATAATTTCATAGGCTCCTCACACTCCCTCTTTACATTAAACCACTTAACTTTTTCTACTCTTTTCTCATTTCAGGCTCCTAATCATTTTCATTACTTGATTTTGTAGCCTCCTCCACTGCATTCCTTTTCTTCTGTAACACCAGGGTAGCAGCCACAGAGTCATTTTTCCTAAAATATCCCAGAAAACTCTTCTTCTCCCTGAAGATCTTGGTGTAACGAGAGCTGTGGCACATTCCTTAAAGCCCCTGGCTCTGTCCCCGTTGTATTTGAAGGCGCAGGAGAGGGCAATCTCTGTCCCAAAATGCTTACAAGCAACCCAAGGAGGATATAAAAACACGCCAGACCAAAACAAAACAAAACAAAACGGTCAAAAATGCAGAAGTAATAATAAACATGAGAACTCTCCTCCCGGGCTCACCCTCTCATTACCAACCCTCCCGTCCAGTTGACATCGAGCCGCCTCACACGTTGGTGCCTTTCCCACACACTCTCCTCCTACTCCTCCGTCCCTGGAGGAGGAAGTTCAGCGGCACTTTGGGAGAGGAGAGAAAATAAAGCCATGCCAGAAAAGGAGTGAAAAACAGAGCTCTCCCTCCTGCCCTCCTCTTGCCAGGCGGGCTCTGCTCTGTGCTCGCCCAGGGGCAGCCGCCCCGCACCACCCAACCTGTTATTTATATATAAATGTTTCCTCTTCCAGCCCACAGCCCCCTGGTGTTTCTCTGCATTTCCTACCAAAGATGCCCATCCACAGCCTCATTTTTCTTCTAAGTTTGTAAAGTGCTTTTCTTTTTGCCTCCTGCATTTGTGTGACCTGCGCTCGTGCCCTCCTCATGAATTATTTCATTGCTAAAGTGAAGCGTGCTGCAACCCACTCTTCATCAGTTGCCCACTCATCCCATTCCCTCTGCCTCCTGCTACCTCTGGCAACGCTGGATCACCTCGAGCCCTCATCAAATTGAAGTTCTTCTCTATGGTATTTGGGGAAGAAGAGGTCAAGCCTGGCCCCGGCAGCCTCAAAGGGTCACAGCAGCAATCACCTACTACTACAAAACAAATTGGCAAAGAGCAGTGGAACTTGTTTTAATACACAAATACAGTCGGAGAACGTGTGTGGAGAGAATCTGAAAATAATTCCCAAGCAGAGAGCAGTGCCGCGTGGTTCAGCATCTCCCCGGGGAAGGCTAAAATAAGACTCCAGGGCTGCAGCAAGCCTCTGCCCTGTACGCGTTTTTACTTCCCCTTCCCACATCTCGATGCTCAGCATTACAACCACTACGTCCCTCCTAAAGCATCTTAAATATTCTGCTTTGCTAAGATTGTATCTTTTAAGAGGCAGCACTGGATTTCTATTTAAGCAGTGCTTTAAAATGGGAACAGGCTATTTTTAGCTTGCTTTTTTTTTTCTATTTTATGAGGAGGTTTAAAATATGGCACATACTGTTAAAATCACAGCATTCCACTGGGGGAAGAAAAAGATAATGTCTGGGGAACACCATAAGATGTCCAAGTGATCAAACAGCAGTTTGAAAGAGTGATAAATTCTACAACAAGAGTTTGAATTCCACACAGCTTTGGGAAACAAGGCTCATGCTGGTGATTTCTGCTTCCCCAGGGAGTTCTGGTGGTGTCTGTCCCCAAGGAAACCATCGAGGTTGGAAGAGACCTTCAAAATCATCCAGTCCAACCCCTACCCAACCAAGACTTTCTGAGATATTCCATGAAAAAGAAATCATATTTTCCTGACCCTGCTATTAAAGGAAAAAAAAATGGCAGCAGGAACAATTCCCCTTTCTCTAGGAAAAGCCTCCTCACTTTTCCAATAGAAAAAACGTGGCTATAATAATTCAAAAGTAAGTCAAAGGTTTTGTGTTCTGTGAATAGGAGAATGATGGAGGAGTTAATTATAGCTGCTGTGTCATCAGTTACAGCACACAGCAGAATCAAAATAAAGCATCTGACAGCGAAGTACACGTAGTCTCCAGCAGAAAAACAGAACTCCTTTTCAACTACCCCAGCTTTAAAAATACACAGGACTAAAGCATGTAAGCTGCATGAGGATCCGTTTCCAGGAAATTAAAATGAGAATATGGCTTTTTCTTTTCCCTGGGAGTAATTTTGAGAGCAACTGTCCTGTGCCAATTCACAGAAAATGAGCGATTAAAAATTCTTCTAGCAAAAATTAATTCAGAAGGCTTTTAGGAAAACAAGCTAGGGAAGTTCTAACCTGGGAATACAACAGATAGGTTAAAACAACAGCGTGAAAGTGTTTCAAGTAATCAACAGGTCTCGAGGCAGGCCAGAAATGGTGTCAAGAAATGGCTTTGGAACTGCATTTTGTGCTTCTGCTAAGTGTTGAACCCGTGCTGATTTTTTCCAGAAGCAGAGCGTGCTCTGGCACATCGCCTTTTCCCAACACGGGAGAACCTGCTCTTCAACATCCGTGTAAACTCAGCGGAGCAGAATGCCAGCACGCAGAAGAACTCATCTCCTGAGCTGTCACAACACACGCGCGGCACAGGGAGGGAGCCCGCGCTGGGAATTCACTTCTCTGAACATCTCCAGTCGCCTCTTCGGGGGTTTGCAGACTTCTCCTCGTGACGTCTGCTCATTCATGAGGAATTTGAAGTTTTAACCAGGAAGGATTTGGGGATTTTGTCCAGCCCAGATAGGAAAACCTGAGCTACGAAGGAGATCTTTCTTACTTTAACAAGGAGGTGGATGTGAAATCCTCCTCTTACACATAAACCCTACTACAGGCGTAGTTTATGAGCCCTTTTAAACTTTTAATCTGTCGTCCATAACTGACTACAGCATTTTCCAAGTATATAAGATGCATGCATGTGCTCTTACAGTATTTATCTATGTATCTATTTGCTATTCATCAAGATAAAATCTATTCGTAATCCAAAGTTTTTTCCATATGGGCTGAGACCCAAAGATCCGACACATAAGAATCTAGCACTGGGGTTCACATCACACAAATGAGCCCCACAGACGCCTGGTTTCAGCTCACTGCAGCTCATCCAGCACACAGAATTCTCCTTACAACCGCAAAGATGACATTTCAGATCCTGCTCCATGCATCCTATAAACCCCATCCTTTTTTCCACAGAAACACCTCAAGTAATTCCATTTTTCAGTAACTAACTATGAAGTTACGCGCCGTTTATGTATGAAAAATGAAAGCACTTGAGCGAAGAATACAAAACGAGCTGTTCTCTTTGTTCCCCAGCAAAAAAGAAGAGATAAAAGGCTCCAAACCAGTCGATGGAACAGGATACCCGCTGCTCGCCGTCAATGGCAGCCGCGCTGAATCAAGGGATCTCACAGCCTGCCCTACCCTCTGCAATTTAAAAATGTGGGACAATTGTCATTTCTGCGAATTGATTTGAGAACGGTGAGTCACAAAAGAGGCTGCCACTGCCCTGCTTACAGTGAGCAGGAAACACCACAGCCATGGTGGAAAATCAAGCAGAAAGGAGCACTAACACACTCGAACGTCAGGTTTAACGTAAAAAGCAAAACAAACCCAACCTCTGATTGTTGGAGTAAGTTAAAAACCATGCCCCCTAAAATCAGTCGGGACCCTTTTCATTTTTCAAGGGAACACATGCCAAATTTCAGCAGGAAAAAAAGTAAAAATTAATTCTTCTTTATTTTTATAGCTTCAAAAACTGTTTTGCCAGAACTGGTGAGTGGCCCAGGATCCCTTCTATGGAAACACACAGAGCAATCACCTTTTTAACTGCCAAAATTGACTGAAATCAGGAACTCTGCCCCGATGCAATATCCTGTCAAAACAATCTCCAAGTAAAGATTATCTCCTAGAAAGATCTGTTGAGGACAGTAACACGGGACAGGCTCCCACAGCATGAGCCCCAGCTGCCGGCAGGTTGTTCTCATGGCTGGTGTCAGCAGCAGATTCCCAAGTTGGGTCAGGAAATCCAGAGTTAATGTAGTCAGAAGCAACAGGAACCCTTTTTTCTTGTCCCTCCCTTTCCAGACCCGAGTTAAGTCACCATAGATGATCCCTATGCAGAGGAACACCAGCTGCAAACTGGTGAGAGTGCTGCGGGCTGATCAGCTCTACCCAGAGACACAAATCCTGGTGGTACTTTATATATCAGCAACAGGCTTCAGGGGAAAAAACTGCCCATTAGGTTTCTTCCACCTGGGAAAACAGCGCCAGAAAACCAGTCAAAGTATCCTGAATGCACCAGGAAAAAAAAGAATTAAAAAAGAATTAAAACCCCCTGGTTATTGCCAGCCAAAAAACATGACACTAGCTGCTTAAAAAAGAAAAAACCTTTAAAAATGCATCATGTTCCATTCTAGCTATAGATGAAAGGATCTGTGCTTCTCCTCGGAATGAAAAATGACTGACTGAAGTAATACATACACAGGTCTATTACAAGCTGCTATTTCTGTCCTGCTGCTAAATACTACATGAATCTGAAAAGGAATTCAAGCAGAACTCCCCCCACTCTACACAAAAAAACGCACCTCGAATTGCACGTCCCGTAACGAGAACAGCAAGAAACCCACTGCCACGAAACTCAGCACCACCAGGCTACTCCAACGCCACATCCAAGGAGGAGCAACCACAGCAAGAACTCAAGGTCTGGGCAGAGGGTTTGCATCTCTTTGCTGGAGTTGATTCCAAGCTGACCTAAATATGCAAGCAAGCAGCAGGTAGTTGTTTTGTACACACCATAACACCAGAACAAAAACATTTCTCACATCTGCGGATGTAAATATGGGGTGGGATTTTTCCCAGTTAAAAGGAGCCGTTGAACCTGAAGTTAAAGGTATCAGAAAACGCAGTGGAACATCTGAAGTTTGTTTGCATGAAGAGATCAAGAGGTAAGGAGTCATTACCATATTCTGCAGACGAAGGGCGAGCAGCTGAAAGGGGCTCAGCCCACACACGCACACCACAACGAGCTTGAACCCTGCTCTGCTACCTCATAACAAAGCTTTACATTTTAAATAAGTATATACACAGCCTGGCTGCTCGGCGTGAAGGGCTGGGGAACGCCAAGCCAGGGAGCAGAGCTACACCAAACACTCTCCCCGTGCAATCACCCTGTGCCCGTCACCCAGCCTAGAGCACCTCCGGAGCCCGCGGGCGGAGCAAAGCACGCCGGGACGTGACCGCGTGACATTCCTGGCACCTTGTCAAGCCACTGAGAACTCACCACCCAAGGAACTTTGGTTTATACACGTCACATACTCAGGAGTATTTAACCACACACAGCTATGATAAAACAACCTTTTGAGGGGGAAAAAACAAAACCTACCGTGTGTAAGCTGGTAACAGTCACAAAAAGCACTCAACGACTACAAAAAAAGAGTTTACTGCTCTGAAGAAAGACCAATAAATATTGCAGACAAGTGGAATTAGGACACGCTCTTTCCTTCGACTTTTTCTGTCCTACCACGCCCCAGAAAGAGACTTAAGAAATCTCCTACTGGGCTGGAATCCTAAATCGAAAGAAATGAAATTAAACGATGTTTAAAGGCCATGGGAAAGCAACACAACCATGACAACTCGCTGTCTCTCAGCTGGCCAGATGGTATTTTTGGTGTATTTAGTATCGCAGTATTTTTTTCTGTCTTTGCCCAGTAACACACAGCTCCAGGTAATATTGACTCAATATTTAAGCCACATCAAGTGCCCAGCTTACTAACACCACATCTTAATTTCCGTGACATGGATATACTCCCTTGAGTCATTTTATCGTGATGGCTGAGACCTGGACTCAGGTAAGAACCAGCAGGCTGAAATGACTCATGGAAAAGATGAAGGTGTTGCTCAGAGGATGGAGGATTAACTGCCACCCCCAGAAAGACCTCTCCCCTGGAGCCAGGAGCTGAGAGCTTCAAGACAGCCGTGGGCTCCTTTTAATTCCTCCCTGCAATAAATCATCCATTACAATCACTAAAATTATATTTATATTGATGTAGGTTGTGCCCAACCCACAGTTGGTGTTACCACCTCACTCTTCAGCCTACATGTCCCTCTGTCCTCAGGCTGGAACTTCATACAGCCAAGAAATAAAATAAACACTAACCTGGTGGAAAAAAGTCTTGGTTACAAACACATCCACATAGCAAACAGCCAACTCAGCAACCACAACAGCTTACTACTGCTGGGAAGACACTACTCAAGCCTTCTGCTCCCCACACTGGCTGCTAACTCAGAGGTGGATGGGTCTGGTGTTGAACTTGGGAGGGGCTGGATTTGCCTGCTGTTCCCGGCCACCATTCTGCAGCAGGGATGCTCCCAGGGAACGGTGGGACCACTCACGCTCAGAAGGAAGCTCTGGGGAGCCCGAGGAAATGCTTTCTCAGCAAACGGCCACGGTGACAGAGCTCAGTGCTGGGAAAGATTAAAGTCATCGAGGCCTTGAGGGTGAAGTACAAAGCCAGCTCTCTGGCGCAGCTTTCCCACAATTAAACCTCCACCGATGCAAAGAGGGAAGAAAGAGGGTGGGTGTGAGAACGTGGGAGCCCTACGAGCCTCTGGTTTTTAACATTCCCTTCATCAGGGGAAGCCTGGGGTCAAGAACCAACCCCTGGGAGAGGTCCTGCTGCAGCCACTCCAACCTCCCACCTCCTCCGACCATGCCAGGCTTCAGCCAAATTATCTCCAAGGCCGGGAGGACATGCCTGCAGAAGAGGTGTGGGCAGGGCTGTCAGCATGGACAAGTCCTCGATCGCAGCGGCTCTTACGAGAAAGCAGCTGAGCAGAGTTCACCACGGCAGCAGAGGAACGGCTTGTTCAGTCTAGAAGAAAAATTGTTCTCAAACCCTTTGGCCAAAATGAGTGTAATACTGTTAAAGTAAACAGCTTCTGCCAGCTATCTGCAGACAATCTAAATTAACGTTGTGCAACTGTCACCTCGCAGCATATAAAATCTGGGGTTTTTTAAAAAAGAAAACATTTTAGTTCAAGGCTCCTGGGAGGTGGGGATGTCTTAACATCCCTGCATTGCAGATGGAAAAATAAGGTAAGAATAGGCCAAGAGCTTTGCCCAAGGTCATGCAATGAATCACCGAGGGAGCAGGCTGAGGAACTTGATCTCCTGGCTCACGGGAGGCCAAATCTTTTCAAAATATCAAGAAAGCAACATTTAAAGGCAGCTTCCTAAACAACAACTGCACTGCTTTCATGAAGGGACCTACTAAGCATCTTTAAAAAGAACCCAACCCTACTCCAAGCACTGTCTATGAGCCAGGAGAATGGAGTGCCATTTCAAATGCAACCACCACTGTGTCCATGTTACTACACATTTACTTGAGGAATAAAAAGCAACTTCTTTTGCCTTAAAAGCACTGTCAAATGATTTTCTGGAAATAAACACTTCTTAATACCATTTAAAAAGCATCTGACTTTAACTGTACTGCCATTATGTTGAGCATGGGACATTTTTCAGAAGAAAAGCCTTTTCCACCCATAGCTAAAACCAAAAAAGCACCAGCTCTGATTCACCCCCAGGTTATTTCAGTCTTGCAGAGGTATGAAAGCTTTTTTAACACAAACCAATGGCAGATCATGGCAAAGAGACCCGCAGAATTAATTCTGTCTTTGTGTTTTAGAAAATCATCACACCTTGCTGTAAAAAAACCCAAACTTGGCACTATTTTTATGCCCTGGCAGCTCTCATTCACCTGCCACCGACTCCATCCTCAGCCCTCCTTACCTTCAGCTCCCTGGGGCTGCTCGAGGCAGGCAGCGAGCCCCCCTAACCCTGAGCTCTGCATGAGATCTGGCTGAGACTATCATCTCCCTCCTCAAGGCGCCGGTTTTTAAGCGTTACACAAAACACCACTTGTTGAAATTCCCCGATCCGGAGCCGTTTGGAAACGGTGAATCCTCTCCTCCAACCAAACAGAATTGTTCTGTAGATGGGAGTCGCAAGGAAAGGCGTGCCAAGATACACAGCTCATAAACAATGCTTCCCAAGTAAAACTGGGAACATGCGAAGCTTAATATAGAAATTCCATTTATGGCAGATAAGGCTGTGGAAGTTCAGTACTCCTAAAAATGGTGACCATTGTCCAAAGAGTGAAATCGGAAAGAAAATGGACAAAGCGACCCCAGTTCTCTATCAGAAATCAGTACATTTATCAGAAATCAGTACATTTATCAGAAATAAGTACATTTATCAGAAATAAGTACATTTATCAGAAATAAGTACATTTATTAAGGTTTGGGTTTTTTTCATTTTCTATATTCTTAAAGAAACGCCAAAGAGAAGAAGGGAAGAATAATTTTGGAGGTGTGGGGTTTTTTTAAATACTCTTTTTTTAAACCAACCACAGCGACTGGAAGATGCACACAAGCACTCTGTCAAACCGGCACGGTAGCTTTTATTCTCACATAAAGGACTACTTAAAATGGAAGGCCTGGGAAAAAAAATGTCATTGCTGTGATCTCAGGCGGCATACATTATAAAAGAGAAGACATTTGATGAGTTGTATGTTAAGGATTAATTTGCCATTTAAAAATGCAGAGAACAGATGGATCTCTTGGCTAGGGCTATATTTGGGAATTACTTCATTTTCTACTCGCATGCAAATAAAAATACAGCTAAAAGGAGAACTTTCAGTGCGATTGCACATGGGTGGAAAACACTGAAGTCATGAAAATAAGACAAGACAGACAATCTTTGCATGGAGCAGGTAAAATGCCACAGCCTAGGGAATGTGTATCATGCTGGTGGGGAAAACATGTCTTTAAATTTGTCAAGCAACTACGTAGAGTAATGCCAGCCTTGGGAATGAAAAGAAAAAAGCCAACTATCATATGACAGAGTGGGTTTTGTGTTTGTTTCTTAAGAGCAACTTCTGAAAAAGCACCCTATTGTAATTTAATTCAGTGGTATTTGTTATGATTTTGTGATTAAACCTCTGCCTGGCCAGAAGCTCAGGGACTCCCCCTTCCCAAAAAACCCTGGGACAGCTCCACCACAGTAACTAGAGAGTGTAAAGCAAGGGTGAAGACACAGATTTGTGGGGAAAATGCAAAAGTGGGCAAAAATGCCAAAAGAAAACATTTCAGATCCTCACAACTCCCCAGATCAACTAGCAGGGCTGGGAAAGGAGGAGAAGCACCAGGCATCTCAGCTGGTACACTGGAGATTATGGGGCAGATGAAAAAGTCCTCCAAGGAATTCCCACACGCCAAGCTGCCGTGCCCCACCTGCACACTTCCCTTATGGGATTCGGTGCTTTAAAACCTGCAACCCACAGCAGCGTGGCGAGGCACACTCTGCAAGCCACACACAAACAACTCAGCATCTTCCTTTCTTCACACGTGGTTTCTAGAAGTTGCAGGGAAACTGCATACTAAGAAGCAAAACCAACGTAAACTCCTTCTGAAATAGCTGTTAGATAGCATCTACTCGTCGGAGAAGAATAAGGAACTGTGCCTCACCTCCCTCCACCTCCAAACAAACAAACAGCAAATTTACACACCAGCGTTTACCCAGCAAAGCCCCAACCAGCACAGGATATCTTAGGTGTGTTCCCAGGCTCTGGAACAGGGACAGGCACAGCTCCACGCACGTTTGGAAAGCCAAGAGGGACAGAAAATTTGTACTAACCCGATAGCTGCCTTTCTGTGACTATTCATCCTTCACAGTCCAGACACCAGGACATACCAGGCAGTAAACAAACACTGAAGGGAGGGACTAACTTCAAAGCAACCGTGTAAATCTGACATAATTTGAGGGTTTGAGATCTTGCAGCAACCTCTTACTGAACGAGGTGTAAGATGATACAAGGAGGTCAAACCTGCAGCAGTCAGAATAAAGTAGGGCACTTTGCATCTCTCCATCAGCCCAGCCCAGCACCGCTTGCCCACGGGGACCTGGCGCTGCCCATCCCTGGGAATTCACTTTCAGGAGAACAGTGCCTGCCTTTCACAATATCGCACGAGGAAAGCTTTCTACTCTCAAACAGATGCAAGAGAATAAAATCCATGAACAGCCAGGATCTGCTGGGGATGTGTCTTAATTCCTCTCCTGATTTCTAAAGGGTTTGATGGGGTTTCTGCCCAGGTGAAGATTTCTGGGCATCTGTGGATAATATAAGGCAACTGTGGAAGAAATGAGGAGATGACTCTGAAAACCACTTCCCTCCGGAGAAAGGATTCTCCAGAAGGTCCTTTAGCTGCCATTTCTGAGTGTCTTCTAGCCAAAATCATCCCTTTGAGCTAAATAAAGGAACTGCACACTGAGCCCTGGACATTTTTCAGAGACGTATTTGAAAGGCTCCACATTTCACTTCTCCAGGGAGGAGACAAGACTCGTGGTTGGAAGGAGACGGGGTGTTTGTTTCTGAAACCCAGCAAACATCAGGAAACAAAAGAGCAGGTCCCCGAGAAGGAGGGATTCACAGAGAAGTCTTGTTCCTTAACACCACGCACACTAAAAGGGCTATTTTTGTTCTTGTGTTAGGCACCTAATAAATAATAATGCAAAGTTTTCATGGTTTTTAATTAATATAGCATCTACACAGTGCACATCTCTCTTTGGAAACTCAGCTTTTGCTTCCCTCAAAAGATTTTTAAAAATTAAAACTACGTCCTGGCACTTACAAATTGTTTTTTCTCTATACAACATCAAGGCCCTCGCTTCTCTCCCAGCCTGTGATTTTCCACTCATAAACGCACTGCATCTTCTCCTCCGAGCAGCATCACCAGCTGACCATAACGATTTGGAGAGGGATAGCTAATCATCTGCTAAGAAGCTTTCACACTTAAAACCTTGATGCCATCATTAGTGGTTTCAGCACTCGCCAAGTCACAGGCAGACCACGCTTGATGCTTGGACATTAAGGGCAAACCTAAGTGCATCAGTCACATCAGGTTAATTCAATGGGCAAAGACTGAGGGATGATATTCTTTTTTTCCCCCCAGTAAGGCTTATTTACCATTAATTCACATCCTCGTGATCTTAGTTTAAGCACAGCATGTTCCACCTAAAGTTGTTTTTAAGGTTAATGCCCAGGTCTCATGAATACACCTCGAAGAGCCCCCAGCCCCCGGGGTTTTAAGGGGGAGAAGATTCTCATCCCAAAGGTGCCCAGAAACATCCTCTTGGGGAAAAAAAACCCAAATTGCTATATTTGCAAATCCCCTTGATGTGCAGGGACGCTCTTGTCTATGCTTTAATGGAAACACATATGACTGAACACAGGCAGTGGCTGGGTTTTGCCTTTGATCATCGTAATGAGTGGTGTTTCTTCAGGAAGCATTCAATACAGCCTTCCTCTTTTGCTATTCATCCCTCCGCGTGAATATTCATTAGAAATTATTAAACTGCCCATTATTCCAAAGGTCTTTACGACGGGAATCCTCTCCCCCACGTTTTGGTGCCGGTAATGTATGTGTCTTCATCTGAGCTGTCTAGACTCCCTTCATCATCCGTGGAGACAAGCAGGCACTCCTGGACCATGATCCCTCTAATCTATTTTAGCGATGATTCACATCCGAGCTCTATTTCTCTCGAAGAAATGGGAATCTGGACTGTTCAGGCAGAGGGAGGCACCCAACACAGCCCATGGCACTACACCGTTTCCCTGTTTTGTTTGGCTTTTTCGGGATTTGATTTCCCCTCCCTCTTTCGGCACACAGCAGGAAGGAACAGGAGGCAGATTTCTTCCTGCCTTCAGGATCCCTAAGCTTGGCTTCTGAGAAGTAACATGGGCAGCTTCAACTTCCCTGACCTCAGCTAATTCTTTCCTTCCCTCAGCCTACTCAATATGATTAAGCAAAACACTTGGAAGGAAATCAAAGCCTTAAAAATGCAATTAGAAGTGACCATTTTGTTAATACGGGCACACACAGCCCCAAAGTCAAACCCAATCCACCAACAGCACCAGACCTCAGGCTGCAGCATTTTTAGCAGCTCCCGGGGGCTTAACGAACAGCCCAACCAACACGCAGGAGGACGGCGTCTCCCCTGGTGCTGGTGGAAGCAATGTCTTCCATATGGCTTTTCTAAAAAAATTAAAAAGGAGGTTAGGAAGACCCAAAATTGCCAAATCTCACACCAGACACCAGCTCCTGCAGACCTGCAGCTGCCCACAGGCGACTTAGAAATGGTATTTTTCAATCACGGCAAGTCTTCCTCCCCCAGCAGAGGACAAGGCGAGTTCACACGAGAATCTGGATTTAGCTGCCAGAAATCCCCATATTTGCTAACAAAGACTTTGATCCGATTCCAAAAAATCTTTACAGCATTAAAAAAAAAAATCATAATCTCTTTAACAGAATGCAAAACAATAACGACATTTGAGACAATCAAATTGTTATCGTTGTAATAAAACCAAGGTATTTCTCTAGGATCCCTTTCCACTGCATCCATCCCCAACACAACGCATTTTTAAGGCTCCCTTCCCAAAATTAGCTTGGAAAAAGATGGAAATCTGCCTGGAGAGGCCAAGGAATCAAATGCCCTTTGAAAAAGCAGCAGCAGCAAAGCTTCAGGGCCCTGCTACAGAAACAAAGAGGGAGAGCAGATTGAGATAAACACCTACTTCTGCAAATTTAGGAAGAGGCTTAATTGCTTTGTCATTTAGAGCCAGCAATCACCATTATTGGGAGTTCTGCGGGGGACAGCGGGGGGTGTTATTAATTGCAGGAAAATGTCCACTCTTTTGGGGGCAGCTCATGAAAAGAAAACCATGTATAAAATAAAAAAAGCCATTTAACTGCACGGTCATGTTTTAAAAGATTTTACTGCCTAAAATATGAGGGTTGGGCCGTTCCAAGGGGGCTAACAACGTTTAAATTTCTATTTTGTGTCCTGCTTGCTTCATATCACTGCCAAGATATGGGGAAAGGCTCCAAAAATCGCCCCTTTTGTGGGGAATTTTGGGGCTCATTCCTCCAGCGGGGAAACCGGTGCCGATTTCTGCAACGGGCAGAGCATTGAGCACTGAAGGAAGGTTTTAAAACTAAAAAATAAACGACCTAAAATTCGACACAGAGAGTTGGCTCCCCCTGAGCTCCCTTCTACACGGGCGCTGCTGTTCCACTGCACAACCGCGGCGCTGTGTGAGAAAAAACCTTCACGCGAGAGAGAAAGCAGCGTTAGGGGTTGGGACTTTTTATTTTTAAAAAAAAAAAGAGAGAGAGAGAGAGAGGCTTTTGTAGCAAGCGGAGGTATTTTTAACCGCCGGGTTTCCAGGGCGGCTGAGGGGCGGCGCGGGCGGCCCCGCCCTGAGGGCGGTGCGGCGGCGGGCCCGGCCGGCTCC
>VZRW01013805.1:90816-118280 GCA_013398125.1 Aegotheles bennettii | reverse complement strand
GCTGCGAGGCGACCTGAAGCGGCGGATTTTCAGAGCGAGATAAAAATCTATTATGCAACGCACATTTTTAATAGATTACTCTAGAGTATACAGATGAGGTAATGCGAGCCGGCGGCCGCCCTCCCCCAGCCGCTCTGTCAGCAGCTCGGGCGGCAGCGCGGGCTTCGCCTCCCTCAGGGCTGAGGGGACTGAGGGGACCGGGGCTGCCGCCGGCTCCGGCCCAGGGGACTGAGGCACCATTTGCTCGCCAGCTGCGAGGTTTTTAGATCCAAGGCGATCTATTTTAATTTTTTTTACCACAGGAGGGTCTGATTATGTGTGAACAGGCGTGTGCCTGCATGTCCAGGTAGTCTCCCAGGCCGTTTTGAAGACGGGGGGNTGTGTAGAGAGGGGGGGGGGGGGGTGTAAGGTTTGCTGCCTGTATTTTCATCTCCTCAGCACAAAAATACCTCCTTTCTTCAAAGCCATCTGAAAATGTTCTGCCTGTGCTCGATTGCAAGAAACTTGATACACTCCCAAGGGTAAAAAAAAAAAACATGTTTAAGAGGATGGTCTAGGTTATATTTAGATGAGAAGCAGCACAGGCTGACAGGAGCAGAAACACGGGGAAGAACAAAGTGAAACGCTCGGCAGTTGGTAACAAAAACCTGAGAAAATCCGAGCTGGATTTTTTAATTTTCCTTTCCCTAATTCACATTTCCCTGCGCAGAGAGGAACATCAAAGCGGCACACGGCTTTCTGTGAACAAAAGGTAAAGATGAGGTGTTCACCTGGCTCTCACAGGATTTACTGTTGCCTTTGTGGTAATTGAAAAGGCGGCTGCCTACTCTAGGCAATGTTTTAGGGTTTTATTTTTTTCTTTATCTTAGCCTAATTCTTGTTCCCCACACAAACAGGAGCGTGCTCAAGCCTTTCGTCCTGCCAGAAGAGATTAAAAATATTCAGGTGATCTCTGCAGTGGAAAATTATTTAACAGCAGCAAAGACCATCTCGCAGATTCTTAAATAAAGACTCAATAGCTACATTTAGCCTCATTCTTCCTAATTTTTCAGCTGTCCCCAGCAGAGGCATCTCTCAACCCACTTAAAAACCCTAAATCCCATTTTAAGTCAGTGATTCATCACTTGCTGGCAGACAAACCAAGCAGAAAAGAGGAGATGAAGACAATGGTAGGGAAAGGTTTGCATTATGTAATGAAACTAAATTCACTTTTTTCTACTTTCACTTCAGTTATTTAAACGGGCTAAGAAAGTCCCCAGCAAAACAAAACGCACTGCAGCCTCCATGGGACATTTCACTGAGCCTGGTTTTCCCATGATTAAAATTCCCTTGGCAGTATTTTTCATCAGTTTATTTCAATATTAAGACACATGAAATAACACATACGTATTCCTTTCCAACTGCAGCTCATTGCTCCAGAAAGAATTTAATCACAGAGAAATCTAAAATTAAAAAAACCCAATAATTACTTTATGAAAGCCTTGCCCATTTGTCTTTAGAACTTTAAGTATAGCTACCACCATTATAGAAAAAAACATCTGTATGTGCAGCTTTCCATCACTTTAATTCCACACTCCAGGAATGACTGCACTCTCCTAAATCCTGGTGAAAACAAAGTCACTTTGCATCTGAAGTTGCTTTTTTAATTCCAGAGCAAGGTCTCGTTTACATTCCAAGCTATAGGGAATTACTCATCTGACTAGCAAGTCCTCCAGCATCCTCCACATCAGACAACCCAATAAGCATACTTAAAAAATTAATTAAAAAAGCAGGCAGAAAGAAATTTCAGGTCAATTATCCATAAATTTACACACACATGGTGTTCACACTTTCGCATTCTGGACATCACCTATAGGAAATCCAATACTTCTGCCAGGATTCTCTAAGTTTAAATCCCATCTCACCAAGGTACTTTGCTGCATGCCCAGCTCTTCAGAGCACAACGTCCCACTGCTCAGTGCCATGTGGCTCAGTACGTTGCTGCAGCAAGGCTTTAAAAATAATCACTAACACATGGAACAGCCAGAAACGCGTCAAGCCATTTGACATTACAAAACTGAATAAAAATGCACACAAGTTTTTTTTTTAGCGCATTAGAACACCTCGAGAAGCAGCCTAGAAAAGATCATTTTCTACCCAAAAAAAAAAAAAGTGGGGGATTTTTTTCCAGAAGGTTGGGCAGGGCACAAACAATCTGGTTTGTTTCCTATGGGATCACACAGCTTCCATGCTTATTTCAGCTTCTTCCATGACGCAGTACAGAAAATATGTTTGCTAATGTATCATTTGTGGTGATATCAAATCAACAGAAGAGAGAAGTCGTGGCTTCTGGTGGCAGAAAATAGAAATATAATTTTTGAGGGTTTTTTTTTTTACTCTCTCAATGTGATTAAAAGAACACCAACCAAACCAAGGACCCTTTGTCATAATATAGGTGGGGAACGAGCAATCTCGTGTGAAGACTTCAAAACACAAACTCCTCCTCAAACCCGAGCAGGTGACACCGTGTAAGAAAGCAGCTCCCACAGAGAGTGTTCACCCCCACCCACTTCCAGCCTGGTGGGCAACTTCTGAGAGGCCACAAAATGTGACAAATAAAGCCTTGCTTCAAAGAACATGGTTTATTTTTACCGTGTTCTTTTTGGTTTACCTACTACCTTACTCCTCTGCAGCTCCCATTACAAATTCCCTGTAAAAGCCTCCGAATATACATCTAAAGCAAAGCTGAGCTGAGATCCAATGCAGCTAACTCCAAACCTCTACGAAATAAAGGCTTTAAAAAAAAAAACAAACCAACAACAATCTACAGAGCATCTTTCCTCACATTATTGTCCAGGAAAATCATCTGCCTTTCACAAAAGTCGGATTTACTTCACCCAGCTCTTTGAAAACCACAAGAAACAAAGCCCGAACTTCTCCTTCACCACCTTTCTGCTTGTTTTCCACAGCACCTGAAGGACACACACAAAAATGCTCACAAGTGTCCGACACCCATGAGTATCCAACACCCACGAGTGTTCCCAGGCTCCCATGTTTGTCCCCAAACATCGACCTGAGGAAACACAACCTGCTTTGCCTTTTCCACCCTTCCAGTTGAGACAGACACGAGGAGACTTGAGTGACAAAAGTTCTTCCAAGACAAACAATTTCAGTCAGTGTCATAAAGACCTTAATGATCTCACGGCATCACAAAACTGGTCATTTCCACTTAGGATAAAGCAGTAAGAGGATCTCCAGTTTGCTAAAACCCTCAAGAAATACCGTGGAAATTGCAACAAGTAATTCTTCTTCACACATAAACAAACCGTCCTTAGATGTTCCAGATAAATCCCGCTACAGAAGTGAAAAATAGACAGGGAACTTAGTAAATCAATCCAGGGATGACACAGCCAGAATTTACTACTCAGGGTACAGGGATGCAAATAAATTTCTGCCTGGTGTGGGTTTTGGGCAGCACCTTACCTCAGTAAAAAGGGGGCGAGTACGAGGGGCTTATATATTTACATTGCTAAATTCAAAGCATGTTAAAAATTAAACAGAAAAATCCAATTGTGCTTTAGAAGACTTCAAGGCTAGGTGAGGTTTTGCTTTACAAAGTAAAGATACGGTTAAATGTTTATTAACATCTAACTCATTGCTTAGGAACGCGTAAAACTCCTTTCTGATCCTTCAAAATGAAGCATGCTATCCACCAGATTCCATTACTTGCTCTATTGAATTTGAATTTACTGTATTAGTAAGGAAAAAAATGTTTATTTCCCTTTCCTCCCAGAGTATCATCTCATTTTCCGTTACTACAACCAGAAACTGCCAAGAAAATGAAATGCTGAAGCACAGACACTCCTTATCTTCTGATTAAATCTTAAAACTTTGTTCCAGTGGGATCATATTTAGCCCTCTCAAATGCAGAGCAGTGTTTCATCCCGTCTTGACATCCCAACAATGACATTTTATAAATATTACGAGTTTCCTGGACTCCCTTCTAGCCATTCTGCAACAAGCAAAGGAACAGAGATTATTTTTTTTTTCCCCTGCTTGGGATTTTTTTTTTTAAAACCTTGAATGTAACCAGGCCAACTTTTGATTCATCTTCTCTAGTTTTTCTGGAGACCTCCGGAAGTCTCACCAGTTTTTTTTAAGCTGCAGTAAGCGTGAAAATCTTTGACAAAGGGTTATCTTTATCCAAGTGTTAAGATCTCATTGAGGGAGGTGTTGGAAATAAACAAACAAGCCTTTAAAGCAGCCTAAAATCATCTCAAGTATTCTAAAGGTGCCTCTCTCCAGCTGCTCTCCAACCACAACAGGACCTGGATTTCTAAATCCAGGAGGAGAAAACAGTAACTAAAAGAAATAAATCTTTCCATGGTTCTTTAGACATCGGGGGGGATCAGAAGAGGAGAAATTCATGTCCTCCTCTTCACTTTTGCACATCCTCCCCCGTGTCAGCCCACCCAACCCTTCCAGAAGGTCCAACGTTCAAGCAGGCAAGATTTTATCAGAGTAATTACCTTGAATAGAGAGTTACCGGTGGTAAAATTCCATTCATAGTGATAATCAAACACTCAGTATTTATTACACTGATAGATGTATTTACTTAATGATTATTTTCAGTTTTGGAGAAGAACTGGTATGCAAAGGAGCCGCTGCCAGCTCTGGAAACCCTTCTGAGGAGCAGAGCTCTTCACCAAACAGCATAAAACATTTACAGGTGCAATGGCAGCCTCTCGGTTTCCATCCTTAGAGTGAATTTACTGTTTAAAAGCTAAATATCCGAGAGGCATTCCTACATGATTTTTCAAATTACTGAAAGAAATCCAATTATTAGCTCCAGTAGCCTTATTTTTTTTCCTGTCTGCAGTTTATAAAGCCACACAAACACGGAGCGACTGTGACGATCACAGAATGCAGGACACGGCCGTACTTTGATTTGGGTTTTTAAATGTTTTTCCATGTCTACAGTTTTTGCTGCGAGGTGGCAGGGGGGAAACAATGGACAGGCAACAAATCAACCTTTCTGTTAGTGGAGAGAGGGAACAAGAGGAAACCGGACAGCAATACTCGTCCTTTCCCAAAGTATTTTAACGTGTCCTGTATAAAGTCATTGACCTTCAAATCTGCCTGTTCCCTTACTTAAGCAAATAAAATATTTACCCATTCCTCACACACGCAGGCAGCAGCCAGGGGTGCAGCAAGGCCTCGTGTCCACACATCCCTGCTTTGCCTGGCTAGTGCCTTACGGACAGATCCAGCATGGAAAATAATTACCGACAGCAACAGCATTCCCCTCGGATCCACTTCGTGCCAACTCGGTTCTTTTACATTTCACACCGGTTTACTTCTGCATCAACGAGTAACACCTCACCACCAAGCACCTCTTACTGTCACAGCCCGGGCTCGCGACTCCTTGGAAACGACCCGCCATGCCCAACGGGACTTGGGTGGCCTTACCTGTCGCTGCTGGTACTGCTGCTGCTGCTGATGGAGTCGCTGCTGGAAGATCTGCTCCTGGATCCGCTGCCGCTGGGGGAGCGGGTGGGTCTGGACGCCTGGCTGGCCAACCTCTGCGGGGACTGCGTCCTGGACTGGGACGAATGTGGCGACCGACTCCTGCTGTGCTGGTAATTCCTCTCCGGCCTTCTGCCTCGTACCTCCCGTGTAATATCATCCCTGTAGATATCCCTGTGTACCACACTGGGCAATGTAAACTGCTCCCGGGCCCTAGGTTCGTAACGGGGGTCGTGAGCATCAAAACGGTTCGGGCTTCGACTCCGAGAAGTGTAATAGAGCCCGTGTTGTAAAGTCCGCTCTCGAGGATCTCTATAGTAATCCTGATCGTAATGTCTCGTCCGATCAAATCCTCCCGTCCCCCGCTCATGGTGTCCATAGGCACTATGTTCATAAGCACGCTCCCTGTTATCTGAAGCCCTGCATTTAGGAAGGGGGAAAAATACTTCATCAGAAAGGGGCAAGCACAACTAAAAGCAAATCATGCAAACATTCACGTCAGCACTGAACTTATTCTTGCGGCTGCTTCTCCACTAAACAGCAATAACCTATCAAGCAAACACTGACGAACTTAAAAACATTTTACTTGACTCCAAAGTTACATTCTTACATGATAAAGCTAAGTAATTACTTTGTTTTAATCACAACGTCGGGCTTTCATGACCAGCATCTTGCCTGCACAGGAAAAAATACTCCTTTCCAGTGCAGAATGTTCATTTAACTTGCATTTGCTTTTTTAATTTGTCTTTTAAATTCAATAAACAAGGAAAACTTCACATTTGTGAACATCACAATTAACGTGGGGTTTTTTGCCCCCCTCCATTTTTGCTTAAGAGCTTCAGAAATTCGTCTGGAATTTAGTAATTACTGGAGCTCTTCTAATTATGCTTCTGCAAAAGTGGCATCGCAAATTGGGCTGTAGCCATGAAAGCCTCCGTGCAAAGCATGACCCAGAGCTAAGAAGCTGCTTTCAAAAGGGGTAGCGCAACCCATAGAGAAGACCCAGAAAATCAGGGGGTTTCTTGTTGCTGTTCTAAAATATTTCCTCCTCTCGGTGGGAATTTTGCTTTTCTCAGACTGCTACACTCCACTCTCGTCACAGCTGCATGCACTGACAGAACATCTCAGTTACTAACTGCAAGGATGCAGGCCCCCAAAAGATACTAAGACCCTAGGCAAGGAGTGTAAATTAATTTTTTCAGTGGGTGTTTTTGCTTGTTGAGACTGCTGCTGTTGCTGCAATCGCAGAATTCCCATCTTCACAGCAGTTTCAAGTAGCTCCGGTCCATTTTGTTTCAGTATTTCATACATTTTGTATGTCAACTGGGAAAGGCTCCATGTTCTCAGACCAACGTTAGCGTGGTCTCTCAAATACAGAGATAGTAAAACTGACAGATCAAGCTAACAGAACATTACAAATGGTTTAGTATTGTGATTTAGACAAGTACCAGGACGGTATGTCTAAGTTACATCTGCAGAATCAAAGATCAAGAATGATAATGCTGAGCGTTTAAAAAATACTTGTAAAATTCTAAGTATGTCAGGGTAGCCAAGTTAATTTTAAAATGTAATTATCCATCTCACGAAGGGCATCTCAACCTTTTTCTTTTCCAGCCTTCTTTCTCAGATTCCTCTTTAAGAATCAATTATTAGTCACTTCAATCCCCTGAATCCTAATAACCCAATTCTGCCTCGTGATTCCTCCTCCTCTCCTGCACCACGGGTCTGTCTTCTATTTAAAATGGCAGAAATATTTCAGGTACCTTTTATGAACTGCAAATGGGATTTGAATCTTTTTCGATTAGCATCTCGGGAAGTTCCTGCCATTCCTTTCCCCAATGAATGACTGGATCCTTAATCCTCTGAACACATTCATCCTCTGCTATTACATTATAACTCATTTTCAAGCTTTCTACAGAGCTAGCTCATGTTTTGCCTGCCTTTTTTCCTCTCAATTATATGTAAGAAACTATCTAACCAGTGCAACAGAATGTCATTAACTTAGATACCCGCTTGAAATTCATTGTTGCCTTTTATTTTCAGTATCTCTTGCTCACAATAATGGCATTTGGAAAGATATTTCAGTATCTGGCACAGAAATATGCATTTATTTTTTTTTCTTCCCCCTTTTGAAGGTCCAAGATCAACAGTTTTATAAACGATTGCGTTTAGCATCCTACAAAGTGTTAATCAGTGAAAGCTGATTTAATGAGGTAAGAGAAAAAGCAGTATTTTCTAGAGGGTTACTGCTATATAGCTGACATAAAAGAACAAAGTCCTTATCCATGAAAAGGACACAGAAGACAGACAGAGGAGCTAGCAGAGCTGAAAAATCTAACGGCTACAGTGCTTTTTTTGATTTATCTATTAGTACTAAGTACTACTGGAGTTAGTGGAAAGAGAGGGTTTGACTTGGGTTAGGAGAGGGGCTAAGGTACACAGGGCAGGACATACCAACCTTTTCCAAGTGTGGAAACACGACCTATATTCCCAATTAAATCTAGGGAGAGAATTGTGAACATAACTTCCCCAATTTTGGCCCCTCTTACAGGGGTAATCCACCTTCTTAATGGGCAAGGGTGTCAAATGATATTTTAGATGAACCAACAAGAAAAAAAAAATTTAAAAAATCTTAGTGACAAGACAAAAAAGAAAAAAAAAAAAGAAAAAAAAAAGAAAAAGAAAAATTCCACTGGAAGGAAGCAGTCCCAGACTGAAACCGTAACTCTGAAACCCCCAGACTTCTTTCTTGAGACAGAAGGCACTTAAATAGATCCATTGTTTTAATTTCCAGCCCTACGTCTGAATCAAGCAGCTGGTAGAAGATGAGCCAATGCACGAGGGCACTCATCGCTGCTGGCCAGCAGGCATCCTCTGTAACCTTTGTAACCATCCAGCCCAGTCATTTCTCACTGGCGTATCCACAAACTGGTATTAGCACCACGTCCTTAAAGCTAAAGTATGTTTAATGTGGAGTAGCAAAGAGCTTTTTAAGAGACTAGATAGTAATCCACTCCCCATGGCTACTGGCGTCTTGACTGTATACCATCCAATAAATTCAAGGCAGTAGTTCTTATCCCAGCATTAAAAAAAAAAAACAAACCACTATAATTTCCAAAATTTAGTCATGTCCATCATCTCTTTTTGCCAATACCATCAGAAAGAATAATCCCAATAACTTGGAAATGACGTAGATCCAAAATAGAAACATCACAAGCTGCCTTCGGTCTTCTCCATCCACGCGGTATTTCCATGGCTAAGTTGTCTGTAGAATCCAAGGGGCTGCATCATTAAAGTCTACTAGAAATTTTGTGGTGACAATCCAATTAACATACCAACTGCGCATAGTGAGAACTGAGAACTAGGCATCAAGCTTTCACAGAATTTTAGGTTCTAGTATTCCAAAGATACTCCACAGAGAACTTCACCACATGTTGTAGAGTAAGATAGCTCCATCTGGCAGCAGGGATACATCCGAGCAAGGCCTTAATATTATCCAAGAAATGGAATCGTTACGTCTAGAAAAGAGTAACTCCAATATCGGTGCTGGCCAAAGGAAATCTTCCATCTTAAAACCACCTTATTTCAAGTGTAGATATCCAACCAGCAGCAGAAAACATCCTCTATGGATCCACAAGGTACCAGCCACTGGGATAGAAATCACTTCCGTTTCCAACCCAAAATAGGAAACATAGATAATTCCCAAAATTTTAAATCCATCTGGGGGCCCTAGATACGAGTTTGTGTTTCTCACCATATCAAATACAAAATACCTGCCTAGAGAAACCTTGGAACTTACCCATCAAGTCTCCGCTCATAACGTCCTTCCCGTGCATGAAGTGATGGTGGGGGGCCATAAGTGGGCCCCCCACCACCTCCTCTGAACCCAGAAACCTCTCTACTACGAGATGCTATGGAAACTGTATCATCCAATCCCCGAGCAGCACTGGGAATGGTTCCTGGTTCATTATAATCCGTCCGTAGGTCTCTATCTCCCATTTTGTTGACAGAGTTGTGTGCCTTCTGCGCACTTTTGATGTCCACAAAATCCACAAACGCTGCCACTCCGCCTTCCGACCCCCTCTTAGGGAGGATTTTGACACTTTCGACACGTCCATATCTGGAAGAAAAGCAAAGCAGAGCAGGGATGTTAGTGCTGGTGGGAAAAGACCGCATTTAATAACATCGCCTCCTGCAAAATCAGCATTAGTTTCAAACCATTCTTATCCTCCCTTCCCACACGGCAAGGAAATCAATCTCAAAGCAGGGCAGGGGTTGGAAAACACATTTTCAAAAAGAGGGGAAAAGCCACACGTAGAGGGGAAAAAGCCATTTAAACTTTCCATCATTCTATTCAACACTTCTCTCTCTTTAGGTTAGCCTGCCATGAGATCATCGTTCTTATCATAACAGAGCAAGAGCAGCTGAAGAACTGGAAAGGTATTCGCAATTAGAGCAGCCTTCTCATTTTTAATCTGACGAGCAAGACATAATTAAGACAAAACTGTGTCACAACAAGTAAAAACAAAGACACCCCAGCAGTTTCCTTAAGAAAGAAATGACCTTGACACAGCAATTCCACTACTCCCATCTATATTTAATCCATTCAGTGCTAAGAGTCTTCATTCTCATCCTCCTTCCCCATCTCAAACCCATTCCTTTCCTCCCAGGACGCTTCGGAAGCGCGGCTGCCACCGGCACCCCCGGACCGGGGTGCTTCTGGGGGTTCAGCTTAGCTGAGGAAAGCCGACAGGAACGTGCCACCACCCTACTTAATGTATGTTAGGTAATTGCAACACAGGCACCTACGGGTGAGTAAATGTCTGGAGGAAGGTAAATACAAACAAACATGTTTGTGCACACAAAAACCACCACGTAAAAGTGTTTTTTAAATAAACTCGGAGCAAGAAATGATAAAATGAGAAGTACAAACACAGCAACGTGTTAGAACAGCCAAGAACTGCAATTTCCATTGCTTATTACTCTCAGTCAAAAGATTTTGAGCAAAGCAGGTAAAGACTTCAAACTGCCATTGCTAACCCATGGCAAAAAGCCTGGTTTTGAATGTGCTGACAAACGGGGAAGGGACACACAAAACAAAAACCAATCAAGAAATATTTGTAAACTCTATGAAGAATTATTGCAAAAAAAAAAAAAACTCCATTCACAAGGGCAGCACAATGCTGAACAGATGGAAACAGATCTTAAAGAAGAGAAGCTGTTTTCAGGTCTGTACACAGCTCATCCAGCTGCCTGTCTGAGGAGCAACCGCCGTCAGAACCTGCACCCGACTCTGGCTTACGCGTGGCGTTCCACGCACCTTCCAATTCCCCAACGCCTTGTTGTTGTTGGGTGACTAATCCTTAAACACGATTTGAGAAGCTGCCTCGCTGACTGCCAGCTTCTCATTCCAGCCTGACCTACTATACTTAATATATAATCTGGTCTGGATTCAGATCTTCTCCTCCGGTTTACACTCCACCGTCCACCACTCACCGTGCATTACGGAATATGTATGCAAACAAGGGCATCTTTTGAGCCAGAAAGCGCCCTGGTAGGCATGAAAAGGCACGGTTCTGGCCTCTGACCCTCCAGAGCAGAGCTTGCCACCTTTGTACTCATGTGCAACACAGTGACGTTGAGTTCTCGGGAGTTTCCTAACCTGCCACACCAAACTGGTTCTTTTTGATTCTAATTAAAAGCTGCAAGGAGCAAATAATGGCACCTGGTGAAGTCTGCACCCTCCCGAGGCTGGGTCTGGTTATCTCACCTTGAAAACTTAGGAAGAGCAGAACAACAGAGGGTATGGTTAAAATCTAGGTGGGGAAAAAATGGCCTAATTGGATGTGGCACACGTAAAGAGAGAAGAAACAGGAAAGGGAGAAGGGGGAAGGAAAACCGGGAAGAGCCCATTTGAAAAAATGTTAATGCCATGAATGAATGTGATGACAAGTATGAAAAATAACCGGGTATGGCAGTTAGCATCACCTTTTAACACGGGCTTCAGCACAGGTTCTCCCCAGACAGCAAAGGAAAGCTGTGAGGGATGGAGTGCCCTAACTCACACCCACTGTGTCTTCCTTCTAGACACACAAGTGACTGGTTAGAACACACACTTTCCTTTTGCTCACTGTTTACACATTCAGTTTCGGGCAACACGAGCCTCTACTTTGCCTACAATCTTTTTTTTTGGTGGTGGTGGGGGAAGACAGTATCTAAGCACTACTCAGAAACCCCAAAATCCTGCTTGCCCTCCTGCCTGCAGCCCCCACAGCCCACCAGGAATGGGCTCGGAAGGACAACTCCCCCGCTCACCATCCTGACAATTCTTTTATTTCCTTGTTCTGAAACTGTAACACCTACGTGTTATTGTAACTAAGAGACCTCAATTATCTTCCTTTTGCTGCAGATGATCCAGAATGTGTTAGAATGCTCAAATATTCAAGCTGAAAGCACAGAAGACGCAGAACATCGATGGAATACGCTCCCTACGTCCCAACAAAACCACCCAGCAAACACTCAACTCCTGCAGCTTAATTTTGATATTGAGAAAAGCACACTTTGGTTGCCATTAATTAAAAAAAATCTATTTTTTTTTTCTAAATCAGAAATGGATGGGGCTACTGCTGTATTCCACTGCAGCCACGGCCCTGAATCACCCCACTGGGAGATGGAGCATTTTAATCCGTCTGTTATCCAGATACACAAATATACGCCGCGCTTTCGTGTCCTGCACCGTACCCTTGGCGAGCCCCGAGGATAATCTGTGACAATCGTCTTTGCTGAAAGCGAGGGAGGCAGGCGGGGGGAGGAGAAAGGGAGCAGGAGAGGGGGGCAAGGGGGGGATGAAAGAAAACCGAGAAGGAGAGAGCCCCAAGTATTCAAGGACAGCTGCTGGGAGAGGAAGGGTTGCATTTTCCGTGCCCCAACGCGGTGCTGTGATTACACACATCCCTCGGTCCCCCACCGCGGAGATTAATCTGTCTGGTGATCCGACCCAGCCCCACCCGCTGGCGTCTCTCCGAGCTGCTCCCGTCTTGGCAGATGCTGCCGGGAGGAGGACCGCATCGAGGAGGGGAGAGGAGGGGAGATCTGCAGTGCTGCATCACCAGACGGGTTTGCTGCAGCGGAATAATACATTACAAGGGGAAAAAAAAAAACCAACCCCATGATGTTTTGTGGGGGGCCGGGGGAGGAGAGGCAGCGGCAGCACCGCGATCGCAGCACGGCAAGATGGAGGCCAACACACGCCGAGCAGCAACCTTTGTCCAGATCCCGAGGGCTGGGAAGAGGGGACAAAAGACCAGGGGAGGCATCACCACGACCTTTGGTAACGTTCGCAGAGCGGCTCCTCTCAACCTTCGCCTCGTGTCCCTGTACCTGTGTGGCAGCCTCCTGCGTTTCGCAACCGCTGCCAGACCCAGCAGAAACAAAGAGGCTGAGGTTTGCTCAGCTCCGACCCCGCAGACCCTAACCAAAACAGGGCTTTCAGTGCCTCTCCCAACCCACAACGCACGCCGGTTAATCATTAGCTCCACACTGTAACCAAGGCCGTGTTTTCGGAGGGGTTTACAGTTCAACCAGGAGCAGAGAAGACGAGGAGGTGCCAGAGCTGCTCCGCCAGCGCGGACCCGGCTGCACGCACAGACCCAGCGGCCCTTTCAGGGAAGAGAAAGTTGCTCGATAATCACAGCTCCAACAAAGCCACGCTAATCCAGCTTCTCAGACAAAGAAAAGGAATTCATAATTTAAGCATTATTGGTTTATTCACTGTAGATCAAAGCACCTCTATCATCAAGCGGCTGAGATGTCTCTGGGCTCTTGGCACGGCTGCTCAGCATGTTCCCCTCCAGCCCTGCCTCCTCCAGTACCGGCAGACAGCGCGGCCAGGTTGGGAAACAGCCTCTGCCAATGCAGGGCCGGGCTGGTTCCTCCTCCCCAGGGGCGACTGTCACCCAGACACAGCCAGAGTCATCCCTCACCCCACGACTTCCCCTGCACCGGGGTACCTGCGCCCGGGGCACCCTCACCTTCCTGTCCTCATTAACCGCCTCACCCCGGGGGCTCACTCCAAACATCCCTTTCTCTGCAGGCTCTGCTGTTCCCAAACAAAGGATGGGCGATGGGAACGCTGGCCAGCAAACGTTTAGTAAGCAAACGTTACCAATTAGCTGCAATATTTTATAAACTCACGAGGGTCTTTAGGGATGATGTGACCACCCTAGGAACGGGCAGGTCAAAATCCAGGAGATTCACTGTTTTCACTGAAACTGACTCCCACTTTAAACCGTATTTCTCACACTGATCCTCCCCCCCCCTCCCAAAGCTTGTGAAGACCTTTGATACCCAACCATTTTCAGAATTCTGCAGGTCAGCTACGTCCTGGTCTACAAAAACTTCACCCTATTTTTATTTAGAAGCCTGTGAGGCACACCAAGATCAAAAATAACACCGGAGCTCTTTGTGCCTGCTCCTGCACCGCTCATTAAGAGCACGATTTGACGAGGCAGCCTGATGCAGCAGGACATCTGAATATTTTCAATCCACTTTGACTCCAGCCAGATATTTTTAGCCACCTGAAAAGCAGGAACGCTTCTCCGTGCCGTGCTCGAGCTCCCTCCTCCTCCACCATTATATAAGCCAGGCAAGCCCCAGCCTGCGCTGTTCAGTAAAACGCTTGCACAGCTTAAAGCTTTCCTCCACCAATCACATTCCTCTCGCTTTGTTGCTATTTCATAACAAAATAATGTGACCTGAAATAATACTTCTCCAGATGCCTGCCTCTCTTCTCCTCACTCCTAACTCCCAGTCAGTCCAACACACCCCGTGCCAGGGGCTGCTCTGGCCCCCGTGTTTCCCCCCGCACAAAGCAGAGCTGCTCCGGGTACAGGGAAATGCAAGATGTGCAGATCCTGAAGCTGCCATGAAGGAGGCTGCTGCCACTGGCTCCATGGGGGTTTTTAACCAGGCTCCAACGTCTGTTCAACTCCACTAACATCAGTTCTGGGGTTTTCTGCTCTCACGGACATCCATTTCACAGCCCGAGAACTCTGTCCACCCCAGCAGTACACGCAGCTGCTTCCCACCCGTGCAACACACAACCCAACACGCCAGGAGAGCAGCAAAACCAGTGGCACCACAGTCTGACCAGCAGCAGGACACCAAGCCATGGCAAAACCAGAGGCACCACGGTCTGACCAGCAGCAGGACACCAAGCCATGGTGACAGCTCTCCTGAGGGAATCCTGCTCCGAGTTAAGCACCTGCTTCCAGTACCACCAACTGCTCCCTCCCACACCACCACCAAAGTAATGTTCAATATTCCCCACTGCAGAAGCTCCTGAGCCTGTAACACAAGGGGACTTGGGTCCTTCCACAGGCATCTGCAAGGGGTAAGGCGCTGGTATCGGAATCACATGCTGCTTCATGCCATGCTGAGTATCAGCTCAAAACCTGGCACTATCATCATGTGCCCAGCACGGGAGGAAGACCTGAGAGCTTACAGATACAGAAGAATAAAGGAATCTAAACAAAACGTACTAAAAACCACACAGACTGCATCACTGGGTCTGAGTCCTACTGTAAATACAGTGACTGATCCCTAACAGAGAGCAACACCGACGCCAGACCGTGAACAAGTGTGTGCACAGGGCTGGGGTGAAACCGGTGCAAGTTCATTGGATGTATCCTGATAGAAACAACGAGCAGAATTCCAGAGTCCTGGAAAACCACACTTAAAATGCACTGCAACAAACGTGGGGAGCTGCCATCCAATAAGCCACCATCGCTGGTCTTTGTAGGACAGTCCCTGGAGAATCTGTCAAACGACACCTCAAATGCTCAGTGACAAACATGGCCATGGGCCCTGCCAGCAGCTGTGCTCCAGGGAGACCAAGAGCAGGATTTACTGCAAACGGCTCCATGCAACGTCTCGGTACCGAGGGCTCGAGCCACGGCCAGCTGAAGGCAGGAGCCTTCCTTCCCAAGGGCACCAGAGCACGCTCTGCACAGAGCTGCCACCGCGCAGCGCTCGGGACACCAGAAATCCCTCACATGGATGCACACGCGTCCCAGTTCTATCTTGGAAATTGGAAACTGGCTATTCGGGATTGCGGTGGAAACGCTGTGAATAATCATCTACTACACACACGCACACACTCCCTTGCGAAGGGCCTGACAACACCATTGTGTAACACGCCTCCAAACACCTGATCTTCCCCCAATTTGCTGAAGAAATAGGTTTAAGTGACAAAACCCCCAGCACAAAGCCTGCCAGCAACGTATGGAGCACGTCCAGCAGCCTCCAGAGGAGGCTCGATGTATGGTGTTGGCTCTCCTTATCTCCAGCTGCTGCATCGCGTTAAAGACGGCTAAAAATAAAACTAATTAAATGCCTCTCTAATTCTACCTTTCTCGGCACAAAATTGCTGTTTCTGTACCGATAAGCCATCGTGAGCGGCCGGGATAGCTTTCTGCATGATCACGAGTAGGAAAGCTCATCAGCAAGTGATAAATCCACATGATGCAAGGCTTTGAGA
Source organism: Aegotheles bennettii (assembly GCA_013398125.1). Lineage (NCBI taxonomy): Eukaryota > Metazoa > Chordata > Aves > Caprimulgiformes > Aegothelidae > Aegotheles > Aegotheles bennettii. The sequence continues at coordinate 102,238 of VZRW01013805.1, read as the reverse complement.
ACCTTCACCTTCCCAAAGCTCCTCGTATCACAAGGACTGCTGGTTTCCAAGCCACGCTGAGAACAGACCTTGTGACAGCAATGATTCAGAAACATGCCCTAATTACCGAGCTCCCATAATTTTCTAGATTGCAATCTGAGATGCTTTAAAACCTGTTTAGAGTGATCTTTATTGGCTCTGCGACCTTTAGGGGGAGAAAAACAACGTTCTTCAGGGCATTCTCTGCAGCTCTCCTCCTAGCAATAAAGATCTTTGGGGAAACCTCAAAATTCAGGAGCAGAAACCATCGACCTGGTGAGAGAGCACAGTCAGACCACTGGGGTGAAACCTCAACACAATGCTCCTCGCTCTCCCCTCCTGCCCCCACCACTGCAAGTACTTGAACCCAGACCACTCCGGGACTCTGCAGCTCCCTTTAGCCCCCAACAGCACTCAATGGGAAACCTCCCAACTCTGACTACAAACGGGGGTTTTGTTAATGAGATACAGCACGTGTTCCTGCCACGCACTGAAAACAGCCAGGGCTTTGTTTGCGCTCATAATCCCTCCCCGAGAGATGACAAAGTAGGAAATTAAAAAGCTAGCATAGGCACATTCACTGATACCCCTGGTGCCTCTGTTATTTGGGAGTAACACGCTCCACACATCAGGCAGTCACAGATAAGCCTGCGCTGAACTCAGTGCTCGCTTCTTGCTCCACAGCTCGGCTGAGTGCTCCATTTTAACACCCAGAGTGACTCCTAAATCAGACAATTTATGTCTTTATTGCAAAGTCACCACTCGGACACCGCCGAGGCATTAATATACAAATGAAATTATGATGTACCACCACAGAGGGAAGACATAAAAATATGTCAAACTGTTTATTCCCAGTTGTTGCTGTCGGTAGCAACTTCTTCCAACAGTCAACACAGCGAGAAATTCTTCTGCAACCCCCACAGCAAAAAATGTTGCCAGAGATAAGCTGTCCTAGCACACACGCATCAGGTGAAACTCAACTGTAGGTACACCCGTTCCTTGAGATACAAATCAGCACCACTGCAACACCCCCACAGCCCGGAACAGCGCTGGAGAGGAGTCCCACAGGAGGGAGGGAGGGAGGGAGACGACTCCACGCTCCGGGCACTGGGATGACACGAAGCCGTGTGAATAATAACAAAAAAAGCCACAGCTTGAGCTCAGCAACATCGAGCTGGGCTGCGTGTCACATCCTCGCCCAAGTCAGCAGTTCCACTGCCTGCAACGTCAGGAGAGGCCGGCGTTGCATCAGACCCTCTGTGGGCTGCAGTCAGGAGGCAGATCCTGACCGGACCACAATGAAGGGCTTCACGCAAAATTCCTGAGCCAAAGCTGCACAAACTGAGCTCAACCATACAGGTCCCTCACTCACACGGCCACCCCAGCCAGGAGCTCCGACATTAAGGAACTTCTCCCAGTTGTCACTGCTGTACAATTAAGGAGAAGCACGCAGGCAGCAGCAGCAGGGCTTGTTGGTATATACATTATTTAAAAACAAAAAGAAATCAAAGCGGCTTTGCGAGCAGAAATAATGAAGACTCATTTCTTATGGATGCATGTCTTGAGGTTGAATTCTCCAGTGTCCAATAACCGCCGGTTCCCACTGCAGCTTTTCCCACGGTCAGGAACACCTCTTTCCCATGTGGATTCTTTAATGTCTAATAAGGGTTGCACTCTCACTGCAGCTTTTCTCTCCATGGGGCCGCTAATCAGGTCTCTCTCCTCTATTAAAACTGCTTGTTTTCACAAAACTCAAAGGCACGTTGCATCTCTGAGACTGGGAGCACCCCCTTTGCCCTGAAGCACGGCTGAAACTGGCTAACAGGTTCAAAATTGATTAGGAAAGACACACATGCGTGGCAAGATCACATCAATTTTGCTCTCCAAACAGATTAAATACCACTATTTGCAGAAGCCTGGAGAGGTTACAAACATTGGTGGAGACTCTGCATGTTCAGCTGTGTTGTATCAAGTACAATGTGCTGTGATTCTTCCTCCTCCAACCCACACAGATGCACAGCATCGCGTTCCTACATGCTAGACACAGAGCCGCTGAATTCCATCTCCAGGGCATTTTTTTTTGACTTCCAGCTTAAAGCATAATCTGAAGATTTGCTTCAAAAATACCGGTGGTGATAGGCTACACCAAGTGCCCTCTGCAGAGGGATTGCTCAAGCCTGTTCTTTTGTGTGACCAATTTTAGGATTTGGTTGGATTCGGTTTTAAGAACGCGCTGCGGCGCAACTGGAAGGGGATCTCGTGATTAATCAAGTTTCTCATCCTCACATGAAAGAGTAGTTCCCCATCTCAGTTTCGCTTCTCCAAGCCCTGCTTTGCATGTATTCGGCAGCAGATGGAGGAAAATGCAGACATAACATTATGGTGTCCCTGCCACACTGCAGAGTACTTTAAATATGCATCATCTGAAGGCTTTGTAAGTCTTGGTCCTCACCAGTTCATACTTCTGTAGTCAAACACAAACTTTAAACCTCTTCTCCAAGGTTTTGCACGTTTTCCAGAAAATGGTATTTATGAAGGAAAAAATGTTCCTCTGTCTCTTGGACCATCCAATTGACCACATCATTCTTCCCCCTTGAACCACAACTCAGTGTGAACGAACGACCGGCTTCAGATCAGCCAACAGCTTCAACAACTTGGAATCCATTCCTGATGGGAAGCAGCCACAGATCCAAGGTCCCACAGTCACGTCACCGACCCCAGAAGTTCACCTACTCCTCAAAGGTTATGATCCTGAAACCGAGGAGGAAAAAAAGTCCCATCACCCTGAAAAAGAAGTCAGTTCCCAGCCTCCTCCACAAAGCCACGTATCGAAGCTGGGCGGCCGCTCCCGCAGTGCCACACCGGCCCGTCACCCAAATACAGATGTGCAAACATGATTTTGTTGGTCCGTGACTCACCGCTGCCATCACCCTGGAGAAAGTGCTTGTTCCTGTGACTAAACCGGCTGGCAGCGCAACGCTCAGCGCGAGCCAGGTGTCAGCCCAAGGAAACTCACACTCCCTGCACACACGGGTGTTTCAGCTGCAGCACTACCTGTGCTCTAGGCACCTTCTCCACGGACCAGAGCGTGAAACTTCCCACAGCCGACCTCCTTGGCCAGCCAGAGTTCAATGGCTTTCCTTTTGATGCAACTCAAAGGTGAGGTTTTGCAAAGCCGAGTGGGAACGGGCGAGCTGGAATCTCATCACCACGACGGGTGAGGTTTCCCACCTCGGTTTTTATGAGTTGACCTAAAGGAGGCTTCACCGTACCAAGGAATCCAGCAGACCTGTACCTCGAGGTGCACGGGTACTAACTACCAGACCTACAGGGCTCCTGCAGATACACAACACAACCAGGAACGTCACCGTAACCACCAGTAAAGCTGCTTCCTGCTTTTACACCATTCCAGCCATCAGCTTCACCTTTAAATGCTCATTTTCAAAAAATTAATCTGACACGAGCCAGACGAGAGCACGAACTGTGAGCACAACTGAGGGACTGCCCTCTCTGGATGGAGCTCAGGTACCACCAAAAACCATACCCCACCACACCCACACCCACCTACAACGGCAGCGCTGAACCCATTTTACTTTTCAGACGTAGCAAAGCTTCTCTGCTACTAATACCTCCAACAAGTGGTTTCAGAGTTAAGAAAAAGACCAAAGGTTTATTTAGACTTTGATTACAATGAGGTTACTGTGCGGATCGTGAGCTGCCCGGGTGCGTTCCTAGCTGCCTTTCCAAGCACAGCCTCTCACACACACAAGCACAGAGCCCCTGAAATTAAATCGGATGTTGATTACATATACAAGGGAGATACTTATCCATCCTGAGCTTTTCTTCTCCTCACAGTTAGGATGCTAATGAGGCCGGAAGACCTTCTTCCTCCAAAGACGACTACTTTAAACATACAACTTGGCAGTTTATTTTTCTTATTTTGCCCTGTTAACTATTGCAGGTCACCCACAGCTGCCACAAAGAGCCTAAAGAGGGGACATTTAAATAAGCCTCTATGTGCTTTTTGGCAGCCGTCACTATTAATGAGGACAGGAGGTATTCACACCAGCAGCAAGAGCAGATGGACAACAGCTCGGTGCTTTGTGCCGCGCGGAAGCGGAGAGCATCTCACCAGAGACACGTACACCACAGTTGGGGAAACCTGCGACAGGGACGTTGAGTTCCTCTCAGTGAATCCCATGGACAGAAAACACAACCAGCTCAGTTTTGTACTCGGAGGAAAACTGAAGGTGATTTACGTCTTGGAAAAAAAAATAAAAAATGAAAATTAACAATCTGGCAGTAGTGTTTTTATTGAGCTAAAAGATCATTTCAAGCCCTGCTTCGATTGGGCACCTGACCACCTTCGTGACAAGAACTTGGTTTGAAGCCAGCTCTGATTTCCTACCACACCAGGGGATAACAAAAGACACGCAAGCTCTTGGGTTTGGCCAGAGGGCTATGCGAGAGGAACACACACACAGGCGACCACTGTCTCCCTCTGCAGAGGGGGCCACCAGCACCCAACAGACAATGGCACAGACCGTCTATTCATGCTCCTTCCAGAGATGTTTGGCCTTATCTGGCTTTTCAGTGTCGAGAAGAGAACACGTTCAAGCATTCTGATCAGATGTGGAAGCTCACTCTTCAGCTCTAAGCATGCTTAAAAAACAAAAAAAGGTCTCAATTTTCAGTTGCTAAGCTTAACTAAAAAGAGGAAGAGAAAGGAAGCAAAAAAGCTCCCTTTTGTCCTTAAAAGATGCCTGGGCCTTTAAACAGAAAGAGGTCATTAAGACAGACTGCTGCTCTTCTCCCACGATGAGTTTGTCTGAGCGGAAAATTGATGTTCCTTTCACATCCGACTTCTGCTGCATGTCACCATGTCACCCAAGTCACCATGAACGTTTGGACCTCGGACAAGGCACGAATATACAAACCACAGCACGGAGCCAGCCACACGCAAGGACACACTTCCAAAAAGCCATCCTGAGAAGGACGTTTTTTCAACCAAACCCGAAGACACTGCCTTCGTATTCCATCTCTCCTGTTGAACAGCTCAGATTGCAGCAGGCCCTGGAATATATCCTGGTGTATTTATGAAAAGCCCCTACCAATGTTTATTCTCTTATGAAAGGATGTTATCTTCACACTGCAGGATTGTACAGATTGCACGGCACGATTACGCAGTGTTAGTAGGTTAAACAATAACTGTGGAGATGTAGAAACCAAAGCAGTCAGTGTTTTATTCATTGTACAAAAGTCATCACCACATCTTAACGTGTTTCTGCAGAAGAGCACTGGGGACGTGTTTCCAGACTCAAGATCAGAGCTGCCATTACACACCAGAAAGGCCCAGCCTCCTGCACTACTCCAGTGTGTACAAGGTGAGAAACATTACTGACTTTTTAGCCCAGGCAATGAAGAAAAAGCAGCTGTTGTCTGATTTCCATTAACTGTTCAAATATCTTCACACCACTACAAAGAATTGTGCAAAAGCAAGGCCGAGGGTGGTTGTACACTGTGAATTTCCATCTCCAGGCTCACATTCCTCCCACGAGATTTCTAAATCGGCACGCCGAAGATGGAGCTCAACTCAAAACCTTATTATGGAGGTATTATATTTTCTAGTTTATTCCTCAGTTCATTGTTTAGGAATGCTTGCCCTTGCAGTCTTTGGTTTCAGGGCATTCTCAGACCTCAGCAAGTTCACTGAACTTCATAAAAAACACACACAAAATACCTCACAAGTGCTTATTTTTGGTAGCTACCAAAACCAGAACGTATCCACCCCACCAGCAGCTTAACAACCTCAATGCTTGTTGCCGGCAACTCTCCTGAAACCTTCAGTAGCCTAAAACCAGCCAAGAGGGGTGACCCTCAGTTTCACCCCTTCCCAAACATCTTCAGAAGATCTAGGTTTGATCTTTGGTATTTCTCAGGTGCGTCTCCATGTGCAGAAGGCCATCTCCTCCTCTTCTTCACAAGCCAACAGCGCAAAACCACGGCACCAGCAAAGCAGCTGCAGTTGCAACTGATCAGCTCATGAAAACAAAACTCCTGAGGAGCCCCAGGTTCGTCCTGACCCACCCCAGATCTGCAACCTGCCCTCCACTCACTTGGGTATTTACTTCCTTTCTATGAAAAGCCAGCCAGCGCCTCTTCAGCTAAGACAAGGACCTAATTTTGGACACACCTTAAGACAGCAACAAGGTCATTTGCCAGAGGACTTGGCATGACTTTGTTTGTGTCCTATGAAAAGCAAGGAGGGAAAAACCAGCCAACAAGACTATCAGAAAACAAATTCATGCCTTTTCTCACCCCTTGATGAATGCATTTAACACCTCTGTAAGCCTCACAAGGATTGGTAAATTCTCAACACACAACAGGCTTTTTTCTGCAAGAAAGGGTGCTGGGATTACTCTATCATCATAGCAAAGGAATTCAGGTAAAGGCAAGAAATACCAAAAGCCAGCGACACTTTGGAGTGGCTCTCAGTGACAAGAGAAGCTGCTCCCATCAAATCACAAATGAACACAGCCAGCACCTTTGAAGAAACTTCAGAGAAGAAACAATGCCAGAAAGGCTCAGCAGATGACAGGATTTTGTAACCAAGTGACACCAACTTATCCTTCTAACAGGGCTCAGCCTATAAAAACACTTAATAGAAGCTCTTTCCAAGTCTATGCTCTTTGCAGCTTCTCATTAAGTTTCTTTGAATTAATTATATAGGCAATTCCTCGGCCGGCATGGCGTCAACAAGCTGCCACCCCAAGAGCAGAATCCAGAGCAGCCGGAGGATCCATGAATCCCAAACTGCTGAGGAGCCATCCTCTGTGTGACTCAGTCTTGGGGGAAGGAGTAGGTGGCTGCAGACAAGCCCTGCTCGGTGACACTCCCGGCACACCGCGCAGGTGATGCCGGTGCTGCTCAATGGTGTGCAGTGAATCCATGTTAAAAACAGAATTATTAAAGGAGATCTAGCTGAAAATGGAGACATGAGCCACCTCCAGAGCCAGCACCACCATCTGCCCACTCAGCCACTGACTGATGAACCCACACCGGCTGAGACTCCAGGAGGCAAGGACTCGCCTCTTGTCTTCCACACCTTCCCTTCCCTTCCGATTCGGCACAATTAATTTAATCCCCTTGCCCTAATTCCCCAACCAAATGTCCTCACATGCTCTTCTTGGGTTTTACGTTCTGCAAAACCAAGATTACCTCGCTGGAGGTAAAACATGACACAAACAAGTCCTGATACTGCCCGGGATTCCAGACGTTGCTTCAGTAAAGCAGGGGCATAAATTTTACCTTCCTCCTCCCTTCAAGACTTCGAGGTGAAGAGGTCGGTACCTCATGTGTGAAAATGCTGTCACTTGGAAGTGGTGTGAATCGAGAAAGAAAAGAGAAGTTCATTCTGTAGCCTTGCTTCTGCATTTTCCCAAAATAACAATACATCTGGATAGAGATCCTGTCTGCAACACCCCCATGTGTTTGTGTCCCAACCGATACCCAAGAACTCTCACTCGATTGTAAGCAATAAAAGCCTGGGAACGTATCTGAGAGTTTTACTAGAAAAAATGGAGCAGTTACTTCCGACTCCAGCCTGCTCCTGCGGAGCAGCACTGCAAGAGCTGCTGGTGCCACACGTGGGAAAAAGGCACAGGAATGGCACTGCCCCAGCAGCCACCACACTGAATCAGCACCGAGGTTTTGCTTCTCGGCGCTCCGAGCCCGCACACCAGCAGCAATCCCACCCTCTGGCCCACACCCCATCTGGGGAAGAGCTGACCAAAATCATTCTACTCCACCTTAGTCCATGGCAGTGACTTACGGAGCAGAAAGCCCGGAGATTTCATGCTCCCAGGAAGAATTTACACTCCCAGCCATCAAGACAAAACATTTTCTTGTAAACTGACCAAATGTTTTCAAGAAGTTATTGAAAACAAACACGCACTTGCCCTTATGCCAGCTCTTTGTAGAGCAACTCCTCGGAGCAGTTGTGTTCCAACTGCAAACCACTCCTCCTGAAGGTATCCTCCTCAAAACAGGAATGGGAGCAAGGTGAAGCCAGAAAAACACATTTTCCCACAAGAAACCTTTACAGTTTCTTGTCTTCTCCAGGCTGCTCTGATCTGCAACTTATTTGTAACCATTTTAAAGGAGCACGTTTGTCTCCTCAAACCCGGAGCTTCTCCCGAACTTGGTGGCCTCTGAACGTCTCAATTCCCCCACGGAATAGGAGAAGGCATACCAAAGTCACACGGGTCATAATTAAGAGGCTTTTACTCCTCTTTGCCCTTTAAAAAACACCAATAAAGAGACAAAGCCACGTTCTTTCAGATAACTGGAAGAAAACACAAGGAGGGGGAAATCTGGAAGGGCAGCACTTGTGCTGGGGACAACTGTTACTATATTTAGTCGCCTTGTTCTGCAAGCTGCCGAGCATCTGTTTCAATGATGGTGAGTGACTTTTTTCCCTGCTAGTCAAGACAGCATTAATTAGGTGAACCCAAATGATTTCTACCACCGCTTCCGCGAGCGCCGAGCTCCCGTCTCCCATCTCCCAGCACAGATTCGCTCGCTGCTTTTTCCATCTGAGCAGACGAGCTCCAATCCCGGCCCCGATCGCTCCGGCATTCGGGAATGCCTTGGGAACTCATTTGTAAGAAAATGCAGCACATCAGAAAGAAGTTTTTTAAAACGGGAGTATCTGGGTAGGAAAGAGAAAGCCTGCAAGCATTTCTGCTTGTTAAAACGCACAGAAAATGGTTCTTTTGATAATATCAAGGATTTTAAAAAGGGCTTTTAAGGAAAATAAATAACAAGGCAGTGCTCCTCGAGATCAGCTTCAATATTCCCTCATTCGAGAGCAGGGTTTGTAAGCAGGGTGTTGCTTCAATTCACACAGAACAAAACCAATCAGGAGCGTCTTAAAAATGTAATAATAAATATACGTTTTCTGCAAAATGCCTCTTTCATCCAAATTCTTGCCTTAAAAGAATTACTCGTGAGGCTGCAAACCCCGGCGAGGTTCCCACAGTAACTGTTAACCCAGGGGGGAGAGGGGAAGCAGCAAATCCTCGCGGGGAATACGCCTGTCGGGTTCTAAGTTTGAGGAGTCTTCCTTGAATTTTCCCTTCCTTAAAAACAAAATGGTTGTGTTTCCCAAACTTGCCCCCAGCAGAGACTGTGCAACAGCGAGGCCGCTCACGGTACAGGCTTTAATATGGAAATGGCAGTGTTTCCACAGCCAAGTGGAAAAACAAACACTCCCACGGGCTGCGGGGAGGCTTTCGGGGTGACGCTGCTCCCCAGCCCTCGGAGCTGAGATTTCAAGGGGTATTTCCCCAAATCCTTCCTGCCCTGCCGCGGCGCAGCCTCTCGGCACGCTCTTCACCCTATTCTCAGGCTGGGGGATGGGTGGGAACTGGGTTTCGCCGAGCCCAGCTCCATCTCAAAAGACTTTCTCTCCAAACTAAGATTGTCCTTTCCGAGGAGGGAGCCTTCTGCATCCCACCCCCACGCTCAGACCCCCCCCTTCCCTATGGATTTACCCCCCACGCCGCGCAGTCCTCGTGTGCCGTGTCCCTTCCCCCAGGCGGGTACCAGCATACAAAGGAAGCCTTGCTCCATTGTCCACCTACAGCACCTATACATTGAGCCCGAGACCCAGCTCGGCACGCACACCCTTTCCAGCCACAAATATTGGGGTGTTTACACCCCAAAAAGGGCTCCAGGGGCCCCCCCATGCACGAGTCCCCGTACCAAAGGTTTTGAGGGGTATTTTCACCGCCTCACCCAAAACCATAAAATCCCACTTAAAAAAAAGATCAGCTTTTAAAAAAGGAAATTGCAGAAATGAGGAGGGGGGTTTGCCTGGCTCCTTCCCAAACATCTTAAACTCACAAAGGTAAAAACAACCAAAAAAAACCCAACCCCAGGTAATTAGCAATTCAGCTCCTGCCATTTTTTCCCATCCATCTCTAAGCAACAGTACCATAGCAACTTTTTCCCTGCTTTAATACATCTTACAAAAGGAGGAGGACTGGACAAAAATAAGCCCCAGGAATGCCAAATTTCCACTTCTGAGTGCTTATTCCTTCACCTGGCTATGCCTGGAATTAAACAAACCACCCCGGAGAGGGTTTTCTCTCCCCAAAACCCTGCCTTTGTACAACGCCGGGTCACGTAACCTGGACTGATGGATGAGACAAACCCCTCCCAGGGGCAGAACCATCATCCTGGGCACTGAACCACCACCATCCCGGGGGCAGAACCACCACCATCCTGGGCACAAGAGGAGCCACCATCCAAGGCACAAGAGCTGCCACCATCCCAAAGACAGAGCCACCACCAGCCTGGGCACCAGAGCAGCGGTGATTCCAGGCACAGGGGTGAAGAAAATAAAAATATAAAGTTTAATTGAAATAGGGCGATTTCTTGGAGTGCTGGTGTGAAGCCAAGATCGGGGTCTTGCCGCTGCAGCTCAGGATGGGAGAGAGAGGAGACCCCCGGGGGGGGTCCACCCGCACCCCCGGGGTGACCCCAGCCCCATCTTAGAGCCCGGTTGGCAGCACCGGGAGAGCAGGAGCCAAGGCAGAGGCGGCGGGGACCTTCCCCCACCCTCCCCCGGTGTCACCGCAGCTATTTTTCCCATGGTGACTCATTATTAAGGACGCTCTGTCATTTTTCCAACGCAGGAAGATTAAAGGAAGCTTCAAAATCCTTGTTTTTGTGTGCGTGTTAAAAACAACCCTGGGCTCCTCAGCTTCTTTTCCCCCCCCCTTAAAAAACACCCCCAAAAAACCCTTCCAGCGTGGGGTGCCGGGCATCAACTTCGTTGCAAGAGCATTTCCCGAAGAAAAAGGTGTTGCTGAGCCTGCTGGAGGGGAGGGGGGGGGGAAGCCGCCTCCTCCCCGCATGAGAAGGCGAAGTGGAGGAGGAAAAAAAACACAACGATGCCAAACAGCTCCTACTTCCTTATGAGCGGGATTTATCTGTGCGAGGAGAAAAAGGGAGGGGAAAAAAAAGAAAACCAACGCCACCAAACAATGTAACGAGTCCGAAGCGTGGAGGGATCCNCCTTATGAGCGGGATTTATCTGTGCGAGGAGAAAAAGGGAGGGGAAAAAAAAGAAAACCAACGCCACCAACCAATGTACCGAGTCCGAAGCGTGGAGGGATCCGGTGTTTTCCTCGTGCGTTTTTTTTTTTTCCTCTTTAAATCCCGTTTTTTGCAGCTGCAGCTCCGGTTCCCCCCCTGCTCGGCATCCTCAGGAGCGGGGTGGTAGGAAAACATCGTGGAAAAGGGGATAAATAAAGAAAGTCCGAGGGTTGGAGGATTTGGGGGGGGAATCAGAGCCGTGGAGAAGCGAGGTGGGCACAGGCTGGAGGCTCAGGGCTGG
>VZRW01013805.1:36029-61763 GCA_013398125.1 Aegotheles bennettii | reverse complement strand
AGCAGGAGCAGCCCCCAGCCCTGGAATTTCATCCGGACAGGTCCTACAGGGCCCAATCTGAGATACGAATGAATATTTATTCAGGGAGGGGGAAGGAAGCAGATGTATATACATATACATTCAGTCACGTGCGTCTCCTCCCAGAAAAAGGCTCCGTGAACGTATAGTACAGGAGAAGGTCTCCGGGTTATTATTATTATTATTATTATTATTATTATTTAAAAGCTGGGGTTGTGCCCCAAAGGGCTCGCTGTGGAGGGCAAGTGGTGATGGCTCCTCGCTGGCCCGGGATGCAGCGAGCCGAGAAGATGGGGACACGCCTGGTGGCAGCTGTGTGACACCTGAAGAACATAGGACTCCATCTCTTCTCTCTCCTGGCACACGGGGCCAAGTGTCCAAACCTCAGAGCCAGCTTCCGAGATGTCCTAAAGCCACACCGGGATATTCAAAGCCTTCTTCCTCACCCTCAAATCTCATCCAGGAGGCCAGGGAGTGGTTTTGGGATGTGTGGAGGCCCCAGGTGAGATCTCCTGGCGGTGGGAGATGCCAGGAGGAGGAGGGGAAGCGGTGCCCTACTCGGTGATTGTATCAGCAAGGAGAAAACATGCACGGGAGCGAGGTGGTGTTCCTGTCTCACCCCCTCCACGCCCCGACCCTGTTCTAAAATGAACAACTTCAGTCCCGCTCCCCACCGCGACGGGGGGATGCTCACCCCCAGCCCACCCCGCTCCCACCCTCTCCCTCACTACTTGTGGGGTATTATTCCGTGGAAGGCAAATTATTTTGCCCCGTGGCAGCTGGAGGAGGAGGAGGAGGATGCAGGCTCGCCTCCAGCGTGGTGAAGCATCTGGTCGCTCCCCAAAACGCACTGGATGTCCCCGACGTGGTGGAGAGCGTGGTGGGGACAGGGCCCACGCCTGCAGGCACGCTCCTGGTGGGGACTGAGCAATGGCAGGAGGTTTTTGGGGGGCCAGTTCTCCACAAAGGGGCCCCCGGCAGCCGTCCTTCCCCCCAGCTGGGGTTAACACCAGGGGTCCCGCTCCGCTCGCCCGCGGCAGAGGCTGTCACTGCGCTGCCAGGCGCTGTCAATGAGGCTCTGAGCGTCCTCGCATTTCTTCTTGGTGGCAGCGTCCAGAATGGCCTTGTGCAGAAGGTCGACCTGAAACACACATGAGGGGCAGTCAGGAGGGAAACGAACAGCAGCCACTTCTCCCCCTTGTTGTAAAACCACCTCAAAAAGAGACAGGAAAGCTGCCTGTGTCATGAATCCAGGTGATGGAGGGGGACAGGGCTGACCTAGGTTCCTCCCCACTCCCCTCACCAGCCCTGGCTGCTCATGGCCCCCATGCCAGGGGACTCGGGCCCCAGATCCCACATCCTGTGGTTATATGGACATGGAGGAGCTCCGTGGCTCTCCTGCCTTTCAGGGGAAAGCTGGGTTCACCCAGCAGGGAAAAATTCCCCCACGCCTTCCTTGGAAGGCGCTGGCCCCATCTGCGCTTCCTCGCTGGAGGATGGGTGCAGTGTGCCCGGCACGCTCACCTGGTAGATGTTCCTCCACGCAGCGTTCAGCGCCGAGAGGAACCTCTCCAGTTCTGTAGTGCAACTAAAATAGAGGACCCAGGGGGGCAGGAACTGCTTGCGGTCCTGAGCAAACTCCTAAACACCAAGACAGAGGCCAGGCGTTACCACTACGGTCCTTGCCCAGCCCCGGGCTGGCTGGGGACCATCCCAAGCACCATGCTCACCAGGATACAGTACTCCTTGCCGGCCTCCGTGGAGACGGCGGTGATGTCCGTCAGCTCCATGGTGCCCAGCGAGCGGAAGAAGCTGGTCTGGCAGTCCTCGTGGCAGGTGAAAGCCTTCTCGTCCGTCAGCACGAGGCAGCAAGGGACACAAGGCGTGGGGACAACGCCCTGGGGGATCACCTGCATCAGGTGGGGAAAGGGGGGGTTAAAGTCCAGCATGAAGGAGCCCCGTGGGGAAGCGCTCCTGGCTTGGGAGACAGCTGCCTGCTCCACCCCTGTCAGACATCCCTGCTCCCAGCAGCAGCTCCAGGCAAAGGAGGGGTGATGCCCCCGTGCTTGAGGGCTGTGCTGGCTCACCCCCTTGGAGACAGCCTGGCAGAAGTACTGCATCCAGTCTGCCATGTCCTCCTCGTTCTCGGCGCTCAGCTCCAGGGAGGGCCGGTCCGTCAGGATCACCTGGAAGGAGTGGGGCCGGTCGGTGGTGTTGGAGCGCCGGCATCCCCCGCACTGCTCGCCGCTGGGAGAGAGGGGGGAGGATGGAGATCAGCAGGATAGACCTGACAGCAGCCTCTGCCTGCCCCCCCTGCACTGCACCTCACCCCTGTGCCCCACAAGTGTTCACTTCCCAACTGGGACATCCAGAGCTGAGCATGGGGCTCTCCCAGTGAGGCTCTTGGAGGGGCACATCAGCCCTTCAGAGGCCAATTCCCCATGGGCTTGGTGTGCACAAACCAGGAGGAAAGGAGCCCCTGTCCAGCTACACACACGGGAGCCAAGGCAAACGGGCACCTGTACCTGGAGAATTGTGTTCAGTTCTGGACTCCCCAGCTCAAGAAAGACAAGGAGCTACTGGAGAGTCCAGTGAAGGGCTACAGAGATGCTGAGGGGACTAGAACATCTCCCGAGGGAAGGCTGAAGGACCTGGGGCTGTTCAGCCTGGAGCAGAGAAGACTGAGATGGGATCTCATCAACACTTATCAATATCTACAGGGGGTGTCAGAGATCGGACCAGACTCTTCTCACTGGTGCCCAGTGACAGGACAGGAGCAATGGGCACAAACTGGAACACAGGCAGTTCCACCTGAACATGAGGGAAAACTTTCCCTTGAGGGTGCCCAAGCCCTGGGCCAGGCTGCCCAGAGAGGTGTGGGGTCTCATTCCCTGGGGACATCCAAAACCCACCTGGACTCCATCCTGTGCCACCTGCTCTGGGTGACCCTGCTTGAGCAGGGGGTTGGGCTAGATGATCTCCAGAGGTCCCTTCTAACCCCACCACACTGTGATTCTGTGATCTGTACCCAGACAGCAGTAAGCAGGGAGTCCTGCACAGACTAGATCATCATCTGCCTTCAGACACCTCCCTGAGCATCCCAAGGAGCTCCTGGTCCCCAGATCCCTGCTGACCCCAGGTGCCACATCCTACCAGCTCCTTACCCCATGTTGATGGAGAGCAGAGGGGTGACATCCGTGCGGTCCGGGTACTGGTACAAGATCCCGTTGCTGCCGTTTGGGAAGACAAGAGAGGTGGTGACTGGAATCAGCTCAGCTTCAACAACTGCACAAACACCCTCTGCTGTTGGTCCTGCCCTGCCCTCCACCCACACCGCCCTGTGGGGTTGTGCTCCTGCTCCTGGGCAGCCACAACTGGTGGCTTTAGCCTCCCAGGTGACAAGATGGGTTCTCTCCATCTCCCAAGGAGCTCCTGGGCAGCAAACTGGTACCAACACCTTTCTCAACAAGCCCCAGTGCTGACCCACAGCCCCAGTGCCCACCTGAGCACCACAAAGCAGGTCTTCCACTGCTCCTTGCCCAGGTAGGAGGTCCCTGCCTTGTAGTGCAGGATGCCGTCCTTGGTGACCGCGTTTTCCGTGGAGGTGTAGCTATTATTGGTGGGTCCCAGCGCCTCATCCATGGGGTCTTCCCAGTGAACGAGGCCGTAGAAACGCACGACCACGTCGCAGGCCTGTGAGGATCAGGTGGAGAAGTCAACAGGAGGGAGTTCCCCTGAGCCTCCCTGTGTCGTAGTGCCCACGATATCCAAACTCACCTCACACTTGGACTCCTGGGCCACAAACTTTGCGAGTGCCAGTTTCTCCATGGTGGCATCTGTGAGTATACTGGGGTATGGGGGCTCCCGGCACCCTTTGATCATGGCTGACTTCAAGGAGACCAGGAAGAACCTGAGAGGGAGATGGAGATCTCTGATGAGACCAGGGCAAGCAGCCCCTTCATCTCCTTCAGGTGCTCTGATGCAGAAGGGACTTCTCTCCAACATGGGCCTCTGGTCTTCCAGACCAAAGGTTCTTGAAATCAACCCAGAGACCAAAAGTGATGGGGGCTGCAAAGTCTGAGCTCCAGGAAGGAGATGGGTGAGACAGGGAGATGGATGAGACTGGGAGATGGACACCCAGCCCCACACAGATCCCAGTATGACCATCCAGGTGCTAACAAGGTCACCTCCCTGACCTGACAATATGCAAAGACCTGGGGACGTGCCTTGAAACTCAAGACCTTGTCCCTACTCATCCTGAGTGACACAGAAGACACATAGTCTGTGTCACCCAGAGCCCCGAGGCTGTCAGCCTGAGGGACAGGGTGACGCTGTGAACACCCTGGGAAGATGCTCTGGGCTTACTCATGCTCGGGGCATATCCAGCTGCCTGCAGGGTTTAGCTGGTGGCATCAAACCAACCCTCAAGGCCCCACTGGTGGCAGGACTTTGTCACCAAGGGCTGTCACCAGAGTCTCTTGCATTGCCCAAGTCATGCCAGGAATCCAAGGTGCCAACCAGAGGTCCCACACCCCAGAAGAAAAGCTCCATGGTCTACAGCCCCATCCCTGCTTACTCGGTGAGAGCCACGTCCGCAGTGTCGAGCAGGAACTGCTTCCTCCGGTTGGTGCACACCAGAGTCACCGTCTGCTGGTCCAGCCCGACCTGCACCATGTACAACCAGTTAAGAAAGTTGGGAGGGGGACGAGGGGCGGTGAAGCACGGCTGAACCTGGCTTCTGGCCCCAGGGGAGATGGTCAGAGGTGGCTCTGCTGCCCACGCGAGGATACGAGCGAGTCAGGCACGTGCAGAGGTGACACGAGGGGGGATCACTTCTAAATTCCCAAGTCTCAAAGATTCACAAGTCAAAATGTTTCCCATGGCCAGAGAGCCCCACAGGAACACCCCACCGTGATGCTCCTGACACCAGTGGCCAGGGGGGTGAGGAGTGACCCCCAACTCGCTTCCTGCTCCCCCTGAAGGGCTGACCTGACCCAGACTGCGCTCACCGAAACGTAGTCCAGCTCGTTGTAGGACACGGCCTCCTCCACCATGTAGGGCTTCTCCGCTGCCCCTGGCACGGACACAGAGAGCGGCGTGAATCACAGGATCCTAGGGGTTGGAAGGGACCTCGAGAGATCATCCAGTCCAACCCCCCTGCCAGAGCAGGGTCACCTAGAGTCCATCACACAGGAACGCATCCAGGCGGGGTTTGAATGTCTCCAGCCAAGGAGACTCCACAGCCTCTCTGGGCAGCCTGGTCCAGTGCTCTGGCACTCTCACAGGAAAGAAGTTCTTCCTGAGATTCACATGGAACCTCCTGTGCTCCAGTGTGCATCCATTGCCCCTTGTCCTATCATTGGTCAGCACTGAAAAAATCTTGGCTCCATCGTCCTGCCCCTCACCCTTTACATATTTGTAACCATGGATGAGGTCACCCCTCAGTCTCCTTTTCTCCAAGCTAAAGAGCCCCAGCTCCCTCAGCCTTTCCTCATAAGGGAGATGTTCCACTCCCTTCATCATCTTTGTGGCTCTGTGCTGGACTCTTTCAAGCAGTTCCCTGTGAAGGGGGCGAAGGAGCCCAGCGCTGCCAGCATCTGAGCACCCTGCAGACCAAGCCGTGTCCTGGGCAGCACGGAGCCACAGGGCACGTGTCCCAGGGCTCCCTGGGGCACAAGTCAACCTGAGCTCCTCACTGCCACCGCTCCAGGGGGGACACAAGGCAACTGGCAGGAGCTGGCAGTGAAGACAGTGAGCTATGGGGGCCCGATTCATGGACAAGCCACGGCTCAAGCCTCCCTCCCTGCAGCTGAGCGCAGAGGCTGTCAGGATAGAATCATAGAACCATTCTGGTTGGAAGGGACCTCCAGGGTCATCAAGTCCAACCCTTATCCCATCAGATTCCTAACCATTAGACCATGGCTTCAAGTGCCTCATCAACCCATTTTCTGAACACTCCCAGGGACGGTGACTCCACCACCTCCCTGGGTAGCCTACTCCAGTGCCATTCCAGGATGGACTACCTTTCCGGATCAGGTACACGTAGCAATCCGTGAGCAGGACGTAGATCAGCTGCAGGTTCCCCTCCATGTGCCCTGTGCTCATTCGGATCATCTGTGTGGAGAAAGGAGAGCTCTCACAGTCCGTGGCCAATGCAGGCACAGAGCTGGGGCTATGGGGGAGCTCCATTGTGACTGCCTTACCCTGAACAACTGTTCCTCGTTCTCCCGGAAAACGTGGATCATCAGCAGGAGGAGATGGTTGTTATCCACCCTGTGGAGAGAGACAGCAGAGGATGGACACTGATATGGGGCTGGGTGGGTCCAGGAAGGGCAATCCCTTCCTTATTGAACTTGTCCGTAACTCAGGCAGCACCTGCTGACCCCCCAAGACCTTCTCCTCCCGATCTTGTGCATCATCTTCACCCTGGAAAAGGATGGCTTTTGCCCCCCAAACCAAGGACAAAGGGAAAAGTGCCAGCTTGAGCTCAAGATTGTTTGGAAGATGCTTTCCCTGCTGAGCAAACCCAGCCTCACCTGAACTCGGAGGGATGGGTCAGCTCTGAAGGGCTGCCCTGCCCTTCCTCCACACCAGAGTCCTCGGCGCTGCTTGGGGAAGGGCTGGGCTGCTCCTTCTTTGGCTCGTGAAGAGCCTGGGGGTTGGTGGTTTCTGTCTGGCCAGTCTGGGGTTCACCAGCCGTCCCTCCAGACTCCTCTACTGCCCCAACTGTTTCTCCTTCTCTGCTTTCTTCTTCAGGAGCCTCAGGGCTACCAGAAACATGTGGCGGTTGGCCAGGCCCTGGAGCGTCATGGTGGCCACCACCTGGTGCAGCAGCGTTTGGACTCTCAACGGTAAAGCGGTAGAAGTCCATGGGGGCTGAAATCCCCTCACTAAAGTCGCCAGAGGACGATCCATCCGGGGTCTCCCCTGGCGTGCCAGTCCGAAAGGACTGCCCGGGCCGCTCGAGGGGGGCGATCCAGCCGCCGGCATCCAGCTGCCCGTTGAGCCGGTCCATCACCTTGCTGAGCGGCTGCCCCAGGCTCTCCATGGACGTGTCCTTCATCTCGGGGATGCGCAGAGCCAGCTGGCCCAGGGCAGAGCGCTCACAACCCTCGTCCTGCCCACCCGGGGCTGCAGGACCATCATCTCTCTGCGGGTCTTCTCTGTCACTCAGCCTGTTGGCACCGCTGTCCCCGCTGTCCCGCTGGCCCTCGGGCGCTGCAGGCGCAGGGGTGTTCACCGGCTCCTCAGGCTTTGCTTTCTTCTTCTTGCCTGTTTTCTTCTTCTTGGCTAACCTGCGTGGTGAGAGACCAGTCACTCTTAGACTTCTGCAATGTAGAGAGGGGTCCCACCCCTTCCCAATAACCTTCTGTGATTTTCCCTATCGTGGAAATATTCCCCCTCCCTGGCAGTGTTGAAGGCCAGGTTGGATGGGGATTGGAGCAGCCTGGTGTGGTGGGAGGTGTCCCTGCCCATGGCAGGGGGTGGCACTGGATGGGCTTTAAGGTCCCTTCCAACCCAAACCAGTCTGGGATTCTGTGATTCTATGAAATTCTCCTATCAAGAACATAGTTCAATGTTCAGCCCCTGTCTCCATGCCAGATCTCACAAGAGAAGCAGAAAAACCACAAGAGTCTGGACACAGTTTCCTACCCATCCACAAAAGGCATGGACACAGCACCCTGGGTGCAAAGGGGAACACAAATGGATGCGCAGCTAAGCTGACATGGGAGAAATCCCTGCCTGAGAGCAGGATGATGGGAAGGGAGAAGGTTTCAGGAAGACCTGGGAATGTCAGGTCCCCAGCTGCCACAAGAGGGAGATGCAGGCTGGAGCAGGGCACACCAGGATGCCGGTGGTGGAAGGGTCCAGGCCTCCCATGGCACCCAAACTGCTGCCAGGTCACTCTGGTTTGGGCAGGGAGCACAGTGCTTCCCTTCTGGTGTCTGCTGGAGAGATGGGACCCAGCTCTTCTGCTCCTCCCAGGAAAAACCAGGCACAAGAGCAAAGCACGGGCCTGCTGGGCTGGTTTTGGGGTGCCCCCTCCCCAGGGGAGAGCAGACAGAGCCTTGAGCATTCTGTCTGGGTTTAAGGGCTCCGAGGGACCCCTGGGGATCTCCTCTGCAAGAGTCCAGGTCTGCGGAGGCATCTCCCTCAACAGGTTTAGCCACAGCTCATTGACAGACAAGAGGAAGGAGAGGAGAGAAGATCTGAGACCTGGAGCTGCTGCAAACCTGCCACCAGCTGGAGAAAGCTTCCAATCAAAGCTCATGGCTTCCTCCAAGCTCTCTTATACAGCCTGTCAGGCAAAGAGGTTTAAGTTGAGCCAGCCTGGTGTTCTACAGACCCAAGGGATCAGCTCTGTTGACACCTACAGAGCATCAGTTGGCATCTGGAGGTACAAAACCACTTTCTTGTGATTGTATAAATGCTGCACCACGGGTGCTGTGTCTGTTGGGCTAGAAAGGGTGGCATATCATCAACCTCCAGGGGCACGTTTCCAGGCCAGGTAGCTCTACCTGATGACCTCTAGCTCCATGCAGCTCTCAGACTGGTCTGTTCCTTCAGGAGTGGCTTCAGCCTTCTCCTGGGAAGTCGTGTGCACCGGTGTGGTCTCAGCAGAGGACGGCGCGTCGGCTTTCTCCTCATTGAAGGGGTTGTGGCGCTGCGTCGGGCTCTTCACGGAGGCCTTGCTGTCGTTGGCCTCCGAGGCAGTGGAGGGTGGGCAGCTGAGAGTGTCCGTGAGGTCTCCATCTGCAAAGACAAGAAGGGAAGGAGCAGGATTAATGTCAGCTCAGGCACCTGGATTGGGTCAGATCAAGCAAAGCTGCACGCTGGGGGCTCAGGGCACTGTGTGGTCACCACACTGCTCATGGTGACACCATCCCAGGCACTGGCAGGGCACTGTTGGACCAGTTCAGCTGGAGAGACCACCGTGGGCAGCACGCTCTTTGCAAGGAGGGACAGAGAGGCCAGCGTGACCCAGCACCGCGCCACGGTCTGCACCCGCTGTAATTTAGAGAGCACCTGGAAACAACAGCTCGGTCTCCCAGGAGCCAGATTAAAAGTAGAGGTGGGGTCCTTGGGAAGGAACTTGAGGGGTCTTGGGGGCTCCTTAACAAGGTGACAGTGAGCTAACGAGGCTGCTGCCCCACGCTGCTGCTGCTTATCCCCTCCCACGGGGTCTTAGGAAGGTGCTGCCTTGGGCAGAGGGGCAGGAACGGAGCCAGCCCGCAGAGCAGCGATCCTTACAGGGCTGGTTGCTTTTATCCACTTGCATGGGACACCCACAGCGGGCTGGGAGTGTGGTGGAGGGGGACACGCAGCATTCACTGGGGTCTGGGGACAGCAGGCTACATGGACAGGTCACAGCACAACCGGCTTGTTAGTCTTCAGAGGGAAAAGGAGCAGCAGAGAAGGGCTACGGGCGTCATGCTCGGAGTTATCCATCCACAAAGTCACAGTTAAAGGAAGGCTCCCCATGCCCTCCACTCCTCCAGCACCCCTCGTGTCCAAAGCCAGCTAGAAACCTCTTGCTAAGCAGGGAGATCCCTCCTGAAGGGCCTCACAGCCCCGGCAGACTGACCCAGGGGCGTAGGTTTTGTGTAGGAAAATAAAGCAAGCTAAGAAAGGCAGTTTTGTGATGGCCAACTTGAGAACACTGCTTTGTTCCTGCTGAAACGCCCACCCCGCAGCGCCGTGCGTGCGTGGGAACCCCACCGAGGGGCAAACTGGGTGGACTGGTAATGTCTGCACTAAAGGGAAAATAAAACGTTTCAAAACAACATCAGCCCCAGGCTGTGAGCCTGCATCACCCAAACAAACACCACTCCCATTGCCTAACCCCTGCTGGTTCTGTGGAGACAAAACAGTCTTTGTCCAAAACACAGAATTTTATCCCAAATTGCATTTGCTGAAAAGGGGGAACGGCTCCAGCTTTCTTACCCTCTTGCTCTGCGTACAAACAGCAAGGGATCTGTCCTTACACTAACCTGGAGCAGTGGTGAACCACACCGGTGCTGCTTTGCAACCAGGATCTGTGCACAGGAGCTGTGCCTGCCTCCAAAAACCAGAGTGATCTGCTCCCAGCGTCCCATGGCTTCTCCCAGCCAGCACCCAGCACCCACGGTTAAGTTGCTCGCTGGGTGTTGGGTTTGGAAACGTGGTTTGTACCCTCTCCCTGTAGGCTGAAGCTTCAGGGACACACTAAACCACCTCTGTGAGCATCCCTGCGCGTGGGGTAAGAAAGGAGAGGGAGCATGTTAGAGCCCAGGAGCAATCCACATGGAATTCAAGCAGAATTTCCCCCAATGTTCAGGCAGTATCAGCCAAGGCCACTCAGACCCAAGGGTCTGCAAAGGACAGTGTGTGGGTGTATTTCCTCCGGGGGTAAAGCAGAGAGGTCTCCTACTCCTGTCACATGCAAAGGGTACACGCAGGGACTGCACGTGGAGGAAGGAGAACAAGTTCCTCCAAAATGGGCACATGCTCTTGGCCATGAAGGCCAGAGAGAGCTGACAAGTTGGTTTTAAAAGTGGCAAAATCAAAAAATGAGAAGTGCAGTGACTGAGCACAGCCACGTGCTGGGTGTTGTGGCCTCATGAGAGATGCTTTGTTACAGGAAAGCATGGTCCAAGGGAAACAAAACCTCCCACAAAAGGCCCAAAATCAGAGAAAACAGAATTAATTCAGCTGTTTTCCAGGGCTTTCAGGAAATCAATGAAAGTGGATCAGTTTTTCAATCAGCACCCTGGCGTGCTTTACCCCCAAAGAGGAAATCTATGACACGGGGCACACTCTGTGTTCTTATCAACACAGGCTGGAACGTGTGGAGCAGCTGCAGAACCACATGTCCAGGAGCTGGGGAGAGCTTTGCCCGTGGTCTCACAGCTGAGACACACAACCTCCCACCTTGGGGGATCTTCTCTGCTCTTTTCTGCCTCTACCGAATTCCATCAAGACGTGGTGGTTGCTTGTTAAAGAAATGAACTGGGGAGCATGCAGCAAGCTTCAGGTGGCAGCAATGCAGAGAGAAAAACAAAACGTTGTAACAGATGAGTATGTCCCACCTTCCCAGTCTCTGCTGGGCATGGTCTGCATTGCTGGAAAGACATCTCCAAAATCATAATCTACAAAAATGAGGGATAAAACTCAGGATTAGAAATACAAGTAGTGGGGATGGAGGGGGGACAGGGGAGAGTGTGAAGGGGATTTGGGGAGGGAGATGGGAAAGGAGAGGAACAAAATAATCTTCCACTGATACCCGAAATGCATGAGAAAATAGTTTGGGAACATGGATGTAAATGGGAACCAGCTGCAGTAAGGGTGGATCCTGCTGGATGTTTGCATTGTGGGAGCTTCAACAGGACCAGTGAAGGATGAAGGCCCCAATATGCTGGAAAGCTAAACCAGAAAAACAGTTGGCGTCACCCAGGGCTCGTGTACCTAACGAGGGATCTCCTCTGGGAAGCAGTTTAATTGCTCTGTGCCTCAGTTTCCCCACTTCACACTTACCTCCCATACTACCCTCCCATTGTGATGTTTGACTTGTTAATGTTTCCCTGCCCTTGTCACCAGTCCTTCTCCAGCTTTCCTGGAGCTCCTTCAGGCACTGGAAGGTGCTCCAAGGTCTCCCTGGAGCCTTCCCTTCTCCAGGCTGAACACCCCCAACTCTCTCAGCCTGTCCCCAGAGCAGAGCTGCTCCACATTTCTAGGAAGACTAGATTTCTAGAGAGACTCCCAGCCTAACTGCTGGGTTTCACACTTTGGTCTCTTTCAGCCCATCATCTGCTACCTCAGTTGGTGTTTTATCCAGTCCAGCAGCTCAGCTGAAGGGGATGTGGGAGCACACAGCCTCTGAAAAACCACTGACCTTCACTGGACGGCGCGATGGCACTGTCATCCCATTCCAGGTTGGTGGAGGTGACTGAGTTGAAGGAGTTGAGGGACAGGCTGTCTGAGCCGTGCACGGAGCTGGGCAGGCGGTCCTCAAAGTCCAGCAGGTACTGAGGTTTGTAGTAATCTGGCATGTACGGGGCCAGATCCAGGTAAGGAGCATCCTGCAGAGAGGAGAGCGTGGGTGAGTCAGGCTCTGAGTCACCACACAGAGCCATTAGCACAGTGATGATGGGGCTGGCCTTGAACATCCTCTGACTGTTCAAACCAGGTGGTTCCACTGCAACACTGAGGGTCAGCCAGTGGCTTTGTGTTTACCTGGAGGGATGCCAGCATTTCCTACCACGCTTGCAGAGCTCGACTCCTTTATTCCCATCAATCTGCCCCATCATTGCCTTCCCCACACCCACCTCGTTCCTCTTCCAAACCATGCAGAGGAATAACTGAGCAGTAAGAATAAATCCCATTGCTGGATCTCCAAAGACCCCAGCCTAGAGCCTTCCCTCAAAGTGGCAGCTTCAACATTTTCAGCTCAAGGTCACCAAGAAGGTACACCTTGGACCAAATGGTGGGACCTGTAGCACCCAGGACCCGTCCTGCTCCACAGAGCTCTCCCAGAGCCAAGACAAACAGACAAAACACTCACCAGATCCAGGTCAAAGCGGATGAACTCCAGCCCGGACACCAGCGTTAAGAACAACGTCAGATGATCGTGACTGCAAACCAGGGCATTCCTGCAGCATGGAGAAAACAGAAGAGCTTTAGAGATGTGGGAAAGAGAAGAAATAGCTACAAGCACCCTTCTGTCTTCTTGGTGGTGTGTCTCTGAGCTGCCGTATAAACGGCCCCAGAGCTGTGAGTCTGATGTTGGCTTCCTAAGAGCAATGGCAGAGCTGAAGGGCTCGTATGTGGCTCAGAGCAGGTGGGCACCCACTCTGTGCTGTCCCTGAACCTGATTTCCATGTGTCCACTAGAGCTGGATCCCTGGATAAGAGCAAAGCAGCTTCTTGAAAGATGTGGAAGAATATTAAGGCTACATCTGGGACTGGGAGCAAAAGCAGTAACTAGGAGAGATGCACGCAAGCCCTCTTATAGAGGACAGCGTGTCCACATCTGGGACCTTTAAATTAATCATGCAAAACCTCCACAAAACCCGCAAGGAAAGATCAGACCCTGATCAACTGCTCGGCAAATTAGGGCTTGCTTCTGACAAAGGCATGGCAACCAGTGCCCGAGCGAGGACGAGCTGGGACACTCACTTGACATAGTACTTGTGCAGCAGGCTCAGGTTCTCCTGGAACAGCCTCAGATAGCTCTCCAAGGAGTTCTCGTTGAGGGCCAGGTACAGCCATGCCCGGCCTGAAAAGAAATCAGCAGAGAGATTTATCTGTGGGGAAACAAAGAAGCAAAGAAAGCCTGGAAATAAACACAAATTGGTTAAAACACAACAGATTGTTCATTCACATTTGTATCATTTCAGGGGAGCAGCTGACTGGTAGGGAAATGTCAGCAGGAGACAAAGAGTCAGGTTTGTGATTTGGGATGAGAATAAGAGACCATGTGAAGCTGGCTGAGAAGCAGACACACAACTGTGTCTCTCCAGCAAGGTGGGAGCCCTGCCGGGATCAGGAGGCAGGAGAGGTGGAGGGAGAATCGCTGTGAATCAGCACGGGTGCAATCTGAGATATCACACAAATTCTGGTGCAGAGAGAGGTGATGGAGGAGACTGTGGTCAGCTCCACTCTCACCGGTACAGGGCTTGGGAGATGAAGGGTGTTGGGATAATCAGGCAGAGAGGAGGCCTCTGGGCACCGTCCTGTGTCAAAAGTGGCCTCGATGGTCCCATCAGCTACAGACAACTCGCAGCAGGGGAGAAGCAGCACCAGGCAAACAACAGCTACAGAGAGATGCTCTGGGGCGAGAGAGGTGATGTCCCCCATCTGCCAGAAACCCCTTCTGAGAGCACGACCCAGCACGTCGCTCCAGGGCAGCAGAAGCAGGGCTGTGTCTTTGACCCAACACTCAACCCTGAGACACGGTGCAATTATTTCTAGAACTGTCACCCCAGGACTCTCCTCCTTGGCCAAGGCGAGTCGGACTCAGTGGGAAGTTGCCTGCTGGCTCCTTTGGTCTGCCCACAGCTCCAACCCCCAGATGTCCCCAACCCAAAGGTTGCCCTCAGAGCCAGGGCAGTGTCTGTGAACACTCACTGCGTCCCAGGTTGGTGGCCACGTGTTGCAGCACTTCGATCTGTTTGATGGCTTCCCGGCGGGTGAAGTGAACCACCAGCACCCAGTAGCCCGAGGAGAGATCTTGAAGGCTGGGAGCAGAAAGAAGCCCAGAGGAAGGTTAAGCAAGTGCTTCGTTATCTCCATCCCAATTCCTGCCCGGATGGCTTCCTCATGCTTGGCAAAGCACAGGGAAGAGCATCCCAGCAGCAGGCTCCACGCTTACCCATAGAGCAGAGCGTGGTCCAGATGTTCACAGAGCCGCTGCAGGACCTTGTCGTGGTTTCTGATGGCCGGCGTCTCGTCTTCACAGGCAGCAAAGTAGCTCTGCAGCTGTGGAGGAAGAGATGGGATGGCTTGAACACCCTTTAGTGCCCACTGAGGAGGCAGGTGAGGATGCCAGCACGCTCACAGCCAGCATTGAAGAGCTTGCTTTAATCTCTCAGCTTGCTAAACCTCGACGCAGGTTACTTATGGGGTGTAGCAATTGGTTGTAAGAGTACCCTAAAGGCAACAGCTCATAGGAGAACCTCATCCACAAAGATTTGTCCATGTTTTAGAGACATGGCAGTGGCTGCACAACCAACTTCAACAAACAACAGTTTGGGCTGCACAGCCTCCTCCATCCCACTACAGGTGGCTCCTCTGCAGTGGTGCAGCCATCTCAAAGCTGTTCAGAACAGAAATAAATCAAGGCTCTGGGCTCTGTTTCTCTCTGCCATGGGGCTGAGTCCCCTCCTCAGTCTCACAGTCTTGCCATGGGAACCCCTGGTTGGGGAGAGACGTTGCCTCCAAGTATAAAAGATGCCCGAGTTGAGGAGCCTCATCCTTGCAGCACTCTGAGCTAAATCTGCACGAATGCTCAGTGCAGTTTCAGCATCCCAGGAAGAGATGGAGGTTCTCTTGTTGCAGGCAGCTCGAGTGAGTGCTGTGATGCTGGGTGTTGCTGCCAGGCAGCTGAGAGCTGCCCCAGCCTCTCAAACACAGGCTGGCACAGGTTGCCTGGCTGGCCAGCAGCAGGACCTCGCAGGGCACAGAGGGCAGCGCAGATACACGGAGGCACATGCGTGTGCGGCTCAGTGAATCCCAACTCATCTACAAAGCATCACCTCATGCAGCTGTGGCTTTTTCAAAACCCAGGAGAGCTCAGCTCAGCCTCAGTTAACCCGTTCACAGCCACAAAGCCAGCTCTGAAGTCAGTATTGACCCCGTGCTCTGCTGATGGAGGTTGGACACCGCATGAATTGCTTCTCTGCTTCTGCAAAACCTGCGAGAAATCCCAGAAATCCCCTTACACCAGACCCTACCTCCCCTCCCAGCTGACCCACCGGCCTCCTCCTGCCCCTACAGATCTATTTAGGTCCCCGTCTCACACACACTTGGCATGCAGCAGGGAGATCACTCGCCCAGGGGGTCATCTCAGCCGTTTAGGACATGTTTATTTGCTCTGGCTGGTGACAAGCGAGCGCAGTTCAGCTGAGCCACGACAACACGTGCCCATACACACATCATTTTGGTGACCCGACTGCCAAACCTCACCAGGTAGGTGGGAGATTTAAAAGTGGACAGCATTGTGCTTGGTGAATCTGACCCGTCCCCAGGAACTGGTTTGTCCTTCCCAGTTATTGCTAGAGCCAGAGAAAGTCCTTTAGGAAAATCATCCAGTTATCAAGGGGACAAAGAACACCTCGTGGCCCCTGGGGAACCCTTCCCGACAACACTCTTAAAATGGCTTTACCTCCAACACCCTCCTGGCTTGAAGACCTTGACTCTCTCTGGAGCTCTTAGGTAAGATGGGAGAGCCAGGCGTGTTCCTGCATGGAGCCAGTCCCAGCCCTTAGGTGGGAAAGAACTGCTGAGCCGGAATAATTGCAGCCAAATTCCCTTGTCCCATCGTGCAGCTCAGTCTGTCCCTGTCCTGTCTAGTCCAGAAGGTAAATCCCCCCTTAGGAAGGAAATCTGCAGTAAAGCTTTGTTTGCAGAGCCACCCATGGGTGCTCAGCAATGCACAGGCGTTCGGTGAGACCCGGAGCATTTCAGCTCAGCAGCTCTTATCCATTTTTGGGAGGAAGCTGAGCCAGAAGATTTAGGCTATTAATAGGCAGCCCAGACCCAAGCAGGGAGAGGAACGTCCTGAAATCCCACTATTCAGGAACTATTTCAGGAGCCACTTGCAGCCAGTGCTTTAAGCTGCAGCAAGGACACCAGAGGAAGAAACTAAGTCGTGATTTAGAGCTGTGTCCCTCAGGATGCTCTCCAAGAGTTGTCTGGAGCTCACTAAAATATCCCAACTTGGAGAAACTGAGGCAGGAAGCAAAGTCCCTGCCATAGGGGATGCAAGCCAGGATTTGAAGGCAGAAATTCCCAGCTTGTCCCAACCAGGTTGTAGGCTCTGCCGAGAGCTGGGGTACCCTTGGAGAAGGGTTTGTGTCCCAGGTGTTTCTGCAGGCTCTGTGCTGGCTTTGAGGAAATGCAGCTGGGGGAAAACCAAAGCTTACCACCCAAACCAAGGAACCACGTGGCCAGCTCTGCACACACAGCTCGGGGAGGTCATCCTGGAGGGAGCTTGGAGCCTCTCTGTGCTGCTGACTGGAGGAACTCCCCGTGACAGAGAGACTCCAAGCCTGGGCAGCGAAAGAGATGAGCAGATAGAAGCATTTCCCCTTTTTTCTTTCCTTCCTTCTCCAAAAATAACACAGATCTTTGTTACAGCCCTTTATGCAGCCAGTTCACAGCTCCCAGCCTTCTCCATCAGTACATGGACTGACCTACTCCCACCATCAGAGGATGCAAACCATCAGCAAGCAGTGGTTGTCTCACCTCAACATCTACCAACATCGGAAAGCACCAGGGAACTTCTGAAAAATAGATTCCTCTTCCCTATAAAGCCAAATCTCCCCCCATACGAGGGGATCTGGGCTTTGGAGGGTTCATTCTGTGTTACCCCAAGGCTTGGTGTTGCTTTTAGCTGTTCTGCAAGGAGCCTCCTGCCCCTCACCAGCCAGCCCTGCACCACATCCCCTTCCCGGGGAGGCAGCTGGAAAACCCAGCGCCAGGGCCATGTCCAAAGCAAACCCACCCTGAGAGGCTCGAGTCTGTCCCTCTGCAGCCTCTGGAGCCAGAGGATGAGCTGGAGTGACTGTGCCTTGCTCAGAGTCACGGGGTCACACCAGCCCTGTGCACGTGGGACCCTGCGAGTGGGAATCGCACGCTCAGCAGCTTCAGATTTGGATTCAGGTGCTCTGAGTCACATCTTAGGAGGTCACATTTGGTGGTCACCAAGGGCTCGCTCCTTCCCACAGGCACGAAGAGGTTCCATCACGTTCCCCAGGTGGTGCTGCCATTTCCAGCATCCCTCCAAGCCCTGAGCAAAAGGATGTCCATGTCCTGCTGGAGCACGAGCCCCAAAAAGAGATGGGCCAGGAGAATCCTCACCCAGCTCCCACGTGCCCAGGGAGGAAACAAGACAGAACAAGCCTTGGGATCTCCTGGGTGGAGTCACCCCCACGGCGAGGGTGGCAAAAGCTGATGCAGAGGCGTTTGTGGCTTGGGAAGAAGGAGGAGAGGTACGAGGAACAGCTTTCCCAGTAGGGAACAAAATCCAGCTGCATCTTCCCAACGGCCCACTGGCCTGCTCCAAGATCCACCTAGAGGAAAATCTGTAGGAATTACAACCACAAGCACCTTAGGGCAGAGGCACAGACCATGGATGGTGCCAGCACAGGCAGGGAAAAATGGCATTTCCATGGAGTGTTTGCTTCTCTCCCATAAATCGCTCTACGACGCAGACGAACGATTTGAAACCAAGCTCTCCCTAATGGTGGCGGGGCAGACAGACCTGTCTGGGAGGTGGTGACCAAACCTCATGAAGCATCCACAAAGGCAGCTCCCTGACCTACCTGAGCAGCGAGGTGAGGAAAATCAGGCAGGAGGCTGAAATCCAGTCCAAAAGCATTAACCCAACAAGACGTTGGCCATCACTGGTTTTTCTAGAGATGCTCCTCCCTTCATCTCCTCTACAGTCCAAAATCAGAAGGGTTGAGGCTGGCTTGGGCAGAGGACTCGTGTGGGGCACAGCAAACACCTCAAGCCCTGACCCGGGGCTATTTATAGACATCCCTGTGGCCAAAATAAGTGCTGCTGGCATGCAGAAGACATCCCTGCCACTCATCACAGCCACTCCGCGACTGGGTCCCAGCACCGGTGTTGCGACAGCGTGGGATAAACCTGCTCCAGGGAACTGGTTACAACAGCTCAGACACTCGAGGCTGGCAAGTTCAACACTTGAGGAGAAAGCAGAGCAGAAGGGTGCTCGCCCAAAGGGAACAGCGAGGTGGTTTGCATGGGGGGGGAACACAGGGGCTGAGCTCCGAGCGGTTGCACCTCATCCCAGCTGAGGAGAAGGTGGATTTCATTGCTGTTTATCAATCATGAGTTATTTTTTTGGCAGTGCCACACCACACCCCGCTCTGGCACACATGGGAAAGGGTATTCCTTACACAATTTTACAGCCTGCTAATTGCACTAGTCCTCAATAAGCATAAAGCTCTCCAGGCCTATTTGCAGAGCTCCTGTGTTGCAAGAGATGCCAAAAAACAATGAGGCAGGCACGCTTTAAAGTCCACGCTTCAAACCCAATCATTCTTGTGGTGTCCCTTTGAAATCTCTCCAGTATTTCTATAACCTTATGGAAATACTGGAATCCAGTCCCCTGACCTGTTCAGGGTTGGCCACAGCCTGGATGAGCCTCCATCTCCACTCTGTAAATCCAACCCACAGATGTTTCACCAGCAGCTTTGCAACACCAAGTTCATTTCCCTTGTTCTGCGTGGTATTTCCTCGGCAGGACAAACACAGCAGAAGCAAAGCAAACAGCCCTTTGCATTCCTCCAGCTCCCTAACCATGGTGCTCCAAAAGCTGCTTTCCCACCCAGAGAGCACTGGCTGCAAGGGGTTTTCCTCAGCTGCAGGAACACAAACAAAGGGAAGGCCACAAAGCAGCAAGCAGACGGCCAAAATGCAACAGAAACCACAAGCAGCCTTTTTGCATCTTCAATTCCTGTCCTCCTGTCCTCCTGAGCAGCTCAAAGATACCTCTGAGCTATCAAGCAGGTGGCTTTCTTTGAGGGCAGCACTTCGTGAGCCATCCAGGCAGGCAGCTGGAGATGCAAACCCTTTGCTAGACCCAAATCCCTTCCCTTCACTTGCTTTTCTACCACGCTGCTCAACTGGACAAGGCTTGGTGGCTCATTGTGCACCCGACTTCTCAGCCAGGACAATCCCCTGCAGCAAGAGCCAACCCACATGGTTTCCTGTGAACGGGGCTTGCAAAGCTGTCTAACAATGGGATTAAAAAAAATGTTGATTAAGAAGCTGGCTCTGGGTCTTGGCACTCTGTCTGGGGCTGCACCCGGAGCTGAGCACCCTCAGGAGCAAGCCTGGAGCTCCAGGGAGCACCAAAAAGAGGTGGCAGGAGACTGACCTTGTCCCATGGAGGTGATGACAGCTCAGTCCCAAGGAAAGAGGCAGTGGGAAGGGACAGGACAGACACATAAGACAGGTAAGCAACCAGCACTCTCATACCTGCTCAGGAGAGTACAGACATTCAACAGCAGATGGGTAAAGAGGAGGCTGAGCTACTCCACCTGGAGAACTCCTAGTCATCCACACCACTCACAAAAGCAGGCTGAATCTCAAGGCAGGGGTGTCAGTCTCTCCTGTACAACACAAAGCCCTCAAATTTCAGCTCTAGCAGGATGTTCTGGAGGTTTCATACATGATCTGACTCAGTGTTTCTTACAAGAAGCTTCCAAACCAGCACTGGCCTCAGTGCCCAGCTTCTCATCCCAGGCTTGGTACCCCTTGCCCGGGTCTTGTGGTTTTCCTGATGAAACACATCAGCACGTTGAAGGCACCACAAGTGACATTGGAGCAGTCTGGAGAGAAACAGAGCGTGCTCGTGATGTGCAAAGACAGGAGCCTGAAAGAGGTGAAGCAGAAACCCACAGCAAAGATGCTCCATGGCTGGAAACTCAGAGCTTTCAAGCATTTGCAAGGCTGTCACCTCCTGGGACACAGGCACCCATCAGCTCTCACATCCCCAAGGCTTTTCCAGGGCTTTCCTTCATTATTTCTGAGCAGCAAACCTTGCAGCAGGCTGGACCCGAGCGTGGCTCAGCCAAGGGCAGGATTTTTTCCAGCAGTGACACTTTGCAAGTCACAGGGAGCACCTGGCTGCTCCGTCACAGCAAGCAAAGCACATGGAGCAGGGGACAGGCATGGAGCTGGCTGCTGTGGGATGGGATCCCTGTGCTCACTGGAGGCAGATAGAAAGGCACAACAGAAAAACCAAAATTCACGGGGAGAAAAAACCAAGTCTGGATGGTAAACACACCAAAAGAAGCCTGCCCCCAAGTCCTGGTACCAGCATCGCTCTCCAGAGAGCTGCTGCTTACTCACACCCTGGCTTTGAACCTCTGGCCACCAACCAAGTCCTCTGGCCAGCAGTTATTTTGCTTTCTCCTCTTGGACCAGGCTATCAGAAGTGGAGAAAGCTGAACGGCCGCTGCGCTTGCGCAACTGGAGGTGGAAAAGCTCAGAGGCTCCAGCTCCTCATACAACACCCACTGCCAACATTCAGCCTCCTAAACCAACTGCTCCCCCAGCGTTAGTGGTAGGAGGACAAACGGGATGTTCTTCAAGGTTCTCATAGCCTTGTCCACCAGCAGATCCAGAGCTGGTCTTCACAAACACCTCCTCTGGGTATAAAGAGACACCACCAGTTTAGGCACCCCCAGAATCCAATCCCCTTGCAGCCCATGAACCTCGTATCCTCACCAGACCCGGGCCAGGATGCAGCATTAGGGATTTCAGAAGAGATCAACCTTGAAATACTCGAGTAACCCAAGAAATAACACTGCTGTGCTCTCAGCAGAACCACAAACAGCTTTGTTTGCTTGCTGAGCGGTGGCAAAGCCCTTAGAGGACCACCAAAATACACAGTGTTGGAGCTGCAAGAGTTTGTAGACTTCTTAAAAGCACCTGAGAGACCCTTGTGTCTTCATGGCTGACTTAGGAGCCCCGCGAGGTTGCTGCTAGCTTCAGCCATGGGCTCCTGGTGGCCCTGGTGCATGTGGTGAAGGGGCACAGAGCCACCCCCAAATCTACCTTCCCTCACCACGCAGGAGAAGCCACAAGCAGAGCTCTGGGAGCCCAAGGAACTGCAAAGACATTTCAATGGTACAGGGCTGAAAATCCAATCCGGAGACAAGCAGAAAAGGCACAGCATTAATTCACTGTGGGGAAGTGGAAACCTTCCCAAAGTCATGCATAAACGGAGCAGAGCCAGAGCTTTTGGCAAGAAGTCCTGCAACGTCAGCAAAAACCATCGCTCCACCTGATTGACATGCACCGAGGATCGGCTGCCCTGGAGTTCATGGGAATGTGTGCCCTTCAAAGCCAGTAGGAAAGCCTGAAAAATAGAGAAGAGCCCCAAACCCTTGAATTCTGACCTAATTTCTGATTTTATGTTTAGCTCCTGGGATTGCCAACAACGAGCATTGTTAAAGGGCTTTACATTTTCACCATCTAAATGCAGGCAGGACAGCAAGAAACCTCTCCTTAACCCCCTGCAATGTCCAGGAGAGCACAGAAACCCAACAAGAGAAAACCAAACTTGGACGCTACCAGGACCAGGTCACCTGTGATAGCTTCTAGCTACCAGGAGATGGTTGGTCAAGGATGGATATGAAGCTGTTGGCATTTCTAGCGTGCTTATCACAGCAGGAGTCCAACTGGGAAGCACTAAGAGGAAGCTCTCTCTCCACTGCTGCCACACAGAGTAATATCTCCTGGAAGAAAACAAGCACTTGAGTGAAGAAGGGTCTGCACCCCGCTGGGAGAGGATGCACGGAGAGGTGTGAATGCACACCAAGCCATAACACGGTTCAATAAAACCCTAATTCTTTAAAAGTAAAATAAGGGTTAGGCACCAATTAGCACAGTAATTAGTGCTGGAGCACAGCCCTCTGAGCAGAAAGTAGGGTGAGGGAGCACTAGGTGGGAAAGGGGGAAAGAAACGGTCGTGAGACAGAAGCAAAGAGCTCCGTGGTGTGACACAGAGCAGAAAGTGTCGCCCTCTGAATTAATTTCTATCTCCCAGGGAGGACAGAGAGGGCAAGCTGCAGATGGGTAATCAACACTATGCTCCAGATTCCCTTGGATGTGTGCTGGAATTGAAGCAGGGACCCAACTCACTACTGCTGAGGTCTCCTAACCTGAAGCCACCAAGAGCAGCAGCCCCGTGACACGAGGACAGGTTATTGGGTGTCTCAGATGTTGGTGTCCTTCTCTTTGCAGTCGGGGCCTGACCTCACACCTCGGTGGTCCATGGCAAAGCTACAGCTGATCTCTGGGATAGGGATGAAGGACATGGATGGTCCAGATCTGGCACTCGGGTATCACACAGAGAAAGCCATGGGTTTGTAATTACCAAACAGGTTTGCACCTCTGCCTCTTCCAGGGGTGCTCCATCCCCCACACATCCCGAGGGAAATAAGAGAGAGTCCTGTTCACTGAGGCTGGAGGGATTCGCTTGGAATTGAAGCTCCTTTTTTTGCTCTTGATTTCTACAGAATTCACTCACTGCTTGTGCTCTGACCCCCCCAACTCCTGACATTCAGAAGCACCCTGGAGAAACTGAAGTCACAACCACAGCTCTCCGTGGCACAAACCCTGCCCCGGGCTGTGCTGCTGCTCACTGCCTTCCCCTCCTGCAGCAGAGGGAAGCTGACAAGCAGCTGGGCCACTCAATGAAAATAAAGCATTTTTTTCTGCTGCTGCTGCTCAAAACCTGACACCACGACCAGGTGCCTCAGCCCTCAGCAGTGGCTTGTCCCAGTTCACCCGGTCCTGAGGTGGGGTTTAGTCCTGGCTGTCTTCTAAAATAGAAGACACAAAACAGAGTCCACAAACTCCTCCCTGGGTCTGAAGAAGGAAAGAACCTATCATCATCTGGCAGAGAAGTGGTGGGAGAGGTGTGCACATCACCACGGACACACCCGAACCCTCTGCCTGCAACGCTGGCAAAAGCCAGCAGTGAGCAACCCACACAGCCAGGAGCTTTGGAAATCAGAGGTGACATCCTTGGAGAACTCCTCCATGCTCCATGACACAATCCCAGCGGCCAGGAGTTACTCAAGAGGGACCCAGAGGTAGGGAGAGGAGGATGAGCGAGAGCAGGATTTCCCAGCCAGGGTGTGGGAATGTACCTGCTCCCCTACACCACTGCCTTCCCACTCACACCAAGAAAGAGAGGAATAGCAGGGACTCGAGGGCTGAAGTCACTCATAGAATGGTTGAATCATGGAATCATGGAGGTTGGAAGAGCCCTCCAAGCTCACCCAGTCCCACCTCCACCTCCATCCCCACTCACCCACAGCACCCAGCGCCACATCCAGACGCCTCTTGAACACCTCCAGGGACGGGGACCCCACCACCTCCCTGGGCAGCCCATTCCCACCCCCAATCCCCCTCCCAGGGAAGGAATTGTCCCTCATGGCCAACCTGAATCTCCCCTGCTGCAATTTCAGGCCGTTCCCTCTCGTCCTTTCCCTGTGGGCACGGCAGAGACCGACCCCCCCCTCACCCCAACCTCCTCTCATGGAGCTGCAGAGAGCCAGGAGGTCCCCCCTGAGCCTCCTCTGCTCCAGGCTGAGCACCCCCAGCTCCCTCAGCCAGGGAAGCGTTAGGAAAAGTCAGCAGCTCTGTAGCTGAAGGGGTAGAACGTCCTGGCAGAAGGAGAACTGCATCCCAAGGGCAGAAAGCAGGGGTGTGCCAGCACTGGGCTTTCACCACGTGGTTGAGTTTGGTCTCGCCAAGATGGCATAAATAATTTTGCCAGCCCAAAGTCTCACGTAGGTTCCTGCACTTCCCTGAGCTTTCTTGCTCAGCAAAGCAGAAGCGGCAGCACTGAAAAATCCCCAAGTCCTTCTTCACTGCTGGTCCAAGAGAGGAGCTGGCAGAGATTGAGGCTGCTCTAGGCAGAGGTGTTGACAGAGCTGTAGCTGATGAGTCCTGTTCAAGTACAAGAAGTTAAAATAACCACCATGTTGTCTTTACAGCATTTCCAACAGGGATCCCTGAGGATTTTCAGAGTGCAAATAAATTACGCCCAACGGATCCTGCGTGGGAAGCAGCATATCCTTGCATGTATGGGGAAACTGAGGCAGCAATGCTGCAGAGCATCGTAACAAGAGCTTGGAGCAGGCTGGACATCCACTGACTTCCAGGGAGATAAAAGATTATCCTTAATTTTTAGAGGACAGGAAGGTGAGAGGCCAGAGGACAGGGTCACCCATGGAAGAGAAGAGAAAGCTTGGGAGAGGTTTGCACATCCATCCTACGTCCCAGAGGCAACATGAGGCCATCCATTCCTTCATAGTGCTGGGAGTTCACTCGTGATGGTCTTTGTAAGGCAAGTTTTCATGGGTGAATCTGTGTCAGGACGCTTTGCAGATCACGGGGAAACTCCTATTCCATAAGGCAGCAGAAACCAAACAACTGGAGACATGTCCATGAGTCCAGAAAGCCTCCTTCCCCCCAAACTTGGGATGAAAACAAACAAGACTCCCTTCACCTTCTCAAACAGAGCCTGTGTCTTCTCTCAGAGATGGCTGGAGCTCACATGTGGCCCAGGCAGGACGTGTGGCCCACCCCAAAACTTCCAGCAAGTCCTCACAACTTGTTCCTGTGACCAACCCAAACGTGACTCCAGCATCCTGGTCCCCTTTGTGCTGGCACACGTGTGCTTCCCACCAAGGCCATGGGCTTTAAGAAACACTCACCAGCAGCAGATACCAAGAGGCAAGGAGAAATGAGGGGCAAGGAGAAGGAGAAGGTGAGAGGTAAAGTCTATGACGTCTTCAGAACCCTCATTTTGAAGGCTCAGACCAGGGCATGGCCAACCCATGGCCTCCTGGCTGGAGGGAGGACCTCTGGAGAGAGGGTTTCACACCAGACTCATCCAGAACCCTCAGTGAAGAGCAAAAGGGACCCCCTGGATCCCCCCAGTCCTGTCCACAGGACAAAGAAACCCTTTGAAAAGAGGGAACCCCAGTATGTCCCAACCAGCAGAGATGGGGGCTCCTGGGGGTGACCCTGGCTGGGTCCCTTTGGTTGGGTGAGCCAGAGGGTCCCCAAACCCACACACAGGAACCCCTGAAGGTGTTCCCTGACTCTGGCAGCGGGGATGGCAGGGTGTCCTTGACACCACACTCCCAAAGAGTCCCCCGGTGTCTCTGGGGTGTTCCCAGCCTCTGCTTTGGGGTGTGAGGCTGTGGGTGGGTGTCCCAAGGGACTGTCCCTCAGCCCCACATCCCCAGTGGCAGTGTATGTCCGAGGTGTCCCCAGCCAGAGACAGCAACAGTCCCCAGGGACACACCACAGCACAGGGGGTCCCCAGACCCACAGCTGCAGCACAAATGGGTCCCCAGGGCTGTCCCCAGACCTGCAGCCACAGCACAGGGGGTCCCCGGGACTGTCCCCAACCCCACAGCCACAGCACAGGGGGTCCCCAGGGCTGTCCCCAGGGCTG